>JAQPPZ010001245.1:4200000-4623275 GCA_028583015.1 Wollemia nobilis | reverse complement strand
TTTATTAATATGAAGTGGGATATGTATTGTGATTGTTAACCCTTTCACTTACTAATTAATTTAGATATAAATTATTTATTTTCAATAACAGGTATATTAAAAAAAATTGTATCGATTAATTATTAAGTTACATTTAGATTGTTACCACTTGATTTTGGCAGACACAAGGGGCTCGTGGCCACAGTGGCGAGCACAGCTAGCAAAGAGAGCTGCAAAAACCACCATAATTGTTTGAGATGGAGCGCATAGGGCTATTGGAGAAAAGGAATAAACCTCACATTACGATGTTTCCCTTTCCTGCGCAGAGTAATATGAATCCGCTCAAGGCTTGCCTCTAAAGGCGTCCGCGTCACGTTCGTCATCACCGAGACAACGGGCAAACGCATGTTCGAGGCGCATAACGCTGCCGTGTCATCGACAGTTCCAGATCTTCGATTCGAAACAATCTCCGACGGACTTCATTCCAGTTTCGATTGGTTGAAAGAAATTGAATTGTTATTGCATCAGTTGCGCACCGACGGAGGGGCATCCCTTGAGCACCTCATAAACAGCTTCAATGATCATGGCGACCCCGTATCATGCATCGTTTTCGATCGGTTAAAAGACGGACTTCCTTCCAGTTTCGATCGGTTAAAAGACGGACTTCCTTCCAGTTTCGATCGGTTAAAAGACGGACAAATGTTATTGGATCAGTTGCGCACCGTCGGAGGGGCATCCCTTGAACATCTCATAGAGAGCTTCAATGATCATGGCGACTCCGTGTCGTGCATCGTTTTCGGCAGCTTCGGGCTCGAATGGGTTCCGGAGGTTGCAAGGAAATTTAAAATCCCTTCGGCCTTTCTCTGGTGCCAGACTTGTGCGGCTTTCTCCATCTATTATCACTATGCAAAAGGGCTCGGTAAGTGTTTTCCATGTATTCGTATACTTCATAGATCCAAAGGTATTTTTAGTATACGAGTTTAAGCAGTTTAACGTTGAAGGTTCTGAAAGTTCAAATAAAATGGGTATGGTTATTGATAGGCTGATATCTAAAGATTTTAGAGTTTTAAATGATGATTTATGAATTTAAAGGTTAGTAGATTGGTAAGTATTTGTTTGGTTAGATATTTATTTTGAAGATATTTGGGTAGTATTGTAAAGGTAGTTGTTTGATTTGAATCTTTTGAGTGTACGATTCACCTGTAACAAAGCAATGGAAATAAATTTAATAAAAGCAACCCTTATAATTTAAATCTTACACCTGTTAATTACTAAAAATAATATAATTGTGATCATAAAAATTACCAATTAATTAAAAACAGCAAAAAGAAACCCAGAAAACCCTACCCAAACCCCAAGATAGATAGCTTTAAAAGCTTAGTTAACCCCTCACCAGGCCCTCTCTTTTCCATAGCTTTCGCCGGATCTTCTTGCCTTCCATAAGCTCTTCTTGAAGTTTGTTAAATACCTCTTCCAAAAACATATTCCTATTTAAAATTCGTATTCTTCTTTAATACCTCTTCTTTATAATTAAAATCTTTAAAGATTAAAAACCTCTTTACTTTCTTAACGTATTCTCTTAATCCATTTGCTTTCAGCGAAGGCGGAGGCGGCGGCGGAGGTGGTAGAAATACCGGGACTTCCGCCGCTGCGGCCGGCAGAGCTGCCGTCGTTTCTGCAACCTTCCAATCCCTACCCAACTGGGCGACATTTTATGCTTCAATTCGAAACCATGTCGGAGGCAACGTGGGTGCTGGTGAACTCCTTCGAGCAACTTGAAGCGCGAGAAATAGAGTCCATGAAATCGGTATTTCAAATCCGGGCCGTGGGTCCTCTTGTGCCGAGGGCGTTTCTGGAGGGTAATACCCCAGAAAACACAGACGT
Source organism: Wollemia nobilis (assembly GCA_028583015.1). Classification (NCBI taxonomy): domain Eukaryota; kingdom Viridiplantae; phylum Streptophyta; class Pinopsida; order Araucariales; family Araucariaceae; genus Wollemia; species Wollemia nobilis. The sequence goes on along the minus strand of JAQPPZ010001245.1, from coordinate 4,621,412 downwards.
CGTTCCACATCTATGGAAAGCGGCAAACTGCTTAGAGTGGCTCGATACAAAGGGGGCCTCCAGCGTAGTATACGCTTCCTTCGGCAGCATAGTTCCGGTTTCGAAAGAACAGTTGGAGGAAATTGCGATGGGGCTCAAAGCAAGCGGCCATCACTTCTTATGGGTGGTCCGTCCAGGCTCTAACAAAGGAGAAAATAACAGTGCGGAAGATCTTCCCGTCAGCTTCATGGAGGAAACTGCCGACAGGGGACTTGTGGTGCCGTGGAGTCCGCAGATGGAGGTCCTTTCTCATCCTGCCGTGGGCGTGTTTTTGTCCCACTGTGGATGGAATTCTACAATGGAGAGCCTGAGGTCGGGCGTCCCCATGCTTGCCGTGCCTCAGTGGAGTGATCAGACGACCAATGCGAAGTATGTGGAGGAGGTGTGGAAGACGGGATTGAGATTGAATAAGAGAAAAGACGGGCTGCTTGGGAGGGAGGAGGTGGAGAAATCCATTAGGACTGTTATGGATAGCGAAGTGGGCGTTGAACTGAGGGAGAACGCTTTGCGGTGGAAGACCTTAGCGAGGGGGGCGATGGCGAAGGGTGGATCTTCGGATAAGAATATCGAAGATTTTATCTCGGATGTCATCTCGAGAGCATCTTCCATACCTTAAACATCTACATCTATTGGGTATGCTGTATACTAATGACTAGCGGTGATTATCCTTGCCATGTCCACTTCTCCGAGGAATACCTACATCTTCGTTGATAACGTTGAATAGTCGTGTGACGGTAATTCGGCCTATAGTTTCTAACAATGAAATACCTTGTGTTGTATAATCGGTCTTCTGTTTTCCAACTGTCTCTTCTGATGTTTTTTTAATATAAATTATTACTTTCAATCTTACTTCAGGGTTAAAAAAACTTCCATGCAATAATTTATTTATTATTATTCATTGTATTTTCTTAATAATATTTAAAAATATTTTTTAAAAGTTAATATTGTTATTTCTATCAATGGTTTTACTTAATTATAATCATTATTTTCAGCATTTTGATTTCATATGCTGCATTTAGGATAGCCATTGTTTTTTTTTCTTTAAATTTATTTATTATTTTATTATTTTTCATTTAAAATTTTCCTTTCTTTCGTTTTGAAATTTTGAAATTTAAATTTAGTAATATATATAATTTAAAAAATATATATTTATTAAAATTTTATTTAATTTATTAAATTTAAATAAATAAATTATATATGATATATATTTTTTGATGTTATTATATTTTAACATAATTAGGTGAGAGGGTATGTTGAGTGACTGTAGAAGTTTGAAGTATTCAAGTGGTTGAAATTATGTAAAATGCATGTACTTTGTCTACATTAATAAAGTAGTTGAAATTCTCTAATCGGCAAGGCCTGCAAAATAAAATTATTTCTAATTATTCACAATCGACAAGGCCTGCCGACCGTGATAGACAGAGATCAAATCACTCACATTGATAGAAAATTCTGGAGGATTGTGACAAACAAATTTATCATAAAATCAGTTGTAGATTATAACTCTTAAACAAATATATTTGTAACGTGTGGTTTAGATTAGATTAAGAGGTTAAAAGTAGAATCTTTTCGCATTCAAAACTTTTTTTTGGATTTCTACGGCTAACGTTAAAAAAAGAAATTATATTGTCGGCTTACAGACAACACTTTCAAGAAAAGAGAAACCGTGGAGCCAATGCGTCACCTCACAACCTACAATTCATTTACGGCACCACCGCAATCACAATCAGGGGTAAGATTGACATGCACACACGACATAAGGCTTGACCTTTAGTTCTTGTTGCTTCTATTTTGCTGAATACCTCTGGCTACGAATGGTGCAAACCTCCTCCTTCCCTCTTGGAATCCTTGGAGACCATTGGTAACATGCCAAAACGCTTGCTCTTTGTATAAGGGTACTGTAGAGGTAACCTCAATATGATGGTGCTGAAACTCAGATGGTGTGAGTGCTTTGATCATATACTTTGTCGTTTGACATTATTCTCCTTGTAGTTTTTGTTTTGGTGAAGTTTTTGGTTCCATTTATATGGGATTTTTCAGCCTTATTAATATGAAGTGGGGTATGTGTTGTGATAGTTGACCCTTTTACTTACTAACTAATTCATGTGATATTATTTTGATACAAATTATTTATTTTCAATAACATATTGGTATATTAAAATTTTTTCTAACAATTAATTATTAAGTTACATTTAGATTGTTACCACCTCATTTTGGTAGACATAAGGGGCTTGTCAATAAGAGTAGCAGCCACATTGGCGAGCACAGTTAGAAAATAGAGCTGTAAAAACCACCATAATTATTTGAGATGGAGCGCACAGGGCCATTGGAGAAAAGGAATAAGCCTCACATTATGATGTTCCCATTTCTTGCATAGAGTAATATGAATCCACTCATGGAGTTATACAGAAGGTGTTAGGATTCACTATATAAACAAAATGGATTCTTAAAGCAAGCAACTTAATCAGTACAACAAAAACTATTAACCATCACATAAGAATAACATAACATGCAAGACAACATAAAACATAGCATATAACGTGGTTCACCCAACACCAGTCCTTTGTATTAACACCAATACAATCCCTGAAGGGAGTAATCTTGCAACAGAAGCAGCTACAAATTTCTCTTCAAAACACCAGTATCTTCACACAATTACTCTAACAGTAATTCAACATGTGAACACCCTTGCATCAAGCTCTACATCAAGCTTCCTGATCTCTGTACATGAGATGCACAATCTTGTGCCCTTCCCATAAACAAGATACAATCCTCACTACCATAGGTATTACATAAATAGGGAAATCCAGTTACATGCATGCTAATAAACAAGCATGCTATAATTAACCCAAAAAATCACACCATAAAAAATCACATTGATTTCTCCGCAACCATTAATTTTATAGATTCTATCTTGGAATTAGACACCAATGATAGACCCATTAATTATGGTTTTTCTAGATTGATTTTTCTAGTTTAGAAAGTTTCTATGCATAAAAGCAACTAGTTACCAAACAGAGAAAAAACTATTTTTTCCATATTTAACCGAGATCAGACTCCACAACCTAACAATCTCCCACTTGGAGACTGATCCACAACAACTCTACCGTTGTTGCATCCGCCAAAGAACATCTTAAAGCCAAACAAGGAATGTCAACTCCTCTAGATTATTGTAACCATGCTCTAAAACATCACACTGGACTAGTGTCATCCACAGACTTTTATCTTGTGATCAACAAGCAACACATAATATATCTACCACAAATTAGTGATAATAACAATATCCTTAGAATTACTTTGTATCATGGTGAATCAAACATCACCACCTTGGCAAGATATACACACTATGGATGATCCATAGCATGCACACACACAATATGGCTTTGCCACTAGCTTTGAAAGCACACTCTCCGAGTGTGGAATTACCTTCCAACTTAGGGACTTAGGGTCGCAATGATCCAAAGCTATAACCATATTATGTGTTCCATCCTAAAAAATCATACAATAAATCCCGAGCCATGTTCATATTCCTGGACATGTCTCCCAATTCCCACTACTGAAAGGATCAAATCCTTTTTTTCATCTGCTATGTTTGCTTCTCCTCTATATCCATTTTGAGACTAACAATCTTTATTCAGATGCCCCTTCTTGCCGTAATGCCAGCACACCATATTTCCTTTGGACTTGGATCCACCTTGCTCTTCGTGGTTCCATGAATTCATTCCCCTTGTCTTATGTTTTCCTCTAGCAATCAATGCTACATCATATGATGATTATTTTATGCTCTTCTTTCGCATTTCATGAGTAAGTACTACACTCACTACATCATCAAAAGAAAGAATACCAGTAATAGTACCATTGCTAATAGCCATTACCAAGCTCTTCCAACTATCAGGTAATGAACACAAGAATAGAATGGTCTTCATCTCTTCCTCAAGTTTAATATTAACTGAGGCTAACTAACTAACAATCGTATTAAAATTATTTAAATGACTATCTACAAATCCACCTTTTGAAATTTTGAAATTGTAAAGATGCTTCATTACAAAAACTTTATTTGAAGCCAAGGGATTTTCATACAACATTTTTAGTGTGTCCATAAGATCCTTTGCAGTCTTCACCTTTGAAATATTAAATGGTACTGAAGCTGCAAGGCACAAACATATAGTACTCAATGCCTTCCTGTCTAGAAGAGTCCACTTTTCATCTGATATGCTTAACAATTACATCACTTTACCTTCCAAAGGTAGATAGAGATCTTTCTGATACAGATAATCCTCCATCTACATCTTCCACAGCTAATAGTTCTGGCCATTGAATTTATCCACTCTAAACTTCCCTTCTTCTACCATAGCTTCCACTCAATTCAAGCTCCCAGGTAATCTTGAATCCCAACCTCGCTTTGATACCAATTGTTAGGATTCACTATATAAATAAAATGGATTCTTAAAGCAAGTAACTTAATCAATACAACAGACACTAGTAACCATCATAGAAGAATAAAATAACATGCAAGACAAGATAAAATATAGCATATAACGTGGTTCACCCAACACCAGTCCTTTCTATTAACACCAATACAATCCCTGAAGGGAGTAATCTTGCAATAGAACTAGCTATAAATTCCTATTTAAAACACCAGTATCTTCACACAATTACTCTAACAATAATTCATCATGCAAACATCCTTGCATCAAGCTCTACATCAAGCTTCCTGATCCCTCTACATGAGATGCACAATCTTGTACCCTTCCCATAAACAAGATACAATCCTCTCTATCAGAGGTATTACATAAATAGGGAAAATCCAGTTACATGCATGCTAAAAAACAAGCATGCTATAATTAACCCAAAAAATCACACCCTAAAAATCACATTGATTTCTATGCAACCATTAATTTCATAGATTCTGTCTTGGAACTAGACACCAAGGATAGACCCATGAATTATGGCTTTTTTTGGATTAATTTTTCTAGTTTAGAAAGTTTCCATGCATAAAAGCAACTAGTTACCAAACAAAGAGGAAAATTGTTTTTTCCATATTTAACCAAGATCAAAATCCACAACCTAACATAAGGCTCACATTTAAAGGCGTCTACATCATGTTATTCATCACCGAGACAATGGGTAAATGCATGTTCGAGGCGCATAACACTGCAGTGTCATCAACAGTTCCAAATATTCGTTTTGAAACAATATTTGACGAACTTCATTCCAGTTTTGATTGGTTAAAGGAAATTGAATTGTTATTGCATCAGTTACACACTGTTGGAGGGGCATACGTTGAGCACCTCATAAATAGCTTCAATGATCATGGTGACCCCATATCATGCATCATTTTTGGCACCTTTGGGATTGAATGGGTGTCGAAGGTTGCAAGGAAATTTAACATCCCTATGACCTTTCTCTGGTGCCATAATTGTGGGGCTTTCTCCATATGTTAACATTATCCAAAAGGGCTCAGTAAGTATCTTTTTTATGTATTCATTTACGTAACTAATTTTACATATGCACTTGGATTTATTCTTAATCCAATTAATCCATTTTTCTCTCAGTCAAAACGAAGGCAACAGAGAGGTGGTGGAAATACCAGGGCTTTCGCCTCTACGGCTGGCGGAGCTACCAAAATTTCTAGAACATTCCAACCTTTACTAGTTTGGGGGATGTTTTGTGATTCAATTTGAAACTATGTCAGAGGCAATGTGGATGCTAGTAAATTACTTTGAGCAACTTGAATCTCGAGAAATAAATTCCATGAAATCAGTTTCTCAAAACCGGACCATGGTTCCTCTCGTGCCAAGGGGTTTTTTGCAGGGGAATAGCCTAGAAAACACTAACGTCATTCCACATCTATGGAAAGCGAAAAACTGCTTAGAGTGGCTCGATACAAATGAGGCCTTCAGCATAGTATACGCTGCCTTCAGCAGCGTAGTTTTGATTTCGAAGGAACAGTTGGAGGAAATTGCTATGGGGTTCAAAGCAAGCGGGCATATCTTCTTACTTGTGATCCATCCATCCTCTAAAAAAGGAGAAACTAACAGTATGAAAGATCTTCCCATCAGGTTCATGGAGGAAACTATCGACGGATGACTTGTATCGTGGAGTCCTCAGATGGAGGTCCTTTCTCATCCTACTATGGGTGTGTTTTTGTCCCACTGTGGATGGAAATCTATAATGGAGATCTTGAGCTCGGGTGTCCCCATGCTTGTGATTGAATAAGAGAGAAGATGGGCTAATTGGGAGGGAGGAGGTGGAGAAATCCATTAGGACTATTATAGATACAGAAGTGGGCATTCAATTGAGAGAGAACACTTCATGATGGAAGACCCTAGTGAGGGAGGCGATGGTGAAGTGTGGATCTTAGGATAAGAATATCGAGGATTATATTACGGATGTCATCCAGAAAGCATCTTCCATACCTTAAACAATAGATTGAAACATATACCAATAAAAATGAGAGTCACGGTGATTATCCTTTGCCATGTTCATTTGTACAGGGGCAATACCTACGTTCAATAGTCATGTCGATAATTCATCCTATACTTTCAAATATCTTGTGTAGGATAATCGGTCTTCTACTTTCTAATTGATTCTTCTAATGGTTTTTCTTAATTCGAGTATTATTTTCAATGACAGAATCCTACTTTTGTGGTTGATCTTTCTTTCATGCACAACCCAAATTATATATAACCCAAATTATATATAGATAAATATTTTTTATTTTTATAAATAATTTTAATAAATTATAATCATTACATTGAATTTTTTTATTTTTTTAAATTAAAACTTAGTTTATTTTTAAAATATTTTAATTTATATAAAAAATAATATTTATTAATTATATATTTAATTTAATCATTTTTTTTAAATAATTTTAAAAAATTGTATTAAAATAAAGATTATTTATAAGTTGGGATGAGACTTCTTTCAACCTTAATCAAAGAGAACACATGTTTACAATAATAATAAAAATATATGCATTGGAGCCAAATCTCTTAAACCATATTTCTACAATGGTTGTTTACCTATTTACAACTATAAAAGAAGATTTGCATTGGAGCACAAATCTCCTAAACCATATTTTTGGAATGGTTGTCCAGATTAGCTAAACACTGGATTTGCTCACCAACTTGCCTAATCATCTCATCCTCAATGGCCATATTACTATGTCACTGAAGTCCTACCTCCTTCTCAGTGCCCATATTAGCCAAAGTAGACTAGAATCACATCATCTAATTTTCTTCACAATTCCTTAATTTGAGTGACAAGAATCCTCAACCTCCATGTCTTCAATGTAAAGTTAAATATTTTTTCGTGTGACTATCAATTGAGTCTTTTAAAGAAATTACAAAACCTAAGATATAATGATACGCGTGTAAAGGAATACACAGAGGAATTCTATAGGATTACCATTTGGATTGGTCACATAGAAAATTATGAAAAGAAAGTATCAAAGTACATCAATGGATTATGGATGATAAACAAGATGAAATTAGTATGATAAGAATAAGAATGGTAGAGGAAGCCTACCAATATGCCCTAAAGGCAAAATATAAGTTGTTGCAAAGGCAACAAAATAATCAAAGAGGAAGAGGATAGTTCTCTTATGGAGAAGGAAAAACAAGTAGTGGAAGGGAATAACAAAAATAGGAATGAGAAGCTAGTACTTCTCATAATGATGCCAGGTAGAACATCATAGGAGATGGATACTTCTCATGAGGAAGACGTGGCTTTGATTGAGGAAGGTGTAAAGGATTCTCTAGAAGATGTTATAAGTGTGGAGAAGATGGTCATCAGGTGTTTGAATGTTGATCCACACAACAAAGCAACAATAAAGAAAATTAGTTTAGGAACCATATTGCATAACCTTGAAGAATAAAGTGTTACTTCCCTATGGTATGTGGAGGAGCATGAGCAAGGATAATATTTCATGATGAAGAGAGTGCTTTTGAAGCTAGAGAAGAAGGAATGTGAACCTATCCAAAGGAGAATTTTTTTTTGAATTGTGTGCAAATATGGTGGAAAACATTGTAAGGTTATCATAGATAGTGGAAGCACAGATAATTTAGTATCTACTAAAATGATGAAGAAGTTGGGGTTGAAGAAGGAAGAACACACTAGTCCATACAAGGTCTCTTGGCTACAAAAGGGACACCAAATTCTAGTAAGTGAATAGTGTAAGGTAAATTTTTAGATAACATCATACAAGGACAAGGTCATATGTGACATTATGCTCATGTATTCTTACCATATGTTATTGGGAAGACCTTGGAATTTTTATAGGAAGGTAGTACGTGATGGTAGGGAAATCACCTACACCATTATGAAAGACAGTAAGAATTTTTTATTGAGTTCATTGAAGGATAGAGATGAAATAAAGGATGTTGGTTCTAAAATATGTTTGATTTCAAGAAAACAATTTTTGAAAGAGATGACAAAGAAGAAGGTATGTTTTGCCTTGATTTTTAAAGCCATAAAGGGTGACATTATAGGCAAGAAGGGGGAGATTCCAATTGAGCTGAAGGATTTGTTAGATGAGTATACAATGTTTTTGTTAGAAGTATTACCAGATGGGTTGCTTCTAACAAGAAGTATTAGCCATCACATCGATTTTATTCCTAGATTAATTTTATCCAATAAGGTAACATAAAAGTTGATACCGATGAAGAATGAGGAAATAAATAGATAGGTTCATGAGCTATTGAATAAAGGATTGATTTGGTAGATCTTAAGCTCATGTGTAGTACTAGTAGTGCTTACACCAAAGAAGGGTAGATAATGACGCATGTGTATGGATTTTAGGGCTATTAATAATATAACTATCAAGTATTTATTTTTGTTATCTTGCATGGATAATTTGATGGATTACTTTAATAGAGGAAAGTACTTCACGAACATAGATATGAAGAGTTTATAATCAAATCCATATTAGATAAGGAGATGAGTGGAAGATCTCATTCAAGAAAAAGGATGGATTATATGGGTCATTGGTTATGCCATTCAAATTGGCCTATGCACCCAAAACATTTTTACAGTTGATGAACAAAGTGTTAAAGTCATTTCTTGGCAAGTTTGTAGTTGTCTACTTGAATGACATTTTGATATTTAGTAAGAGCAAGGAAAACCATTTGGCACATTTGACATTGGTCGTATAGATACTGAAGGAAGAGAAGTTGCTAGTCAACTTGAGGAAATGTAGTTTTATGAAGGGGGAATTGGTGTACTTGGGATTTGTGATATCTCAACAAGGGTTACGAATGAACCCTGAAAAGGCCAAGGGCATTACAAGTTGGCCATCACCTAGAAGTATGTTTGAGGCTAGGATTTTTCATGAGATTGCAAGTTTTTATAGAAAGTTCATTAATAACTTTAGTGGAATTTGTGCCTCGATCACAAAAACAATGAAAGGAGGAAAGCATGAATTTAAGTGAACGACTAGAACAAGAAGAAGTTTTCAAATCCATAAGGAGAAGACAACAGAACATGTTCTATTTTTACCAAAAAATAATAAGGTCTTTTAGGTAGATTGTGATGCAAGTGGGAAGGCAATATGAGGAGTCTTGAGCTAGCAAGGCAAGCCCATTAGCGATAAGCTAAATGAGGCAAAGAGGAAATACTTAGTCTATGACCAAGTTTTTTACACCATAGTCCAAACCTTGAAGAAATGGACATATTATTTGCTCCCAGGTCACCTATAAATAGATCTCTCTTCACATCTAGACAATGCAATATAGGTTTGAATAGTAAATAGGGGTTTGGATTTGATACCATGAAAAAATATGTAACACTTGCATATATAAAGGAAGAAAATAAAAGATAAACTATGAAAGAAAACATTACATTGTGAATATATTATTCCAAGGTCTCATAATCTAGAAGACTTACTCATTGTTCTGCACATAAGAAAATATATAGAAATTGTTAATTGGTTCATCACCTATAAAAGTGGATATACATTGACAATAAATTGGAACACCTTATTATTAATTGACACACGAATTGGAACACCTTATTATTAATTGACACACGAAGACATGTAAGTAATCACCAGCTCACTAAGATTGAATTTAAAGATTGATCTAAATTCACAATAAATTCAAGCACCTCATCAATCACCACCAAAACACTAGAACACCTAAACAATCACTAACTCATTTAGATATCACCTAAAAAATCACCAACTTACTATAATATTAAATCACTATAACACCTAAATAACTACACCTAACATTATACCAATCAACATATTATCTTAATATGGATTATAAGACTTAATACAAAAATAAAAATTAAACATTTACAACACATTATACTTCGCATCGTATTTAAAAAAAATATAGTTTATCGAAATTTTATTGAAATCAAATATAGCAACCGTAATTATTCAGATTCGATTACGCCTGGCGATGCAGAGAGATCTAGTGATCACTAACGTTGGTACAAAATTCTGGTGGCTTGTAGCCTAAGGCCTGGCGACGCTGAGAGATATCAAGTGATCACTAACATTGATAGAAAATTCCGGTGGATTTATCTAATATAATCAGTTGTAGGTTATAATTTTTTTTTTTTAAACAACTATATTTGTAACCGAGAAATATTAAAATTTGTCCACCTTCAATTATTTCTTCCCACCAAGGAAAACCGTTTGCCGCCAATTGTGTTCGCACAGCTCAACGTTTTCACTCCAACCAACATAATTGAAAATGCACATTTGTTTGAATTTTATTGCATAATATAACATTTCCGTGTTTTATTATCTTTCCATTGATTTTGTTTTTATTCATTCGACTTACTTAATTATTTAAGGTTTATAATAGTAACATATGATTTATTGAATGGTCTAAAATTTATAATGATATTGTCTAAGTTCTATTAAAAGTCATTTTGAATATTTTAAAATTTATAATAATAATATCTAAATTCGATGAAAAAAAATTTACAAACAAAAATTCTTATTAATACAAAATTTCAAACCATAAAATTTTCTGTGATACACAAAGTGATACAAATCTAGTATACAACCCAAACCAAATGCACATTGTTTCAAACCTTTTTCCACCGGATTTCCAAAAACAAACCTCGGAAACCGCCCGTCAATTCGGCGACATTTTATGCTTCAATTCGAAACCAGGTCGGAGGCAATATGGGTGCTGGTGAACTCCTTCGAGCAACTTGAAGCGCGAGAAATAGAGTCCATGAAATCGGTATTTCCAATCCGGGCCGTGGGTCCTCTTGTGCCGAGGGGGTTTCTGGAGGGTAATACCCCAGAAAACACAGACGTCGTTCCACATCTGTGGAAAGCGGCAAACTGCTTAGAGTGGCTCGATACAAAGGGGGCCTCCAGCGTAGTATACGCTTCCTTCGGCAGCATAGTTCCGGTTTCGAAAGAACAGTTGGAGGAAATTGCGATGGGGCTCAAAGCAAGCGGCCATCACTTCTTATGGGTGGTCCGTCCAGGCTCTAACAAAGGAGAAAATAACAGTGCGGAAGTTCTTCCCGTCAGCTCCATGGAGGAAACTGCCGACAGGGGACTTGTGGTGCCGTGGAGTCCGCAGATGGAGGTCCTTTCTCATCCTGCCGTGGGCGTGGTTTTGTCCCACTGTGGATGGAATTCTACAATGGAGAGCCTGAGCTCGGGCGTCCTCATGCTTGCCGTGCCTCAGTGGAGTGATCAGAAGACCAATGCGAAGTATGTGGGGGCGGTGTGGAAGACGGGATTTTGATTGAATAAGAGAGGAGACGGGCTGATTGGGAAGGAGGAGGTGGACAAATCCATTAGGACTGTTATGGATAGCGAAGTGGGCGTTGAACTGAGGGAGAACGCTTTGCGGTTGAAGACCTTAGCGAGGGCGGCGATAGCGAAGGGTGGATCTTCGGATAGGAATATTGAAGATTTTATCACGGATGTCATCTCGAGAGCATCTTCCGTACCTTAAACGTCTATTTGGTATGCTGAATTTATCCTTGCCATGTCCGGGGAATACGTCCAATCTTCGTTAATAATGTTGAATGGTAGTGTGTCGTGATTCGTCCTATACTTTCTAACAATGAAATATCTTGTGTTGTATAATCGGTCATCTATGTTTTTTTAATATAAATTATTATTTTCAGTGTTTAAAATCATACCTTTAGGGTTAAACGAACTTCCACGTAATAATTTATTTATTTATTATTCTTTGTTTTTATTTTTAAAATAATATTAAAAGTCTTTTTTAAAATTAATATTGTTATTTCTTTTCCTTAATTATAATCATTATTTCAGTATTTTTCTTTCAAATGTTGCACTTAGGATAGTCATGTATTTAAAATAAATTATATATGATAATTTTTTGTTTTAATGTTATTTTAACCAACTATGATTAGGTGAGAGGGTGTGTTGAGTGAGTCTAGAAGTCTAAAGTGGTTGAAATTATGCAAAATGTATGTACTTTGACTAGTTGAAATTACAATTTTTGGGTTTTATTATAAAAATAAATTTAACTTATATAAATTTATCAATTAATTTATATAAAAATAATAATTTAGATATAAATAAATAAAAATATATAAAAAAAATAAATGTATTTAATTTAATTTTCTTATTATTAATAATTGATTACATGGAATTGATTTCACTACAACCACATAATGATATTATAATTATTTTTGGTAATTATGTAGATATTGCTTTGCAAGATTAAAACTTAGATCTCTCTTTAAAAGTTGAAAAATAAAAGTTGAAAATTTTGTTTGATTGAGTTAATTTGATTTAAAATTTTATTATTAATAAAATATTATCAATGTTTATTAATAATTATCCTAAGTAGTGTTTGTATTACTTAATTATAAGTGAAGCAACCAAGGTGCTTCAGTTTTTTTTTAAGATATATATGGCTTCTACTAGGTATACTTCCATGAAGATGCCAAAATATTTCATTTGCTATCACGTTACTTTAAACATTTCAGCCTTATCCTTTTATTAAAAATATTCTTCATTTTTATTCTATCAAGTATATTCTTTACCTTCTTGAAATTGTTATGTTTTCACAATTGACCATGTGCCATTATTTTCATTAAAAGATGAAATCTGCCTTGGTCAATTACCTTCTAAAATTTTAATTTTAACTAACACAAAGATCAACACCACACTTGACTAAATCATTAGCTACCCAATTTATTTCTCTATAGATACACTTACATTTCTAAGGGATTGCCTCTAATAATAGTTGATGAACATAAAAAATAATGATATTTTTATCTAATGTTTGCCTATATTTTTGTTGATAGTATTATGAAAATTTGTGAATCCCCCTAAAAAATAATATTGATCTATTTTTGTTGATATAATTATTAATAATTTATTAATCCCCTTAATTAAGATTATTTTTCAATTATAATTTTTCTTCATGGCCTTTGTATAGTTTTTAGTGGAAGTTCTATAAGATTTCTAAGTGAGGAGAAATTTTCTTTCCTTATGTAAAAAACATCACCTCCACAACTTTTCACAAATTTCCTTTAGAAGTATGATCAAAATTAATTTTAAACCAAATTTTTGTACATTTTCATTTGATCATGGATCAAAGGAAATTATTTATGTTAAATCCATTGTCATAAATGACCTTTCCACATATATTCAATTCTTGTAACCAATAGGTTAGCACCCACTTTTACCACTTTTATGAACTCAATATTTTCCATGATGATCACAATATATATAAACATTCTAGAAGAGACACAATTATATGGTTCCATACTTGGGCATACTTTTTGAGATTTATTTTTAAACATTATATTATTCCTTTCAAGTCATAAATTCCAATAAATAATAGTAGGAGCAATCCTCCATAGAATACATAATGCTTTAGCTTTGAGGATAGGTTGACAAATAGATGATGTTTCCTTAAAAATATCCTTAAATCAATTGCATTAATCATGTTCATGACTACTACAATGCAGGTGGTTAACAAGCTATTGAACTTACCTAACATGAATCCCCTAGGTGTTGAATATCCTACGCAAGGCATGTATGCAAAAGTTTAAAAAAGGAAAACATTAATGGAAGCACACCTCCTAGATATTCCAAAGAATATTTATATTCCTACTATTTATTTCCTTGATGTTCCAATGATGGATAATATCCATAATTTCAATAGCTCCATTATTTTTTTAACCTATGCCAAACTATCAAAAAAAATTATGGTACACTTGTCATCATCTTTGAACAAAGACAAACTCTTGTTGTTGCTCTTGATCCATCAACTTGAGCTTCATCAATGTTGAACTCCCCCACCAAGATGCTTTCCATGGTGATTGATTGATATTTAGTCATTGTGATTTGGACTATCATTTAACTATTCATGTTGACTTCTTGGGTCTCTTCTTAGGATGCAAAGAGAGGGGAGAGGAGATAATTTCCAATTAGGTAATTAATCTCTCAAAGATCAAGTAAGATAGAACAAAATTTGATACCAATTATGGAAAAATGCATCTCATTCATTGAGACAAGAGCATATTTAGTACATGCCTCAGGATTACAAATTGGAAGATCGATACTTTCAATTAGGATATAATTACATGTAAAAATTATTAAGATAATCTCCTAGTTATAGACACATGATCTAATAATTTACTAAAATATTCCTAAGAACCCGTACCTCAAAGAGTGCACTTGCAATCATAGGTAGCCTTATGATTTCCATTGTAAATTAGACATTTTTGACTAAATGACAACTATTGATAGACATGTTTCATGATTCTAGTTTTCCTTTGGAGTTTTGTGCTTGTTGCATGCCTTTTGGCTATTACCTATATACTTGTTAAAAATTTTGGTCAAGGAAAATTTTATTAGGGTAACACTAATATGGTTATGGATGGCATATAAGGTTTTCTTTATTTGGGCTTGAGATTTAGTGATGGAATAAAACTAATTTTTCTTAGCTCTCAAGAGAATATCATGGATTGGAATCAATTGCATAAGAAGAGCATTATCAATTGGAGGACTAGTGGGATGATTGGTAGGAAGATACACATCCATGGCATTTAAATAATAAAGACTATGTTGCTCCAAGATATAGATATTTGGTGTTGTATTATGATGCTTACTAATATTTTTTGTTTAACACTTATTTATACTCATGCACACATTCTCTAGATAGCCAATGTGTTTCAAATGCTATTGATTCTTAATCAACTAGTAGAATTAGTAGGCTCATTTATATATCAAAATAAAATACAAAACTTGAAAGAATCCTTTGAAGTACTTTTTAAAAAGTATTATGAGAAATACCTCTTGTTTTTATTGGGCTAAAGATATGATTATAAGAATATGGATATCCTATAAGGATCATGACACACCCAATTTATAAAAAAAAAAATGTTGAAAAATATTATATTATAGAAGAAAAATATGTTGATAGATTGGGTAAAATTTTTTTAACAAAAAAATTCTACATGATAAGAAGAAAAATTAATTGTTTGAGATTCTAAAATGATGCATGCCATTCTACCACTCTTTTTTACTACTATAAAAATTCAAGGTCAATGTTTTGATATCACTTGTAATGAAAAAACTACCAAAAATGAAATAATAATAGTAATAATTCAATAATATACAAAATCAAACTTTCATTAGAAATAATAATTCAAATTTATTTCTAGGATATTTATTGTGAAATCTACTCTTTTTGCCAAGATAAATAACACATACACAATTGCATACACAAAAATTTTACATAGCTCTTTCACACAACTAGATGTAATTTTACATAACAACCATTACACTTGAGTATCACACAACAACCATTACACTATAATTTTATACAACCATTACATTGTAGTTATACACAACAATAATTATTACTCTACAATTTTACATAGTAACCATTATATTGAAATTTTATACAACGATTACACTTTAGCTTTACTCAAAAATAAAAACCCAAAACTAATCTTACCACACTCACTACAATAAATTGATTCTACTATATAATTGCAAGTGTAATTGGAAATGTGTACAACTATAGTTACAAATACAACTGAGAATATGCACAACTACAATCACAAGCACAACTGGGAATATGTACAAAGTGACAATAAATTTTTCCTTCAACATCACATTTCTAAAATTCTCCTTGTTAATGCTAAGAGGTCTCACAAGACTATCTCTATGTTGAAGAACTGAACTTTAAAAAATTCTATGTACATATTTGCAAGCTACTCTTGAGTGCTATAGTACCTCAATTCTATTATTTTATTTTGCACCACATCCTTGATAAAATAATACTTCAAATAAAAGTTATTAGTACTTCAATTCTATTATTTTATTTACAAATAGAATTTTACCTATATTATCACAAAAAATATCTATAAAATGGCATCACTTCTCACTAATCTCCTCCAATACCTTCCTATTCCACAAGGTTTTTATACTAGCTAAAGTGACTATAATATACACAACTTCTATGGAGGAAATAGAAAATGATTCTTACTTCTTTGAGCTCCACATAATTAGTCTATAATGAAGACATAAATAATTGTTAGAAGTAGACTTCAATAATATTAGGTACCACCCCAATTAGAATTACTCAACCATTAAACTTTATCTTCATAGTTACATAATAAAGAATACAAAAATCAAGAGCATATTTTCACATACCTCAAGACTCTCTCGGTATCCTTCAAGGCACCAAAAGTACTTGTGCACACTATATATGGTGTAAAAAATGCAACCCCAAAAACAAATTAGGGTGCATCCTATTTATAGAACTTTCATAATTGTATGAGAAAACAATTGATGAGATTTGTACCCTAGACCTCATTCATGTTAGGGCTTATCTCCCATGTGCTAGCCACCTTAGAAAACTAGCTTTATGGGTTGAAAAAGGTATACAAAAGACATTTAAACTATTATTTTCCTATGCCTTTATTGTAACCACCATTGCTCTATGTCCTCTAGGGATTTTTGTTCGAAATTATGATTGGTTGAGAGTAACCTTAGGATGTGATTTAAATTTAATTTTTATTCATATTATCTTGTATGTTGCATAGAGATAGGTTTTCTCCTCTCGCAAATATTGCATGCTTCATTGTTGTCTTCACTATGGCTAGACCACTTTACATTCAAAATTTTGGAGAGGTAATCTATAAAACATGCACCACTAATTTAAACCAGGATACCACTATTTTTTATTGAACTTTCTATGAGGTAGTCTTGATATGTAATCTATCAAATATGCACCATTGATTTAAGCCATGCTACCACTAATTTTTATCAAGCTTTCTATGAGGTAGCCTCGACACCAAGAACCAAGAACCCCTCAAGTGCCTCTTTCGGATTACAACATAGATTTTCATAGTTGAGATAATCACATATTGCTCATATATAATTTGAGGTAATAATATGGTTTTTGATACCATATGCATGATTTACCATTGCTAAAATCTTCACTATGTATAGGAATGTGACCTCCTTCAAACCTGAATTGTTTTTTAAATATTTGAACATTTTTGTTTCAAACAAAAAAACAAAATCAGACTCAAAGGGATCCACATGATCATCAACCTTGTTGTACCCATAAATGTGGCATTCCTTTGAAGTTTTTGGATGATTTTATACACATTTGAAAATAAGTTAATTAGCAGTTTCACACCTTCTACATGCCATGAAAACAACTTTACTTTGTTGAAAAGAATCACTAAAACACCACTTGACATGTATAATTTGATTTTTTGTTCACCTTCTATGAACTATTTTTATCTGCAATCAATGATCCTGGCTAAAAATTTACTCAAGCTTGTATTTTTTATTGGATTTCTAGAGGGCGAGTGAAAGGATACATAGATCGCAACCATTTTTTCTCTCCATGATATTTGAACTAGTAATTACATTCAATTTCTACTACTGAATAAAAAAAACAACAAGATATTCGAATAGGAATTACGTTAAGTTTCTAATACTAGATTCAATGACCTCCATTATACTAGATGGATCTATCTTCACTACCACCGCTACACACTTGAATCCCCTCTTGGCAATGGCAATGACCTTCTAAGTATAGAAGTAAGCATGTCATGGTGCAACGAAGCAGCCACTATGTGTGAAAATTATTTGTCTTTAGAAGAAACGTTTCCCATATAACACCTCCATTCTTTAAAAACATAAATCCATGATACAATTATTTTAGAGATCTCAGGTCTCAAATCTTAGATCTCCATCAATAGGATCATGTGAGCATTGGAACTGAGGCATTTTGGTGTTGATCAAGTCTTGATTTAACTTTTCAAACCTTCTTCATCATTTAAGCATGTAAAATCATAAATAAATGCTATGGAGAGAGATGGAAGGGAATATTTTCTTGAGGGAAATCACCCTTCATAGGTGATCTTACCACTTTCTCACAAGTGGATCTTACCACTCTATATCAATTGTTAGAACCAAAAGTGATTATACAATATTATTCATGAATGAGTACATATAGGGAGAAATTAGGGTTTGGAAAATATTAGGGTTTTTAGAAAGGAAACCCTAATATTAACTCTAAAAAGAAAAATTCTAATACATATTAAATTAGGTAGAGTGTATGTTAATATTTTAACACAAATAAATTTGAAATTATCCATTCGTGTACCTTGAAACAGGATAATAAGCAATGTTTAGTCTAGTGTTAGTGAGAAGTATCAAACTTTCCACAATGTTCCTATAACATTTACTTTATCATCTCTTTTGTTATTATACAACACTACTTTATGAGCAATCAAAGTAGAAACTGATTTATATTTGTCTATACAAAACATCTTCAACATATCATTAGCATACATTTTATGGAAAATAAAAGCTTCATATTCATAATAATGAACATCTACTCTGAGTAAATAATACATCTATCCCAAATATTTCATTTCAAACTCATCCATCATAAGATTTTGAAATTCACCTTTCACTTTTGAGAGATTGCTTATTAAATCAAATTGTCTACATAAAAACATAAGAGAATAATATCATTATGTTATTTCTTTGAGTAGAGCGTATGCTTATTATTGCTCCTTGTAAAGCCACTTTTTCATAAGTATATATCTATCTAGGCATGCCAAGCCCTTGGTGATTACTTGAAGTTGTGCAAGACCTTCTTTGACTTGTATATAGTCTTTTTCTCATTTAACCTCAAAACCAGGTGGTTATACATACACTTCTTCTTCTAAGTAACCATCAGGAAGGTATTTTTCACATCTAGGTGATGCAAAATCCATATGCTTTGGGCTACCAAAGCAATAAAAAAATGGATTGTTTCTTGCCTTACTATAGGTGCAAACATTTCTTCATAATCATTTTCATACCTTTGTGTAAATCCATTAACAATAAGTCTATCCTTATGTCCTTCAATAGGACCATAACTATTATTTTTTGTCTCATAGAACCACTTGGAATCCACACATTTCTTACCATTGGGAAGTTTCACAAGATCCCAAGTATCATTATTGTGAATGGAAATTCTCTTCTTTAATTGATTAAACACACACATCATTAGTAGAATATATTCAAAATAATAAGGTTCAAACTCGTCTTTAGACATCAAAGAATTATTAATTGACTTACCTTTAGGACTTTCTTCATCATCTCTATATATGCACAATATTTCTAATATTGGAACAACTTGATCAACTTATTAAGCTTCACCTCTTTTAAGTATCCTTTTAAAATCGCTATCAAGAATTTGACTTGGTGGATGGATGAGCTTGAAGAGCTCTTTGCTCCTTCTTAGTATTCACAAGATAAATAATGGGTGATGAATTACTTGAAGAACTTGATGAACTCTCCTTAAATTTAGGGACAACTTGGAGGACTTAAATGAAGAGTAGGTACACTAGTAGGTTGTGTTGAGGTATGATTTTGTCCAATTATAAAATCACCCTATAGTTAGGATTGAAATCCTCTCTTGCAAAGAAATATGTATTTCTCCAAGGTTATTTCACTTAATATGTTTAAGTATCATGAAAATGTATTAAAATAAGTGCTCAAACTACCTCTATGGTTTGCAAGTAAAAGATAACAAGGGACCTGTATTGGTAATATTTTATGATGACATGCAAGTGATTGTTGATAAAATTAATCCCCCGCAAGTAATATTGAAAATAAAACATTGCCAATAAACTTTATGAAATGCAAATATTTGAATTAAACCTAAGGAAAATGATTTAAATTAAATTATTCAAATAATTAATGTTGGAACTTTATAATTATTTGAAAATTTTAATTAATAAAACTCTAATGTTTATTTCAGAATATTAAATTCCAAGAGTTTAATAAGTGAAATAACATTTACTCTAATATCAAATTGAAACTTTGCATGAACTTAAGGTTTTGATTTTCCAATTAATTAATTAAACTCTAATGTTGATTTCAGAATATGAAATACCAAGTTTAATAAATGCAATGACATTTACCCTAATATCAAATTCAAACTTTGCATGAACTTGGGTTTTGATTTTCCAATTAATTAATTAACCTCTAATGGTGATTTTAGAATATGAAATATTGAGTTTAATAAATGAAATAACATTTACGCTAATATCAAATTGAAACTTTGCATGAACTTAGAGTTTTGATTTTACATTTAATTAATTAAACTCTAGTGTTGATTTTATAATATGAAATACTAAGAGTTTAAACAATGTAATAATATTTACCCTAATATAAGCTTGAAAACTTTATATTAAAAATTAGGGCTTGTATTTATACGTGAAATAAAATTAAACAAAGCAAAAAATATTAAGGTTAGAAAAATAAAAACAAAATGTGCAAAAAATTGGAATACAGAGATAGAATACTAAAATGAAATTTGTCAACCTTGCATTAATAGAAATTTTTTTTCTAAAAATATTAACGTACTTTACTGTGATCTGCATTCACACTATCAATAGTAAAATATATGCAATCTTCTAGGGTAATGAAATGAATGACAAATTAAATTATTTAATAAAATCACCATCCACATGCGCATTTTTTATTAAATAAAAAATAAGGTCAAATGTGATTGATATTTTAATTAAAACATTAGACTTCAGTAAACCTGAACTCTGTAACAATGGATGACGTCCTTCCATGCAGAAAATCTATTCTTCAATTCTCCAATATATCTTCTCCCCCGATCTTCTCTTTCCAATTTATCCCACCCTTTGCAAGTTATCCCAATATTGTACTTAAAGTTTTCTTTCATTTCTGGTTTCCTTTTCTTGTTCTTCTGTTCATTCTATTTCAATCGTTCTCAGATAGTTTAATAATGTATTTTTAGATATTTTAATTAAAACGTTTGCAATACACTTTAAAATAAAAATGTTCAAAATGAACTTTAAATATATTAATAATATATTAATAAACTTTAAAATGAATTTTTTAAAACATTAAAATTATATACTTTAAATATTTTAATTAAAACATTTACAATACAATTTGAAATAAAAACATTCAAAACAAACCTTAAATATTTTAATTAAAATTTAAAAATGTATGATTTAAAAAATTAAAATTATACTCTAAAGTATTTTATTTAATGATTTTAAATGATTTATTTTAAACATTAAAATTAAAAGTTTTTTAAAATTAAAACATTTAAAATCAAAATTATCAAATCTTGAGATTTTCAAAAGAATATCATCAAAAAAAAATAACAACCAATTGAATGATGTTAACCAAAACAAATAAAATATCAAAATTTCAATAAAAATTTTTGTGGGTTCCCAATTTTGGGGTCATTGTGAATAGGTCACAACAAATGGTGACTCTGTTGAGAAATATTCCTGAACATTTCAGATTCAAGAACCTAACTCTAAAACCAACAAAACTAAAAAATTAAAACCATGAGCATTAGTAATATCTAGAGAATATGAATAGATAAATTCAAATTGAAATGGCTAAAATATTTTCTTTTTCTTGGTGTGTGTAATGTTGTTAATTTTTATATTCCTAAAGCTATTTGGATTTCATTTATCAACTTTTGTATTTAGGCTATTAGATTTTTTCTCTTTGAAGTATACCTCTACATTGATCTCTTTAGCGATTGCTCTACTATCGATCGGGTGTTTATAGCCCCGATAGAGATTATTTGAATCTCCCAAATATTAGGTGAATCTTGCTCTTTTTTTTTTTATCTCAGTCTAAACCTAGCTCCACTACTAGTCAGACATATATAGCCGCGATGAAGGTTGTTTATATTATGGTGAATAATATAACTTTACTTTCCATTGCATTTGCTTTGCTTGTATTTTATTCAATATTTATATCACTTTCACAATATTCACATGCCATTTGGGTTAGATATCAAGTGAGGCTAAAAATTTAGTTCACTATATTTTTACATTCACTTGCAAAACTGAATAATTTCATCCTTCAAGCATTGAGAGAATATTCCTTTAAGATGTGTAGTACATGTGGATCATTTACAAAAAATATTTCAGTATTTTCAAAATTTAATGTATTGATTCAAATTCATGAGAAATATACTAACCATCTCATTTTCCTTTCTTCAAGTTTTAGATATTTTCAAAATAGGTAATTTTGTCCTAAATGACACAAGAACAAATACCAAACAAAATCAACAAGTATTTATTGTAACTACCACAACTACCTCAAAATAAGAGACAATACCAAAACTATCCCAAACAACAAATTTCAATTTGCATTTTTCATCCTACCAATTTGATTCAAGTTTATGACCAATTCTATGTTTAGAATATGATTCATTAATTCTGCAAGTGAATACATAATCTTCAATTATCTCTTGATTAAATAATGAGATGTAATTTTCCAAATCGGATTGTTCACTTTGACTTAAGTTTTCATTTTCATAAGCATATAGGATTTCTTTCAAATAAGAAACTACTTCTAAAAATTTAAAGCAAAATCATCATCTATGCTTTTAGACCAATCATGCTCATGCAACACTTTGCAAGAATCTAGGATATCTACTAAATGAGGATTTGTATAAGTTTGTATCCTAAATTCATTTATCAATTGTTGATGAACATGGTTTAATAATTCAAGCATATCTTCTTTTTTATTTAGCAATGAAATCTTATTTGTAGTGGGAATAGGAATCCACTCTAGTTCTTTATCAACCCTCAATGACATTTGATCATAAACAACCTTTGAATCTAATAAATGATTATATGAAGTTTTACCTAATTATTTAATGTTTAGACATAATGGATAAGATTCTACCTCTTGTACACTTTCATTTACCACTACTTGATGAGTCATTGTAGTCTTTTCTTTTTCTTCATGATCTCTATCATCATTTCGTATTCCTTCATCAATGACCTATTTTTCAAAAACATCAAAATTAGGCATCCAATCAAGAATATATCCATATTTTTCAAACTATAAATCTTGTTTTGGAGAATAGGAAATTTTGGTTCTTTGTCAGCCATACATGAAGTTTCTTTATTTGAATATTCAATACAATCACGAAAATTTTCAATTAAATCTTCAGTATTTGAGAATGAAATAAAATATTTTACCTCTTCTTCATCTAAAACAAATGAAACATAAGAAACATTTACCATTTCTTCCTTTTCTAGTTTAGTAATGTGTTCTACAAACTCATGTTCAAAATGATCAAATTTTGAAACATTCTGTACTTCTAAAATTGGCACGTCGTTTTCCAATTGGATAAAAATTTCCATATATTCACGGAAGATAGAGGTTTCAAAAAACTACATATCAATTGAAATAGAAAATTCATCAATAGGATAATGAGAAATAAATAATTCCCCATATCTTCTCCAACCATTATAATAATTGTCTTATTGAAACATTTGATGAGATTGTATCCCTTCCTTAATTTCTTCTTGATTATTATTTTGAGGATACTAAAAATTTTGATCATTATTTTCAACAAATTCATACAAATTTGTAGAAGGTCCTAATTTATCATGTATTTCAAAATTAGTCCACTCTAGAATCTCTCCACTATCTAAAATAATATCACTTTTAGCATCTTCGATCTTTGTCTCATGAGAATGATTTATATAATTATCAAAATATGTATCTTGATGCCTGATGAGGCTTGGATAAGCCTCATTTATAGCATTTTTTAAATAGTTAAAACTGCCTAAAACTCTTGTGAATTATATTATATGCTAGTTAAGTTGATTTAATATGCTCTGTATTAACTGTTTGCATGATTGAAGTGTTAAGGACATTATATTCTGATTTTTAGCAGTTCTTGTATAGTTTTATGTTATCTTGTCATGCTTAGGTTGATAGCAGCACATCACTAGTCTTATTTTGATGATCATTAAGCATTAGTTACTCAAAATTCAGAAAATAGTACAAAGACTTATTACTGTGTAGCAAAAAACTGGTTTTTCCATATAAATTTTAGCCAGCTGCAAATGAATAGCAAGGCATGGAATTCACATCCAAGAAAGAATGAAGACTATTGCAATATGATGCTGAGGGCTAATCCACCAAAGAAATGCAGCCAAAACCATTTGGAGTCAACACAGTTGGTCATTCTAAAGATCTTCGGAATGAACATAGTGTCTTCGAAATGAACACAATGTCTCCGGAATGAACACAATGTCTTCAGAATGAACACAGTTTCTTTGGAATGAGAAAATAAAGCACTTTTTGACTTGTTGAATGAATTTTGGCGATGGAAAAGGGGATAATAAGGTTGATAAAGTTAAGGGAAAATATCTCCCATCTAACTTTTTCATCCTTGCTGTCCAAAGCCACCATTTATGGAAAAGATCAAATTGATCATCTTCTAGGATAAACCCAGGAAATTCTACAGGATATCAGGAACAACATATTTTCTAATTGTAATTAGATTTTAGGCATCTATAAAAGATAACTCCCATCCAGGTTGAGTTATTAGATAGAGGAGATAGAAAATAAATAGAGAGATAATATAATAGTGATTTCAGACCTGTAACAGATTTTAGCAGAATTGTAATTATGTTTTTGAAGTAATAAAAGTGTAGTTTCATTCCATTTATTTTGTTATGTCTGAGTGTGACTAAGACTTAAAGAGTAATTTAAACCTTCTTCTAAGAAAGGAGGTTGGCCACTTCCAGACCTAGGAGGAGGACTGACAAATAGGTTTTATTCTGATTTTGTTGCAACAAAATAAGTTTTGAACTTGTCATTTTTATTCTTTTGCACAGCTAACATTCCTAGTTGTTTAATTCTTGTTCATAATGTTTTTGTGATATGATTAGTGGTAGATCTGGTCATTCTATTCATTCCTAGCAACTTTCCAATTCACTGCAAATTTTCATTTTCAGCAATTTACAAATTTTCTGTAATTTCCCTGCATTCTTGTTTTTGTTGTCAAAACCCTGCACAAAAGATTTACGACCTTCTGTTATAGAGCATTGACAAGATCTAGTTTTTATGCTTCATTTCAATTATTGCAAGATTAAACAGACTTTAAATTTTGCAACTATAACTAGAGTTTCAATTCTGTAATTTAATTAGATTTCATTCTTGCAACTGTAACTAGGGTTTCATTTTTGCAATTAGAAATTAGTTTTTATTTGAAAGCACGAGGATACGAAAGCAAAAAGGGAAAGCTAACATGCGATATGCAAACAAAGAAACCGAACTTAGCGCTAAATCCTAAAAACTTGAAAGTGCATGAAAAGAGGGAAAAGCATGATCGAATCGAATTGGAACAAATGTGAATTAAAGAAGACAGCCCTTTTTATTGATATGTTCCAAACTCGGTTACAATGCGCATCCTCCCCTTCCAAGGGCTAGGAGCGTTTAAGCATTCGTTCTAGTTACATCCATGGGCGCCTTTCCTTCTTTCGCGTGCCCACATGTAAAATGGGTGGACCAAACATCACCGCCACTTGCGTTGATGAGTCTGGACTCCTCACTGCTCCTTCGACGTCCAAACCCTACGTTCAAAAGAACAAGAAATGATCAGTAGCACCTGCGGATGAAACAAAGCATGCAATCCCCAAGCCTACGATAAGTGAATGAGAAAAATGAATTAAACTATGACTAAAACAAGTCCAAATGCTATGAAAATTTGATAGGGGCATCAAGACATCACCAGGAAGGCTCTGCAAAAAGAACAGTCAAAAAATTCCTCACCGATTTGAATTCGTTCTAGGGTGGGACGAATTCACCTACAACAAAATGCCGAATAGGTACTGTCCCAATGTCCTACCTCTGAAGCTCCAAAAGACCTAAAAACTTGGGGTTAGCTAATTGGGGGCATTTTGGGAAGACCCAGATGGTCAGATTTTCCCAATTTTGCCTCCATCAATGGGAATTTGATGATGCTACCTGTAGGTTAGTAAAAGCGAGCAAAGATAGAAATATGGTCAAAACTGTTTAAAACGAGACGAAATTCAAATGGCAACCTATCTAAACATCATAGAATTGAATGCACAAATGAAAGGAAGCAAATCTACCATGGAATTCCCATCGCTTCGAAAGGGGGCGATTAGGACTATGGCAGTGTGGGGAGGGGGCGCCCATGGGGCAGGCCGCCCATCGTTGGAGGCTTGATTTCGGCACCAATCCACTTGGGATGGGTCCAAAACCTCTTGTGTGGTATTGTCGAAAAATTTGGTGGGATATCATGACCAAATGTCAGGTTTTGGGATCAAGATTCATCCTCCCAATAGTCACCCAATGACCTCCCTTCTAAAGGAGATCAAGGATGTGAAAGGTGCAAATCCAAAAGGTGTGAGGTGTGTAAATAAAATGACAACACTTCGTTGCTCTAAAATGCTACTTCTCTCCTCCTTTTGGGGTGAGGAAACTCACCAATTTATAGACCTGGAGGTCTCTTGAAATGGGCATGCAGAGGCGCCACATGGCAATCATGCCTTCCCAGGGGGAAGGAGATTCCTCCCTGAATTGGGACTTCATGACTGACCTTGCAGATGCCTCTAACGCTTGAAAATGCTCACCCATACTCCCATGCGATGAAGGAAGCGTTGGGTGGTGGATCTGAGCTGCCATTTGTCAAGATTTGACTTTTTTCCCGTCAAACCTACAATTCGCCCCACCCTGGAGCGAATTCAGAATTCGTCCCTGGGTGGGGCGAATCCCAGTTTGAATTCGTCCCAGGGTGGGACGGATACTGAGCAAAGTGCCTGAAGGTGCCAAATTGATCTCTGACCTTCCAAAACTACTGTGAGAGTGGTTAGGACCACTGTTTGACCTCTAGGGGCTGCCCTTGGGGCTGTGTGTGTCAATGCGATCAGTGTTTGCAGTCACATAATCGGATTGGTGTTGTTTTGGTGTCTACAGATGCCCCTTTTTGGGATGCGCTGTGCATGGCGCAGCGTCGAGCAAAAATAGATAACCAAAGCACTAATGATTAGGGTTTCTCAGTAACCTAACCAAATTTTGATGCCCCAAGTATGGAAAGGGCATGCATTCTTGAATCCTTGCTTCTGACGAGTGAAGGAACTCAATTCAAGTGTTAACCTTTTTTGGTGAGGTGTTACTTGATCTTGGACATTGATCGGTCATGAATAGGCAAAGGGCGCAACCTTTTGTCTGTGAGAACCTTGAGTTCATGATTCATGAAATGCCAAGTGATTTGATCAGATTGTGATTATTGCTTGTTTACTGCCCCAAGCAGGAGCGTAATTGTCTTTGTCAATGATTCTTTGAATGCATGCCATTTTCCTTAATTGGGTGTGTATTTGTTGATTGGTGACTAAGTGTGACTACCCCCTCAAGCGACGAATCGATGAGGGAATGACCTTCATGAGAAAAGCGATGAGTCGCTTGACCCAAGATGACTTGTGCAAAGGTGCCTTTAGATTCTTATCCTTGAACGTGTGTGCAGTTTTTTGACATTTAGACCTATTTTTGGTGGGTGTTAACCCTTTTTGGTGACGCTTTTTGGAGCTAAAATTGGCAGAAATTCGTCCTCCCGTGGAGCGGTCCGGCTATGGTAGCCTTCTTAGGGAGTAGGATAGTGACAATTTGTAACCCCAACGTCTATTTTGGATGCCAAGAATGTCAGGCACGAAGGCGCCTTCGTTCGGCAATGTTATTACTATTTTTGGGTGGGTTTTTGACCCTTTTGCTGACGCCGTTTGGGGATGAAATTCTCGAAAATCCATCTTCCCGTGGAGCGGTCCGGCTATGGTAGCCTTCTTAGGGAATAGGATAGCGAGGATTTGTGACCTCGACATCTATTTTGCATGCCCGGAATGTCAAGTGCCAAAGCACTCTCATCGGGCAAGTTTATTAGCTATTTTGGTGCATTTTTGTTCAATTTTTGTTGTTTTTTGAAATTTTTGCCCTGAATTCATTTCGGGGTGGGACGAATTCCAGATTAGTATTCGTCCTAGGGTGGGACGAGCGCTAACCAGAGTGCTCATCCCAGGGGGGAATGAATATAAGCTTAAAAGGCTTATTTAAAGGCCAAAACTAGGGTTTGGGCTCATTTGCATCTGAATTTTCTTGCGATTTGGAGCTTTGGGGAGGAGGAGGTTAATTCTACGAAGCGAAGCACTGCCAAATTTCTCCCGACATCATGAGTGCACAAACCGGATCGAGCGGCGAATCCGAAGCGAGACCAGTAAGTGCTCCTTAGTGTTATTGCTTTTGTTTTGTTATGTGTTTTTGAAATTGCAAGTTATTTGTTTATTTTTCTTTTGTGATGTTGTTTTCTCAAAATTAAAATGGAAACCTTAAAAACTGAACTAAACACAAACCAAGACTTTAGCTAAAAATTGAGCGGAGAACGTAGCTAAAACCTAGGTGAAAAATCTTTATTTTTGCTTTTAACTAAAACCCTAGGATAAACGGAACGAAAAACCCTAGTTTTTTAGGCTGAGCTTGTCAGTTTTAACGTAGGTGAAAACCCTAGGTTAGAAAACTGTTATTTTTAAGTTTGTTTTGTTTGTACAGACTTTTTAAACTTAAAATACAGAAATCCCGAGATGGACAACTGTATAAACCTTAGGACTAACAAATTAATTTTTTGAATTTTTCATTTTGTTTTTAAATTTATCAGTTAGGATTAGAAACCCTAGGACTGAAAAATTAATTTTTTGAATTTTTGTTTTGTTTTTAAATTTATCAGTTAGGATTAGAAACCAAAAAAAATTATTTTTGTTGTTTTTAATTGTTTATTTGTTATTATTTATAGGATTAGAAACCCTAGGGTGACAAATTAATTTGTTTGAATTTTTGTTTTGTTTTTGGTTGTACATTGGTAGGCAATGTTGTATATTCATGTTATTGTTGTATAATTTTTTCATGATTTTAATGTTTTTGTGTTGTTTTCTTTTGCAGGTTGTTAAGAGCTGGTACCGTGTATCCACTACTTTTGCTGAAGCATGGGGGCGCTAACTGTGGCTGACTGGGATTGGCTTGATGCCCTTGGGCTCAAGCAGGTGGCTCGACTAGAGCCTGTGGTTGGGGATCGGGCCTATCTGATGGCCCTGATCAACCTGTGGGATCCTCGGACCAACACCTTCCATCTCCCAATAGGGGAGATGACAGTGACCTTGGAGGATGTCTATCGGCTTCTACGGATTTTGATAGATGGACTACCGATCAGAACGTCACCGCGCTGACCAGGACAATGATGATATGATGCTTCGGGCATGGGGAGGAGCTGGGCATGGAGAGCCCAGTGGAGAGGGCAGAGGGCGACTGCCAGATTGGTGGGATTCTGGTCCGATGGTGGCTGGAGAGGGGGGTGTTGGGAGTGAGGCACGCATTCCTTATGGGCCTCATTTCCAACATGCTACTACCTAACTCGTCAGGTGCAAGGTTCTCGTGGAACCTACTGGATGTGGTCTGGCGATTGGTAGAGTGCCCGATAGAGGCACCGCTGATCATGAGGTGGGGGCAGACGTTGCTGGCATAGCTTTATGGTGAGCTGTACGAGGTCCACTGCCAGAGGCGAAGGGTATTAGCTATAGCTATCTATTGTAGAGCTGGGCTTGGCAACACATAGCGGTGGAGAGGCCAGCTGGGTTACCATGGATGACTCGGGAGAGATGGAGGATAAGGATATAGGCTATGCGGTTCTATGGCGACGGTCTGGGGAGCAAGGGATAGAGTCAATGGTGGGCAGGTGTCGTAGGGCACTATGTCGATGCCCTCGCTCGGCTTACTCTAGGGGAGGTGTTTTGGCGCCCTTATCGGGACTATCTAGCCTGGCCGAAGGCTAGAGAGTGGCTTCGATGGGTACGTAGGGAGCGGTGGCTGATTGGGCGGCATGGGACCGAGCATGAGTTCTTCTCCTACAATCGGGTGACATGATAGTTTGGGGTGCGCCAGGGGTTGCCTAGTGAGCCCATGGTCTATCGACATGGGGGATGAGAGAACTTTGGATCGACCTGTCATCGTGCCACTAGGCGAGGATTCAGATGTGGTGATCGACGTCCCAGATGTGGATGACGTCGGGACTACCGTAGAGTATGACCAGTGGTGGGTACTATGGTGATGGTGGGGAGAGGGGCCACTGGGAGGCATGGAGGTAGCAAGTGGGGGAGGGTGCCGAGGCACCAGGAGATGATTGGGGAGCTCCTCGAGAGGATGCAGATATGGTGGAGGTGGAGGATGAGGATGTGGATTTGGGGGTTCCAGATCAGCCGGAGATGTAGGACATCACGGAGCAGTGGGAGCCAGAGCAGGCTGCTATTCCAGAGAGTCCCATGCCTCAGGGGATGCGGAGGACATGGAGTCTGGGTTACGTACTGAGAATGCACGATTGGAGGGGTTGTTGCAGAGGCACGATGAGGAGCTAGGGGATGCGCTGCAGGAGAGGGATCTCCTGCGCATGCAGCTGGAAGTGGGAGAATGCATTGGCTGCCTACTACCGATAGGATGGGGGTACTGATGCTACATGGGAGAGGGATCTCCTACGGATGTAGCTGGTGGAGAGGGATAGGGCTTTGGCGCAGCGTGATGATGCAGTAGCTTATTACCATCGATGGGAGGCAGAGTGGTTGCGATAGGAGACAGATTGGTCTCGACATCGGATGGATATGGAGGGAGAGATTATCCACCTCGGTGGGTGGTTACCTGAGCCCCCGGGAGGTGGATCATCGCATGTCGAACGAGGGGTAGTGATACTGAGCAGTCAACATCATCTCATCGCAGGCGACTGGATGAGGGAGGGGGTAGCAGGCGTGATGCGGGGGCTAGCAGTAGCCGCCCTGAGGGGTCCCATAGGACCCACACCATGGGGGTAGTTCTCGTCGCACCGATCCTGCGTGATCATGGTGGCCGATGCCTTAGGCTTGGGGGTTTTGAGCTTTTGGATTTTGTTGCGGGGTCACAGGACCAGTTCATTGTAGCCTACGGGCATTTTTGATGATATATACAGATGACTTTATTTTGTTTATGCGAGTGATGATTTGATTTTATGCATGATGAGTGATGAGTATGGATGTATGCATGTTAATTTATTTTGATGGATGCATATGTTATGATGAATGCAAATATTTCTAAATTTATATGTGATATGCAAGATGGAATGGATGAATTGAATTTGTGTTGTTTGGCGAGGGCACCATAGACTGTTTAGAACTTTTGTGATTTTGTTTTTTTTTGGCGATTGCTGATGGCAATGCGAGGATGAAAGATAGCACAGTTGGTTTAGAAATGTAGCTGAGGTTTTCTGAGACTCAGACGGTTTTAACTCACTAGCCATGACTGTACTTTATCTTACAAGACTTTTGGACAAGGTATGAATCGGACTTGACTTTGACCCAGTTATTTCACATCCCTGTGTGTGCAATTGAGTTCATTTATGTGGTATTTGTCAGGATACCGCCAGTGCCAGATAGGCTGTCAACCAAACCTGTACTGAGGATCACCTAATTAGCTCCACTAACTCCTTTGTTGTATTTAGTCAGATTAATCTACGGTGCTATCTAGGATACCATAAGCTAGCTCATCCACATGCAAACATTGATCTGTACATGAGTTAATGTGACAGATATATCATCATGCGGGAGGTTTACCACCAGTGACCGATAGGCTATCCACCAAACCGGTACTAGGGTTTGCCTCATGACCTGTCGGAATGCTGAGAGTTCCAGGGATTCAAGTTCGACTCCCTTCTTTTCTTCAATTGTATTGGGATACTTGCTCTTTTGTAGTGATAAAAATCACTATTTATTTTTTATATATTTTTCTCTTGAGCAAGGGATTTGAATTTTGAGTGATGAGAATCACTATTGTATGTGCCTCTTGATGTATGCACTCTGGGGGTGATGTCAAATTTGTTGGAGTTTTGACTTTTTGCAAGATTTTGATGTTTGCAACTTTTTGAGAACTTGGGATTCTTGGGGAATTGGGTAGGGAAGATGCTTGTCCTTTTGCCAACTCTCAGCATTCATGGGGTCATTCGCACAGGGGGATGAGCAAGATAACCATTTCGCTTATGGTGACTTGGATTGCTGTGCAGGTTTCATCTTTCATTCACACAACTTGGGAATTTTTATGTGTTTTAATTTGTGTTGGGATGCTACGTAACAAGGTGTGATCCAAGTAGAATTCTACCTTCGTAAAATCTATCTGACTTGGTACAGTATGTGGCTAGAAAGCTACATGACGACTGAAAGATGAAAACTCTTGATACATTAGAAGACCACTGACTCTGGTATGGTAAAAAGAAGTGAATGGTGTTTATTTTTGATGGACTGCTTATAGAATGGAGAAACGTGGAACAAGATGGACTGGCGGAGTAGTTACAGTCTATGGTGCCTTTGACCTGTATGATCATAGATATGCAATGTATGGATGTGATGCTTAATGCAACTACATATTTTTGTGTTTTTGATGGATTGATTTTTGTGAATATGAAGATGAGATGCGAGAAGAGCTCTCTATTGATGAGTTTGAGCATGCCTGGAAATGAGATGCAAATTTTTTTTTGTTATTTTTGATGATTTTACTATTTTTGAATTTTCTTATTTTTGACCAAGCGATTGTAGGAATCCTTGGAGCATTTTGGGATTGACCAAGCGATTGTAGGAATCCTTGGAGCATTTTGGGATTGACCAAGCGATTGTAGGAATCCTTGGAGCATTTTGGGATTGACCAAGCGATTGTAGGAATCCTTGGAGCATTTTGGGATTGACCAAGCGATTGTAGGAATCCTTGGAGCATTTTGGGATTGACCAAGTGATTGTAGGAATCCTTGGAGCATTTTTGGATATGGCTCTCTTAGATATGGAATGGTCACAAATGACTGATGTTCAAGGGTTCGAGTTCCTTGACTCCATCAAGGGAAGCTAGCCGGTACGTCCTGGGTCCTATCTTGCTATCAATTACATATGGACCTAACCAATTTGCCATGAACTTGTCCCTGAGATGGGACGACAAACTAGAGTTCTGTTGGTTTTCCTTCAAGACCAAATCACCAACCCGAAAGTCCCTCGGGTGAACTTTCATGTTGTATGCTTTCTTAAGTCGCTCTTGGTAGATACGTAAATGCTCGAGAGCATTAACGCGTCGTTCATCGAGCAACGTAAGCTGGTCTAACCGGGCCTGCCACGCAGTGTCATCATCGATGAACTCTTGCATTGATATGCATAGGGAAGGAATTTCCAACTCGAGAGGCATGACTACCTCGGAGCCATACACGAGCAAAAATGGAGTTGCCCTAGTGGGCGTCCGAATGCTAGTGCGATAAGCCCATAGGGCAAGTGGGATTTGGATGTGCCAATCCTTATGACTGTCTACGACCGTATTTTTAAGGATGGCAACTAGCATTTTGTTTGACGCCTCTGCTTGCCCATTTGCCTGCGGATAATAGGGTGTCAAAAAACTATGCTGAATTCTGTACTTTGTGGTCAAAGCACGCACGTCTTTGTTCTTGAATGACGTCCCATTATCCAAGATTATTTTGGATGGAATACCAAAATGACATATGATGTTATGCAAAATGAACTCCACAATGCGGGGTCCTGTCGTAGAGGTAAGCGGAACTGCTTCCACCCACTTGGTGAAATACTCTGTGGTCGTTATGATAAACATGTGATGACCTGACGACGTAGGGGAGATCTTTCCGATTAGATCTAAGCCCCACTACAAAAATGGCCAAGCTGACTGGACTATCTGCAAGGCCTAGGAAGGTACGTGTGTCAAATTAGCATGGTGTTGACACTTCACGCACTTCCTCACATATGCGCAACAATCTCGCTCTAAAGATGGCCAATAATAGCCCATGCGAAGAATGCGCTTTGCGATGGCCATACCACTGAAGTGGCCACCACATGTACCATCGTGCGCTTGGGCGATCGCCCAAGTGGACTCTTGCTGGTCCAAGCATCGAAGGAGGATTCCTTCATAGCTACGATGGTACAAAATGTCTCCTATCAAGACATACTTAGCCGCTTTCTGCTTGAATGCTCATTTTGCGGCATGCGTCAATCCAAGCGGGAGATTACCTAACTTGAGGTAGTCCCTAATGGGTAAATACCAATCCTGCTGATCGAAAGCCTCGATGGTATGAACAACCAATCCCTCTTGAAGTTCATCCCTAGCAAATGCTGAGCGGGAGAGAACTTGTAAGAATAGCATTGTGTTGCTATTAATGGGAGTAGGGGAGAACAAGGACCCCCAGTTGGCATGTTTCAGACGATCGTGGATTCGAGAGAACTTATCCGAGGATGGTTCAATCTGGATCATGTGGATTCCTGGCATCAAGTCAGAGCTTGCACGCTCCATCATGGATTGCGATAGTGTTTTGACTTGAATGGTTGTCATATCACCAAAAAGGTCTTGCGGGATTAGTGACCCCAAGGAGGCCATAGTGTCCGCAAAATGATTCGATGATCGAGGGAGTGCCTCGATGTCGTACCACTCAAGCTTCACCAGGAATTTGTCCACAAGGGCTTTATAAGCTTGTAGAACTGGGCATTTGCATTGGAATACCCCTTTGACTTGGTTGACAATTAACAGCGAATCACCAAAGATGTTCAGTCGTTTGATGTTCATGGTGATTGTTGTCTGAAGACCTATGAGCAAGGCTTCATACTCTGCATTATTGTTGGTGCACGGGAAGTCTAATTTAAAAGACAGGGGTATGGGAGCCCCTTGCGGTGTGAAGAATACTATTCTCATGCCACCACCTTGCTCACATTTAGAACCATCAAAAAATAGGGTTATGTCGGCTTGTGACTCAGGCTCATCAAATCGGCGATTCTGAGACATGGAAGACCCCATCATCGGGTAGTTCTATGACCAGAGGCTGATCATCTTCGAGAGGAGCCTCTGCTAGTTGATCGGCTATGACCTATCCTTTGATGGATTTTTGTCCAATAAACTCTATGTCAAATTCCATCAACAACATGATCCATTTCGCCATGCGACTACTATGATAAGTATGACTCATCATGTATCGCAATGGATTCTCCTTAGACACAACATACGTAGTGTTGCTCAACATGTAGTGGCATAGATTTTTGGTAGCAAACACCACTGCCAAGCAGAGTTTCTCGATGTATGCATAGTTAAGTTCATAACTGACCAGGGTGCGGCTAAGATAATAAGTAGCCTATTCTTTGTGAAGTTCATTCTTCTGGGCTAGCATGGCGCCCAGTGCCACCTCAGTAGCTGAGATGTATAAGTAGAACGACACTCCTGGTCTAGGTGGTGCCAATACTGGCGATGAAGCCAAGTATCATTTGATGTCATCAAAGGCTGACTGGCACTCGTCATCCCAGTGAAATGCTACCCCCTTGTGCAATAATTTGTTCATGGGTCGACACTTGTCAGATAGCTACGCTATGAAGCGCTTAATTGATGTGACCTTTCCCTGCAGACTTTTGAGCTGCTTAATGGTAGTTGGGGGCACCATTTCAAGGATTGCCTTGACTTTGTTTGGGTCCACTTCGATGCCTCGCTTTGAGACTATGAAACCCAAGAGTTTTCCAGATGTGATGCCAAAGACGCACTTCTTGGGATTCAGTCTGACTTTATGCTCCATGAGGCGATCGAGGATCTTGCTTAAGTCATCGAGATGATCCGGGCACAAAAGAGATTTGGCCAACAAATCATCCATGTAATCTTCCAAAGTTTTATGCATGTAATCATGGAAGATGTACGTCATTGCACGTTGGTAGGTGGCACCAGACATTTTTAAGGCCAAAAGGCATAACCTTATAACAAAATGTCCCCCAAGGCATTGTGAACGCCATTTTTAGTTGGTCCTCGGGATTGATACGAATCTGATTGTATCCCGAGAAACCATCCATGAGGGATAGCATTTCGTGACCTGCTGTAGCGTCTACCAATGCGTCGATGCTTGGCAAGGGGAAATCATCCTTAGGACTCGCTTTGTTTAGATCTCAAAAATTAGTGCATATGCGAATCCTCCCGTCGGGATTTTTGACAGGCACCATGTTGGACAGCCATGGCGGATAATCCACGTAGATGACAAACTATGCATCCAACAGCTTTTGCAATTCATCTTTGACCATCAAGGCCACTGTTGGGTGCATCTTACGTAGTTTTTTCTTAACTGGCTTGATTTTCGGATCAAGCGTTAGATTATGCGTGACTAGCTATGGATCTAGCCCCAACATGTCTCTGTATGACCATGCAAAAACCTCCTTCTTCTCTTTGAGAAGGGCAATGTAGTCGGCTTGCTCTTCAGGGGATAAGCTTACCCCCAGCTTGATAATCTATGGATTCATTGGATCCAAGCCGATGTCTACGTCAGTCATCTCCTCGACCGACATGTGGGATCCGTCCTCCAACTGATGTGGAGTTGGGATCAAGTGGATATCATTTGCCGAGTTTAAATCTGCGTTGGGAACCTCGGGTTCCTCTTCGGCATGAAAGATATCCTGAGTTGTCCCTAGGGTAAAATGAGGCATTTTACCGAAATGCCAGTACTCTGATGGGGATGGAGGTGAATTGACGTGATCCCAGTCAATGGCATCTATGTCTAGATGCAAGGACCATGCTGGATCGGCTAGATTGTGGATGGGTGCGGTTAAGTCAATGGAGATCATGTTGATGAAATGATTTTGGTCTCCATTACCATGGGTATGATGACTTGAACACTCTGGATGTTCTCTGTGCTCTGGATCTGGCTCTAGAGGTACTGGCACGAATGGATCGGCCCTATGTGCTAATAGGAGGACAGGGTCTACCCTCGACACTGATATCACCCTAGGGTCTCGGAGTGGAAGGTGCTCTTCGTATACCTAGAGTAGCGGATCCAACACTTGATCCCACCCTGCTGGGTCTATGTACCACTCGTGCCCTGGCACTATGCCCATCTGTTCAAATATGTCATTAATCTCCAAGGGGTATGGTTGCGGCCTCTACCGCATGTGATTAAGATATGTCATTTTTGTTTCATCTTCGTAATCACTATCGGAGATCCAAAAGCCCTCGTTGGCTCTGACAACTGTTTGAGGCATTACAGGCTCATCCTACTCAAGAAAATTAATCTGGCCCCATTGTGGTTGTTCCACGCTCCGTGGGGGGACCTGATTCCCTTGACGCGACACTGGCTCGCTTGGAGCCTCTAGAGGGAACATAGTCAAGAGGCTCTCTTGAAGGTCATTCATGGGGATCACTTGTGAGTGATCACTATCAGATTCGAAGGGATCATATGATGTTGGTTCACATTCTGATTCATCCTTCGAAGATCCCTCTTGACACTATTTATACCTTCCTTGAAAGTGAGTCCCCAAACTTTCACCTCTCTCTAGCAAAGGAGAAGGGTTATTGAGGTTAACAAGGGTGGTTGTTGACCATGGGAGGTAATCTCCCAATGTATATGTTGTGTTTGGGTTGGCATAAGGATCTGATGCCAATCCACCCTTGTTGCCTATCCCTAGGCCTTGCATGTTTTCCACCAAGATGTCTAAGGGTAGGGGGTGGTTGAACCCTACTCCCGACTTGTCATAAGGCATTTGGTATCTTGGTTGGCAAAGGACACGCACTCCTTGCTCATACCTTTGGTATCTTGGTTGTGCCCTCTTCTAGGGGTTGAGCCTCTTCCAGGGTTTGCTTCCCTTTGTCCTTCTATTTAGCCATGATAGGTGGCGTTGGTGGTGAAGGAGCTGATGATGAAGATGCACCTGGCTGGGGTTTTGATGGATTTATCACCAGTGGTGCTTGCGGCATCGGACCCTGTCTAGATGGATTTAACTAAAAATCCAAGTGCGTCGATGGGAGGGTCGATTGCGGCATCAGCTACATCGCATTACAATATTTGAAGGGTTCTAAGTCCACTGGGACTACATGTACTTCCCCTTCAAATGTATACTTCAAACACTGATGAGCTATTGATGGGACACACTTCATGTCCCTGATCCATGGCCACCCTAGCAAGATGTTATAAGCCATCTCGCCTTCCAAAATATGGCACAATGTAGGTATCATCTTTTGTCCTACATGAACGGGTAGAACAATTGTGCCAACTGTTGAGCATATTGCATCATTGAATGCTCGTAGTGTGTAGGTGGAAGCCATGATGTGAGAGGCTGGCAACTTTAGATGTTTCAATGCTGTTGTGGTAATGATGTTACTGGATGAGCCAGTGTCTATCAACACCCTCTTATACGGGATCCCGTTGACCCGCATGATAACGTGCAGGGGTGGATCTACCATGTCATCAGACATTGATTTAACTTCATCTTCTCGGAAGGTGATGATTGGCTCCATGCATCATTTGACATGTCCCACGAAGTTGTTGAAGGAATTCGCTTCGTGGGGCTGCAACTCGATGGCTTTCAAAATCTCCATGAGAGCCTCCCGATGGGGCATTGATTGTTGTATAAGCTCATATATGGAGAGCCTAGCCAACATGGTCCTCAAACTCTGAGTGAGTTTGGTCCGAATCATGGCCACGGGTCTAGGCGGAGGTAGCTGCATAGGGTGTTGTTGAGGTTGTGATGTCGATGGAACCTCTCTTGTGGCTGCCGCGTGGGCAACTTCTAGGTATCTCTTGTTCCTAGTCACTATGCTTATCATTCCTACATACCCTTGCATGGGGAAATTCTGTTGCACCTCATTGAATTGAAGGGGTTTTACCTATGCCTCATGGGCAGGCAAGGGGTCTTTGAAAACTCCCATCTATTGGTTTTTTGGCGCTACGGGGTTGTCCACTGCCAACGTCTTATTGTCAATCAAGTCTTGTATCAATCCTTTGAACTTCCAACATGCATTCAGGTCATGTCCCCTCCACCTGTGGAACCTACAATACAAGTCCTCCTGGTATCCCTTAGGCTTGGGAGCGTTAGGATCTATGGTTTGAATCTCTGGGAGGTTGATCAAGTTCGTCGTTGACAAGCGATCAAATAGGGAGTCCCTAGACTCCGTATAAGGGGTGTACTATCGCCTAGGGTGATGCTGCTAATTTTGCTCCTGCTTCTAGTTTTCTCTTTCATAATTATTAGGAGGCACTACCTGATAGTTAGCCTTTTGAGGCTGTATTTCTTGTGCAGGCTTAGGAACATTTATAGCAACTTGATTAACCGTAGCAGGTTTTTGTTGCGTAGTCCCTATTTTTGTGTTCTTGTTCCATTCTTTCTTCTTAGGTTTGGCAATCTCACCATCCTGTATCTTGATCTCTTCGATAATTCTGGCTTGCGCCAGAGCTTCCTCTAAGGTGGCATATTGTTGCAGCTACAATAGCACAGAGATCAATCTCAAACAACTTCGTGAGAACATTTGTGTAAGGTCGGACATAGGAGGGAGGTAGGGTAGCTTGGAAAGCAAAGTCCTCCACCGATTCTCGTAGGCTACCATGGTCTCTTCCTCATACTGCCTAAGGCTGGCCAGGTCACTTAGTGATGCCTTCTTCTTGGTGTTGAAGGCGAAGCATTCAAGGAATGCATCCACTAACTGATCCAAGTTATTGATGTTGTGCTTCAGCAACTGAGTGAACCAATCCGAGGCAGGGCCCGCGAATGTGGTTATAAATGTCCTTAGCAACAACGCATCATTGTCCTGAATGCCAAAACATTGGCTCAGGAATCTGGTCACATGCTCTTGGGCATCCTCTTCACCCTTAAAGATTGCCAACTAAGGCAGCTTAAAGTGTTCGGGGTAAGGGGGTGCAGGCACTGACGGATGCACAGGATGACTATGGAGTTGGCGTAACATGGGCTTTTGGGGCCCAGAAGCTTTGGTTTCCATAGACTCCAAATGGCTCTAACTTCATCAAAAGATTTAATCTCTTCCTCTTTAGTTTGCTCCCGTTGTGGGTTGTGGGAGACTTGAGGCCTATGGGGGGTGGTCGGATAGCAACCCCTCCGCCTTGGTAGGGCATTTTGGCCACTCTGCTTCTTGTTCATACTCCTTGTAAACTTCCTGAGGAGTCTCTGGGCGAGACCTATGACCCTGGGTGGGTCCCCACGGAGGGTACCCATCATTGTTTCGGGAGTGGCCTCCCTCTCAAGTCTAGGGGGTCTCGGAGGCAAAACTTGATGAGGTCATGGAGACCTATCTCGCACCAAGGGATTATGCCTCTCATATGGTTCTGCTCTTTGGGTGTGAGGGGTTGGAACCCTCTCAGGTGGGTTATGAAGCAGCTCATCTGTTTGGCGCTGAATGCGCTCCTTGCTAAGGCGGTATAGACGCTCTAGCTGCTGCTGATCTTGCTCAAGCCACGTGATCTGGGCTTGGTGGGTGGCATGTCTGGCAACTTCCAGGTCAATTTGGTCTACCATCTTGAGCCTTGGAGGCCTGGATGCCTCTCCTATGCATTTACCTCGATCATAATGATCCGAGATCTCAATGGGTCGCTTCCCTCTGTCGAGGTTGGTGGCATTTACCCGAGGCTCTGGCCTCAATGGGTGACCATGGTACATAGTGGGTGCGGAAGCGCATGGCTCCCATGCTATACATTGCTCTCGAGGAATGTGGTGGTCTTCCTCGTACTCCCTTTCGTATGTGTGAAAGGGGTGGGCGGAGTTAGCTCACCCTGCTTGGAGAGCCCTATGCTCTGGGGTTTGTCTATTGGTTCTAACAGTGATGGGGGGCAAAGGAGGGATGCCATAGTCATGTGGCCTCTCCTCCTGGACACTATGCCACTCTAGCGCTTCATCGCATGGTGGCCACTCATATCGAGCTTCTAAGGGAGCTTTCCTGTCTATGTTGAGTGCCACGTGTAAGGATTCTTCTTGAAAGGGGCTGTGATGAACGGGTGTGTCCCCCAGAGGGGTGTCCCTATAATTCCACCTTGACATGGAATGACGCGGACTCTCTTTTGGGTCAGGCCACCAAGGCGGTATGGCCAAGTCCTTAGGGCTGTAGCGGAGGTGACTTGTGCCCCCTTGTACACTTTTCGTAGCTTCTGCCCTTGATTGGGCTTGGCTATGGGTGTACACCATGGTGTTGATGTGCTACAAGCTAAATGGATTTTTATCTCTTTTATGATTTTTTTTATGCTACACTAAATAGAAAAGAGCACACACATACACAAATAGTGATTATCTCGTTTAAATATTGAGAGTGTGTCCTAAACCTGGTTTAGTGTGTTTTGTTGTTGTTTTTCTTTTGTTTTTGAAGGTTTTTGTAAAGAACATTTAAATGCAAAGTGAGGGCTCTTATGACTCCCAAAATTGGTCGCCCCTTCGATATACCATTGCCAGGCCGATATACCAACCTCTCTATATACCCGCCCTTACGTGAGGGAAACTATAGGTATGTGAGAGCAGATGGTACATGGAACATAGGCGGTACGAAAGGGGAATCACTCTGTTTATGACACCTACCATAGAAGAATTATCCTCGTGCACTGGGAATCACCCCAGCTACACTCGGTCAGCTTTCATTAGGATTTACGTCTAGCAATAGTAGCGATCGGGGTTTATGAATGCAAAATTCAAGCCAAGGTGGTGATGAAATCCACCGTTGGTCTTGATCAAGGGCTGGGGTTTTACGACCAGCTCCTTGGTGTTTGATTTTCCACGTGGTGTGTGGGGTTCTTTTTATTTTGCATTAAATAAAATAAACATGCAACAACTTTTTCTATGCACGCAAAAAGAAACCAGGAAAAATAGAAAAACTGAAGACAAAAAATGACAGAAAAAGTGCAGAATTCTTACCTCTTCTCTGCCCGAATCTGTCGGTTCTGAGTTTCTACCCGAAAACTTCATAGACTAGAATTCGTCCCGGGGTGGAATGAATTACAGGACTGTATTCACCCTAGGGTGGGACGAATTCCAATTCGTCCCCTGGTGAGACGAATTACAGGTCTGTATTCGCCCCCTGATGGAACGAACAATAGTCAACGTATGAAAATGCGGTACCTGCAAGCAAAAACAACCAAACTTGGATCAGATCTCTGATATTAAAAATAGAGGACAAGGTCCCACCGTGATTGCCACTGAAAGCATGAGGATACGAAAGCAAAAATGGAAAGCTAACATGCGATATGCAAACAAAGAAACCGAACTTAGCGCTAAATCCTAAAAACTTGAAAGTGCATGAAAAGAGGGAAAAGCATGATCGAATCGAACTAGAAAAAATGTGAATTAAATAAGACAGCCCTTTTTATTGATATGTTCCAAACTCGGTTACAATGCGCATCCTCCCCTTCCAAGGGCTAGGAGCGTTTAAGCATTCGTTCTAGTTACATCCATGGGCGCCTTTCCTTCTTTTGCATGCCCACATGTAAAATGGGTGGACCAAACATCACCACCACTTGTGTTGATGATTCTGGACTCCTCGCTACTCCTCCGATATCCAAACCCTACGTTCAAAAGAACAAGAAATGATCAGTAGCACCTACGGATGAAACAAAGCATGCAATCCCCAAGCCTATGATAAGTGAATGAGAAAAATGAATTAAACTATGACTAAAACAAGTCCAAATGCTATGAAAATTTGACAAGGGCATCAAGACATCACCAAGAAGGCTCTACAAAAAGAACAGTTCGAAAATTCCTCACCGATTTGAATTCATTTCGGGGTGGGACGAATTCACCTACAACAAAATGCCGAATAGGTACTGTCCCAATGTCCTACCTATGAAGCTCCAAAAGACCTAAAAACTTGGGGTTAGCTAATTGGGGGCATTTTGGGAAGACCCAGATGGTCATATTTTCCCAATTTTGCCTCCATCAATGGGAATTTGATGATGCTACCTGTAGGTTAGTAAAAGCGAACAAAGATAGAAATATGGTCAAAACTGTTTAAAACGAGATGAAACTCAAATGGAAACCTATCTAAACATCATAGAATTGAATGCACAAATGAAAGGAAGCAAATCTACCATGGAATTCCCATCACTCCAAAATGGGGCGATTAGGACTGTGGCAGTGTGGGGAGGGGGCGCCCATGGGGCA
The DNA here is from genome assembly GCA_028583015.1 of Wollemia nobilis. NCBI lineage: Eukaryota > Viridiplantae > Streptophyta > Pinopsida > Araucariales > Araucariaceae > Wollemia > Wollemia nobilis. Next base: position 4,578,128 of record JAQPPZ010001245.1, on the reverse strand, counting down.
GGCCGCCCACCGTTGGAGGCTTGATTTCGGCACCAATCCACTTGGGATGGGTCCAAAACCTCTTGTGTGGTATTTTCAAAAAATTTGGTGGGATATCATGACCAAATTTTGGGTTTTGGGATCGAGATTCGTCCTCCCAATAGTCACCCAATGACCTCCCTTCTAAAGGAGATCAAGGATGTGAAAGGTGCAAATCCAAAAGGTGTGAGGTGTGTAAATAAAATGACAGCACTTCGTTGCTCTAAAATGCTACTTCTATCCTCCTTTGGGGTGAGGAAACTCACCAATTTATAGACCTGGAGGTCTCTTGAAATGGGCATGCAGAGGTGCCACATGGCAATCATGCCTTCCCAGGGGGAAGGAGATTCCTCCCTGAATTGGGACTTCATGACTGACCTTGCAGATGCCTCTAACGCTTGAAAATGCTCACCCATACTCCCATGCGATGAAGGAAGCATTGGGTGGCGGATCTGAGCTACCATTTGTCAAGATTTGACTTTTTGCCCGTCAAACCTGCAATTCGCCCCACCCTGGAGCGAATTCAGAATTCATCCCTGGGTGGGGCGAATCCCAGTTTGAATTCATCCCAGGGTGGGACGAATACTGAGAAAAGTTCTTGAAGGTGCCAAATTGATCTCTGACCTTCCAAAACTGCTGTGAGAGTGGTTAGGACCACTATTTTGACCTCTAGGGGCTGCCCTTGGGGCTGTGGGTGTCAATGCGATCAGTGTTTGCAGTCACATAATCGGATTGGTGCTATTTTGGTGTCTACATTATTCTTGCAAATAGATTAAAGTTCAATTTATGCAATTTAGTGGTAGAAGTGACACAAAACCCCCACACAATAAATTCCACCAATAAGACCTACTGCTTCCAAATGAACTGAACTACAACCTTGCTTGAACTTTCTCTTGTAAATAGCCTTGGACACCACCATGGATTGATAAATTCATTGAGAATTAATGATGTTCTTAATGACAACCCATCATTTTTGTGCCATTTTCAGGAAACACGGTGTTGTTAGAAGGTGAAAAGCAGTCCAATAATTATTAAATATGCTAAGTTGTGAATTTTAGAGTAAAATCTGAATGTAATGACTGGTATAAGTAATTGTTATCATAAATTGTATTTCAGTCCATTTAGGAAATAAGCAAGAAACCACAAGAAGAAAAGTTTCACAAGAGGTTGAAATTATGTCAAAAAAGTTTAAATTTTTTATTTCCAAAAATGTTGGAATTTTCAAAGAATCCTAATCATCCACTTCAACACTGCAAGATCCTTTGGGAAATAATTACGAGGAAAATTAAGTAGTTCAACAACATTTTCTCTTGACAAATCCATACAGTCAGGAAAATTTGACAAGATTTATAATTTTTTTTGGCAACCTACAATGGAAGGCTCACAAGAGAATCAAGGTAGAGCCAACAATGTACTCCACCCTAGTGCAACTAGTGCACCTGCCAGAACTTTTCAAAATCCCATCCAACTAGATCTTAATCAAAATGCTCCCATGCAGGTCATTTCACCTACAGTATTACCAACTATCAAGGGAATTACATTCGAAGATCCTGATATGTTTTTTTTTTAGTTTAAAATTGTATGTCAAGCTCATGATTACACTAATGACAATCAAAATCTCAAACTATTTCCTTCCACTATTAAAGAGTTAGCTCTACGATGGTTTATCACCTTAGCACCTGACTCAATTAGAACTTGGGATGAGATGGAAAACATATTCTTGGAGAGATACCAAGAATATTGTCAAGTCAAGAATCAAAATGATGAAATTCTTACAATGAAACAAGAGGAAAATGAAATCTTAGAATATTATCTAGACACATTTTCTTTTGTTCATAAGAGACGTGGAAGTCTTGAACTTGAAATTTGCAAAGTCGTATTCTTAAGGGGACTACAAGATGAATCTAGGGATGCATTGGATATCTTGGGAAGAGGAGATATAAATGCACTTAAATTTTAGGAAATTATTAAACTCTATAAAAATTACACTCATTCAAGGCATAGAAAACACAAAATTGGTAATGAAAAACATGATTTGAAAGAATGCATGAAAGAGGCTGATATTTTAGTACATGATAGAACATTAGATGAAAAAAATGAATCTACTGAATCTTCAGCCATCTATTGTTCAAAATGTAAAAAGCAACACTCTCTTCATGATTGTCCTTTGAAAAAATATGTATACCTGCTACATGTAGCATTTTTCAATTAGGACACCCCACAGATCAGTGTAGTTTATTGCCAGAACTTACAAGTGTCTTTGAAAAATAGTCTCAACCTATGAAAAAAATCAATTTTGTAGGACAAGGACAAGGGAATAATTTTCATAAATTTCCATATCATAATGCTTCTCAATTTCTTGCACATTGGGGAAATAATCCTTGGTATATGCCATGGTCTGCTTCAGGTCCACTTCAACAATGTTGGATTCAACCACCATGGGCATACTCCCAAGCATGGTCTCAACATGGATGGATGCAACAACAATGGAATCAACAACATCCACCATGGTTGCAACTAAAATTATAGGGATATCAATGGGTACAACATAAAAATCTATACAAAGGGCAACAACATTGTCAAAAACAAAAATCAAATTTGTTCCCTAATTATATCCATAATTTCTATCGTGGACAGCAACAAAAAAAATTAAAACCTCTGTTTTCAACTCAACATGTGGTCAGTACAAATCATGTTAAATAGGTAGCCCCTATCTCTGTGGTTGAATCAAAAAATATATCCCAAATAAATGTTAGTGACTGTGTTAAAACTTAGTTGTGTTCAGGTGAACCACTGCTTGAACCTATTCCACTTATCAGTGTAGAAAGTGAAGTTAAAAAGAATGAACATGAAAACAAATCCACACTAAAACAACATCAATAAGAACAAGATACCTCATAAAATAAAGTATCATATTTTGAACAGTTTGAGATATCAAAAATAACATCTTCACAATCATATTTGATAAAGGAATTAGAACATTTAACTGTTACAATCCCTTTACCTCAGTTTTTACCAATCATTAATAGGATTGTTCAAGAAATGTGTTTTAGCAAACCAAGAAAAAAAAAAGTATATCCTAAAACCATACAAAAAGGTGGAAAATTAGTTAACTTGCTTTCAGGTAAACTTATTACACCTAAGTATGATTGTACAGAAAGCCCACAGTTTCTTAGAACACATAAGAAAAATGAAAAGAATACTTTAGTTTTGGCCTCCATTGTTGTAAATAATAATTTAGAAGAGTTGGATTCCTCCAAAAAGTTTGTTTTTGCTAAAAATGTTCAAAACTCATATTTTAAATTTGAACTAATTATTGTTCAGCAATTACTATAGACTAATGAAAAACATAATTCTAAAAATTTATCACCCATTCCAGTACAAAACCATTTGCTTGATTTACCACATGGTTTTTTCTCATCTTTTCATTATCATTTATCAAAGTTAATTCTTTCATGAATTATTTTTGGTAAACATATACAGATTTTTCATTCTTTTCCACCATATCATTACTCTCTTAATTTATTAATGCATCATTCTCCAAGAACCAATTCAAATCAGCCTAGTACAAAACAAACTGAAATACAGCCAAAACAACCTTTGAAAAACAATAGTTGGTTGACTAAAAACCAAGGAGCAAATTTGTTTGATATATTTCTGCAACATCCTAATGCTTTACTAACATTTTATGCATCTTTAGCAGTTTGCATTAATTTGTTGTAGGTACAAAAAAAAAAATTTGCAGTTGAATGCATTTGATGAAATTTGGTTGGAAGAACTTCACCGAATAGAGTTCACTCAACAAAAATAAAAAAGATGATCACATTAAGAGCAACAAGGATGAACTAGGGGATTTTGAGAATGAAGTTGTTCAACTTTCTTTAGTTGATGATTTAAGGAGGATATTAGTGGCGAATGGACATATTTTACAGTTGTACCATAAACCACTAACAAAGGTGGAATTTTCTCGATATTTCACACAGTTACATTTTACAGAAGAGACTTCTTCTTCTGATAAAGATTCCAAATGATCATATCTTTGAATCTTAAAAGAAAAAAAAATAGAAAAAGTAGAAAAAAAAAAGATGAATAAAATTTGATTATGAATTCCTTCATGGGCATGATTTCAGGGAAATAATGAAATCCGTAAGAGAGGATAATCCTTGGCCTTATGAACAAACACTTGACATCAAAATTATTAGGCAAGTTAATATACAATGTAACCTTATTATTCTTTATAAATAATATAATGTCACTTTCAATGAAAATATATCTTGATGTTTTTTAAACATACTAAATAAACCAATAAAAAATAATTTTAAAAATTAGAACTTTTTTTGGGTTACATAGATGAATTGGTTACAATCACAATTTTTAGTAACTTCCAGCGTAGCTGGAAAAGCTCAAAATATAAGTGAAGGCTTCCAACACACCCAATGTCTTGTTAATGGTAACCCGGCATGAGATGTGGACCGACAAACACACAAGTTTGCACCGTCTTTGTCAGTTTGGTTAAACACGTAGCATGAAGGGGGACTGCTGGACAAGCAGAAAATAGATCACTATCATCAGTCAGGTGCAATACGTAGAGGAGTCGGATAGGGCTACTAGCTATGCATGGGCATGCCCATAGGATTGGAACCTAGGTCTTCTCTCCGTAAGTGCCCCAACTTACCAATCCACCTAAATCCAACAGACTAAAAATTTGAAACTTATTAACAAAAACAACTAAAAATATAATAAATACATTTTAACTTTAAAACTAGAAAATTTAAATAAATGTAAAATACACATATATCATTATTCAATTAAACTAATAAAAGTTAGTTTTTAAGAATCATCATAAAAATTATGGTTTATAAATGATCAAAGGAAAATTTAACTATCCATCTCAAAGGATAAAATATTGGATGCAACATTCTGTAAAAATATTTGGATATAAAATATAATAAAATTAACTTTACAATTTTTTAGAAATTGAATTTAATTAAATAAAATAATAATATATTTCATCTATGTTTCAATATTTATTTTTATTTATATTATTGCATAGCTAAACAACCTTATTCTAATTGAAGATAAGTTATTGATAATTACTAACACACATGAACAAATTACTCGAATATATTATGAAATCATAATCACAGGTAATAAACATAAATAATACCATAAATATACAAATAATTTTCAAACATGAGCTACTAAAAAATGTTAAATTTTAGTATTTTTATTGATAAAAATAGGGTTTTTGAGAGATTACCTATCCTAATTATAAAAAATATTGTGTTGTTAATGGCTATGAGTTGTTAAAACAAAAATATAGTCATCTACAAACTAAAACTATATCATATAAAGTTGTATTAAAACATTCCTTTATTCTACAAAAACTAAAACTAAAACTTCATACATATACCAACAAATAAAAAACCATAAAATAAACATATTTCATCACACTAATCATCACCATCAAAGTCAAATTTAAATCTATCATGGATCATATCCTCCATAAATTTATCTACCATGAAATGACTACCATAAATACATTGGCATCAATATCCACCAAGCATGAAATCTCCTCATCTACCTTCCTTATAAATGTTATCATCATTGGAATGTGGGTTATCTATTTTTTTTTTTTTTTTTTTTTTTTTTTGGTATATAGAAGCAATGGTTATCTATTTATTCTACAAAGATCTAGGGGAATTTGTTGTTGTTCCTAATATACATCCTTTTTAGCAATTATTCCTTGGTTGCTACCCAATTAGTCGAATTATTACCTCCCCTATAAATGTGGAATAACTTTGTCTCCTTAAAATGAAATAGGAGCCTCTTAGTTTCACCAATAATAATTTGAATAAAACCCTCTAATTTATTTTTTCCATTGAGGTTATTAATGATAGTCATTGAGTCACCTTCCACATGTATTCAGTTAAAACTAGGTGATTAAGCTTGATTAATTCTAGCTAGAACCCCCTTAACTTTTCCACCATATTGTTTGTGGTCCCATAAAACTCAACATAATAAAAATGGAGAGTCCTCTTATTTTTATTTAAAAAACTCCTACAACTAGCCCCATCGACATTCAATTTAACCTAGCCTTCTATCGGTGGGTTCCATTTTATTGTATCCTATATTTTCTTTTTATTCTTGATCACATTAATGGGTATTGGTTCCAAGTTTTAGTTTTCAACTACAAATTTCTTTATCCATTCTTTTATCCCATCCCTCTCATCCTAGATTTCCATTATTTCTTTTATGTTCTAATTGACCAACTCTAAAATCCTATTGATATTCCACCTTTCTCCTCAAATTTTTCTTTTGTTCCTTTCCAACTAGATATTCCTAATCATGTTTGTTGGTATTAAATGCTAAGGTAACTAATTTATTTTAATTTAAATATGGAATTTCCACTACATCATCCATCTTTCAAATTACTTATAAAAACAAAAAAAATAAAATTGGTTTTGACCACTTTTTTTTTTCAAATTTTAACTATGCATTATCAATGGATAAAGAGATGATCATGAGTCACTTCTTCACCCTAGTAGATATCACATCTAAAAGGTGTTTAAATACTTTTTTTTTAATTTTTAAAATAGTTAATGTTTTTCCTTTAATGGTTATACAATGGAAGAATATTTTTGGGACTCCTTTCCTAAGCCAAATATTCAGGCAAAGGAAATATAAAACTTTTCCCCTTTTTTCTAGCTAATAACTAGATTCTTTTTTGTATTGTCCATATTTGGACCATTACCACCATAACTAATCACATTGCCTTCTTAAATTGATTCTCCACTAATAGATATATCTAACGGTAGATGCCACATCTATCTTAAATGTGGTCATTCACTTTTCTTCATAATCTATTATGAGAATATGATGCAATTTAGGGAAACTCATCCTCTTGATTTATTTATTTAGATCCTATCCATCTAGAATCATAGAACTTGTTCTTAGTTCCATATCTAATATTACAAATTGCACCTTTCTCTATTATCTATTAGCTTTGAAATATGTGATTCTATATATTTGATTTGGTTTTAATAGGTTGGTATCTTTCTTCATATAGTCCCCAATACTTTCTTCTCTAAAATTTTACCTAAATAGTGCTCTCCTACACAAACCTCCACCATAATTTACCCCCAAGACCTCATTCATTTATTTTATTTATTTGTCTACAATACCCCTCTTTTTTTTAGTCTGCATACTTGATCCCAACAAATAAGATAAAATATATGTGTGTCCTATATATTTACACATAATAAATAGCATTATATCCTTTTTAAATTATATTGCACTTTGGAGAGCATTCTCAAGACTATCATCAAGTATATGGAAAATGTTTGAAGTGTGGATTTCAATAGTTATAGTTTTCCTACCTACAAAAAACACTTGCATTCCCAATTGGTTAGCTTCCTTTGAAATATTTATATTAAAGAAATCCATAATCTTGTAGTGATTCTTCTATCAAGGAGGCAATATCTTGAACAAGTAGAAGATAATTTACCTACTTACCATCATAAAATATCCAATATCTATATTTACCTCCTATAAAGGGTGTTGAGGGAAATAACCTTACTCTTATCATTACTAATATTTTCCATGATTAACTTCCATAGGAGTGAATAAACTACTTAAGAATTCTAGCCTCCTTAATTGAATATTCCTCCAATAGGATCATGTTAGCCATAAATTGTTGTTGGGTAACTAGCCTTAATTCATGAGTTACTATCAAACCTTTTAAATCCTCATTCTATTTGTGGTTCAATATAATTCTTCCCAAAACGTCTATTAAGATGTAAATAGGTAGTGGAAAGAAGATCCCCCTAGAGGAAACATCTAGATCTATTAGAAAAACCTCGAAGGAACACATTTACCAAGACTAAGAATCTTGGAAAAGTGATACACTCTGTAACCAAAATTTTCCACTTTCTATCAAAACCAAACCTCTCTAAGACCCTATTAATAAAGTCTCAATTGACTCTATCATAATATTTTAACATGTCTAGTTTAGCCACTATACCTTCCTCATTTATTATAGAAACAGAATTAATTATTTCATGCATTGCAATTGTACCATCAAAAATCTATTTTACTTGAACAAAACCTCCTTGGTCATCCAAAAATATATGAAGAAAATATAATTTTAACCTATTATCCATAATTTTGGTAATGAATTTATACACTAATTTATAGACTTACAATTCTAAATTCAACACATGTTTGACGATCTTGATTCTTAGGAATCAAGGCTATGCAGGTATTTATTAATTATCTTAACATGTTACTTTTTATTTGGGATTCATCTACTCCTTAGACCACATCCTTATCCAAAATGTCTTATCATTCTTAGAAAAAAACTATAGAAAATGCATTAGGCCATAAAGCATTATTCCTACTCAAATAAAAAATTGCTTTCTTAACTTCCCTCTTAGATATAAGGGAATTTAAGCTTTCCTTTATCTATTCAGTGACTAGCATGGGTATAAACTATAAAATATCTTGAATCATTTCATCTTCCCTTATACCTTCTTTGTATAAAAGTTGTTTAAAGTAATCCATGATCTCCCCACCAATCTCCTTCTCTTCTTAGAGCTTTTGAACCTACCTATTCTCAGTATGTTTGATGGTATTATTTTTTCCATGGATTGAGTTTGTAATGTGAAAAAATAGTCTTATGATCCCTTCCTCTATCCATGTAACCCTAGATTTGTAGCTCTAATAAGATTTATATTTTTTCAAGATAGTATGGTACTTTCTAAGTATCTACTCTTTTACTTGCAAGTCCTAAATTTGGTCTTCCATCTCCCCCTTGAACATATTCTATATCCTTTTGCCACCATTTCTTTTCCTTTTCCAACCAAAATTCTACTTATTCCATGTGAATAACTATGTCTTCATTAGTTTTATTTTTTGAGCTATATTGAATATACTAGTTTTCTCAACATAGTTGGTCCACTAATCCTTCAAAAGAGATCTAAAGGTTGGATGTTGTAACACATTAGATCAAATATAAATATATAAAGTCTCTTTGTTTCTATATCAAACATAAATACTATAGTAAAATGATCAAATGCTACCTAGACAAAGACATCAAGACTATATTAAAGCCCTTTAAGAATAATTGAGGAAAACACAAAGCTCTATCTAACAACAATTTATGTTCTAACTTATGACTCTCCTATTTATCTATGTGAACTTATATCATTTTTTATCTAGGTCTTCTAAACCTACATTAGTAATGAAGTTCCTAAACTCGTTCATAGAATCTAAAAATTTGGTTATTCCTCCTCTCATATCTTCTGGCTTGATGAAAATATTGAAGTTTGCTATTAATATCCATTTATTGTTCTCTATATTATTACTAAAAATAACTCATTCTTCCTATAATTTTTTTATGAGTATTCTCAAGTTGGGAGGATAGAAATTAGTAATGATAATTATTATGTTGGAAGTTAAGTGTATGATATCCAATGAGATAAACCTACCACCTTGTGGTAACAAAGTTTCCTCAAAAGCCTTTGAGTTCTAAAATTACATTAAACTTTTGCACTACCTATTGTTATAGTTGAAGATATTCTACTACTATTCCAATAAAAATGCATAACTTTCTCCAAGTCCCTAACTAAAATTTGTGTTTCCTATAGGATTAAAACATATAGTTGATGACTTCTAATCACATTATGAATAACCTTTCTATTATTAGAGGTATTCAAACTCTTTATTTATGTGGATTTTCTAATGGCTTAATCCCTCCTAAATTCAAATCTAATAGTGTTAGTTATTGATGATTAGATATGTCTTTCTATATTTCTCTAGATCTTATTTATAAATCCAAGGGTCTTCTATTTTTTTAGGATATAATTTTAAATTTGAGTGCACTCCTATAGTATTATTTTATAAAGAGTTGTTGAAATAAAATTCTCCTCTAGTCCCCCCTCTTTAATATGGACAGGTAAGGAAGAAGGAATAAACTCAAGTTTTGATTTACTTACCTCTTTACTCGAATAATATTCCAAGGTAAAGTCTACTACTTGGTCATTGACCACTTCCTCCTTATTCTCTAGCATATCCTCCTTCACATAAACTGTATTCCCTTGTATTTGAAAATCCTTCATAACTCTTGGCTACTCTTATAAAGCTTTTAAAAGGACTTTAGGGTCTTGATTTTTAGAAGTCTTAGAGCATGGATCCACTTGCTCTCCCATCTAGGAAGGGTCACCCTCCCTTTGATTTCTATACTCAAACTTCTCCTTATGAGAGACTTCACAAGAGCAATCCTGGGTTACATGACCATACTCATGGCAAATCCTACAACAAAAGGGTAGGTTCTCATAGTCAACTTCTTGGACATAAACATCCAAATTTGAAGATAATGTAATGGATTTTAGGATTGGGTTTTTCTAGTCCACCTTTATATAGAACCTATTATATAGTGGCAACAATTGCTCAACTAATGAAATAGCTAAAAACTCCCCAAGATAATTTCCAATTATTTCAAAGGTCAAAAAAAATATTTAAATTGTTGAAGATCGAAGTGATCCATATTTTCTAATTTATTATATAATATAATATTTTATATTAAATACATATAATTATATTGTATTAAGTTTTTAATTGGTTATATAAGATTCAAACAAGTTTTATTTATATTATATCATGATAATGTTGCTATAGTACTTCAATTGTCTAAATACAATACCATTGTGGCACATGCATATATTGTATAGAAAATTTTGAAACCTTAAATTTTATCCTAAAATATAAACTTTTAAACAATTAAACTAATCTCATTTAATATATTTATTGTTTTTATATAGAAAATTTTGAAACCTTAAATTTTATCCTAAAATATAAACTTTTAAACAATTAAACTAATCTCATTTAATATATTTATTGTTTTTATATTAAACTTATTAAATATTAATAAAATACAATTATCAGTTAATTAAATTATTGAACACCGAAGATCAACAATAAGTGTCACATCGTACTGAAATACTTATAATATGGTACTAAGTACTCCATTCAATTTCATAGATAACATTAACTAACCATAATACGGTGCTTTATATTGAACATCGTTTATAAATATGTACAAATATCAACACTCGAACGTAAACATAAGAGAAATCGACCTCACAACCACATGGATGATAATAACTAGGCAACTGCCATTACACCAAATACCATTCAGCAATATGGTGCCTCATTTTGTTCCTATTGTATGTTTTTTTAGAGGAAAGGAAAATACATTATTAAATGTTAATTCTTCTAGTTAAAAGGAGTATTAGTATTAAAATAGTTTTTTTTCACCAAGGTTGTGATATCATTAAATTATTATATTTATTTATTTAGTTTTTAAATATATATATACTCCATTAATTATATATGACATTCTTTTTAATGACGGAATGTAACATTTTTAATCCTAAAGAAATTATTATTTTTTTATTTCCATGGTTGAATACATAATCACCACAATTCCAAACATGTTATCTGGCCACCATTATTTTTAACCACTTATCAAACAGAAAAAATTATAAATACATATGCAAAGTGATAAATAATAAATGGACGAAGTAAATATAATTAGAAATAAATTACTAACTTTTATGGCCACCATTATCTTTAACCACTTGTCAAACAAAAAAAATTATAAATACATATGCAAAGAGATACAATAATAAATGAAAGAAGTAAATATATTTAAAAATAAATTACATAGTTCAGTTTTTAAGAATATTGATGTATTTTTTTTTGGTAATGTAAGAAACCCCTACAATAAATGGTTAGGGTTGAGCATTCTTATCTAAACCATGATCTCTTAAGGTCGAGAGCTAAGCTTATTAATTTATCAATAGAGACTAAACACATAACCATGCACACACCCACCTACCCACTCACACATTCACCCACACTAAGGTTTGACCCTTGGACTTCTCGAAGAACCAAATCACAAACCTATATATATATATATATATATATATATATATATATATATATATATATTTATTTATTTATTTATTTTTTTTGTAAGGTGGTATTTTGAAAGGTTATTTTTTTCCTTTTACATCAACTTGTCACTCCCCCAACCTGTTATAACAACTCCATCAGGAAAACACATCCACCCCCTCACACTCCCACCCACCCACCATTAATAATATTATTTTATTCACCTTATTAAAGAGTTTTATATACTATACTATTATTAAATTTAAAAAATGATAATATTATAATACATTAAAATAATATTATTAAGGTATTTTGAAAAAACCATATAGAATATTTTATATTTATGTATGAAATCATTAGGTAAGCTCATAGAATTTGAGAAATGTTACTGTTTAACATAGAATTTGGTCTATGCTTTTTATTAATAGTCTGCGTTTTTAATCATTTAACCTCATATCATATGATAAATGTTAGATATCATCTATAATATTTGAATTTCAAGTTATAATTTGAAATTCTTAATTTCTTGTTCAAAAGTTTATGATTAAATGCACGGTGATTTCAAATATTAAGGTTCATCCATGGAAATGGAATTTTGACTCTTACTATAAAGCTAATTGTTTTTGTTCATTTTTGCCCATAAGACCTCTTAATTAAACGCTATAATTCTTTTATTATATTTGAAACTTGTTTTATAGTAATATATTCTTCATTTCGAACAATTTGTTCTAACAGGTCCAAGGTGTAGATCAATTGGTTCAACCAAACATCGAAGGGGGGCAGGGGTTCAAATTTCAAATCTTAGGCCTTGTGGGATTAAATTCTTGTCCTTTTCTCGGTGCTTTCAATGGCATAAAAAGTTTAAAATTATTGTGATATGGTGGTTATAGAGGTGAACTATGTGACGACTTTGGCTTTCGAGGAAGACATCGTAGAATACTGTGACAACCATAAAAACCCAATAGCCTGCCCGAATTCAATTTCACCATGTAAATTAAAAGAAACACTTTGTTTTAAAACCCATGGATGAATTTTATAACAATTAATATTATACCTTTATTTTATTATTAGAGAAGATGGAATTTTTTAATGTAGTTTGCATTGCATTTAAATTTGAATTAGAAACCTAATAGATGATCAAGTAGGCTAATTGATTAGTGAAACCTAATTATGAACAAAATCACTTATTATTTAAATATAAGATCACTAATAATGTGAACAAAAATATATTACTCCATCTTATTATAAGAAATTGCACAATACATATGTTAAGTAATTTTAGGAAAATTATAATAATTATTAAAGAAAATCCTTCTCAAGAAAATGTTTGTTCATCATGCAATATTAACTTTGTAAAGATTTATGTTGAAAACTCATTTAATATGTTTTCATAATTATTAAATGAAATGTAAATGATAAATTTGTTTTTCATAATTTTTTCATAAATTGATATTTTACAACAAACTACAAACTAGATAAACATGTTAACAAAATACACACTTTAAATCCCTCATTTCTAATACTTGTTATTTGTATATTTAACAATAATAATTATTTAACATATTTTTTTTACCTATTTATCATACCATATATATTTAATCCTATTCCTATAATATAATTATAAGAAATCATTAACCTACCATTGAAATTTTTATCCAAAATAATTCATAGTAAATATCAAAATGACATCCATGATTTGGATCTACACTAAGAGAGCAATGGGTAAAATATTTTTGAGTGTTTGTGTGGTCAATATCATCCTATCATACTACCTTCCTATAGGATAAATTAGCTTCACACATTTGTGTGGTCATTCTTCTAGGTCTTTCTCTCATCTTTGGGTAGTTTTCTTATTATGGATTTTGGCCCTAACGAGGCAACATTTGATGTTGGTATTATTAACATGGATGCATGTGCAAATGGTAACTCTCAAATAGTCGAGAAAATTCATATCAAAATTGGATCATAAGGTAAACCCCCTTTGTTAATATTGTTATCTTCATTTTTTAGTTTGATACTACATACAAGTGGCTTGAAAATTATACCCTAGTTGGGTATTTCTCAATAGAATCCCACCAAAATGTATTTTGAAAGGTTGGATAAATTTCTTGTGGGTCCCCTATGGGGTCTGACTAGAATTTGGTCAAAATATTCCCCAAGGTTTCTTCTTATCTTTCTTTTTGAACCAAAGCATGCCTAGACAATTTATCAACATGGGCCATGGTATGTCCATAACTCTCTCCTTATATATTTCCATTAGACCCAATATTTTTGTTATTTTTGAAGAACATGACAAATCAATCCTAATTTGGATAAATTTCCTTAGATTTTTTTACCTTTATCACATTATCTTAGACACATTGCAACATCCCTTGGTAATATTGTTTGTGTTGAGCCAAAAAAAATCCAACTCACACTCATAAAATGATGTGTTGAGATAGATATCTCCAAGCATCTCAAGGATACCATTGATATGTAGGTTGGTACCCAATGCATATCTCAAATGGATTTATACTAAATCTTCCTAATACATTATTTAGTTCTTAATCCTCTCAGCACAAGTTCAAGTATTATCCTCTATCCACCTAGAGAGTTAAACCAAATCCAAAGCTTGATAACACAACCATTCCTTAGTCCATTGAAGAGGGATGGACAACTGAGTAATCAAAACAATAACCACAATAATAGTTCCATGGGATTTATAGTCATTGGGGCTCATATCCAAATTCTTATCCAAGCTCCCAAGAAAGATAACAAGGGGAAGAAATATTGTCAACCACCTCCTAAAAATAATATCAAAGAGACAGTCAAACCTCATTACATTAGAAATCTCTAAGCTACTAGTGTAATCTCTTCCTAGGTAGTCACTCAAGCAAGTTATTTTTTATCTCCTCCAACAAATTATAGGTGCTCATAGTCCAAGCTAATAGGAGGAGGTTGATGAGTTTGTGCTAGACAAACACCTATATTTTATACCAACTATATAGCTAGTAAGTTATAGGCCTGATTGAGAGTCTATGTAGACATAAAATAGTTATGCAATTCCTACTAAGCTCGATATAAAGGATATGTTGCTTGATCAACATCTTCCATGAATTTTTTTAATAGAATGTTAGGGGTTTTAAAGACATCAAAATAAAGTATATCATGCAAAAAACTTGTTGTATGTATCCCTATATTGATATTTTTTGTTTATATAAATTAATTTTTTTAGGGTTTTAGCTCTTTATAGCTTTGTGTGTCATATAGCCAACTAGTTTTTCCATAGTGATCATGATCTAGAACATCATGGAGTTACCACCATAATATATACTAGGTGGAAATCATATTTAATTGACCATAGATATGACCCACTTACTAGTATTTTATTTATGGATACTTTTCAATATTAATAATCATTCATTTAGGATCGTTAATATTTATACCTCTAATAATATTCTTGAATGATCTCAACTCTGGTGCTTGATCATGGATCCACTACATATTTCATA
Source organism: Wollemia nobilis (assembly GCA_028583015.1). Lineage (NCBI taxonomy): Eukaryota > Viridiplantae > Streptophyta > Pinopsida > Araucariales > Araucariaceae > Wollemia > Wollemia nobilis. The sequence goes on along the minus strand of JAQPPZ010001245.1, from coordinate 4,562,664 downwards.
TTAGGTATTCTATGGGTATTTTAATATGATTAAATACATGTTAGACAAATTTATTAGCCTACCAATACATTGGATAGTTGGCAAAAGGGTTGCATGGTAATGCATACATAATAAGTTGGGATTTTTCAACCTCAATAATAATTATCATCATTATAATTATATTTGGTACATGTCGATTAGCATGTCATATAACATAAGAAGAATTATAAAATGGCTTGATAGAGCCATGCTAATAGGTTAGCCCATTTTATACTTCTCTAAATATTGTTTTTTTGCCAGTGGAACTCATGCCAAATATTGTCCCCTTTGCCTACTTTTCCATTTGCTTTTGCATTGAATGGATGAGTGGTAATTTACATATAAAAAAAAGTTTTTCCTAAACACATATCTGATGACATATACACCCACTCTAGCCCAAATACAACACATATGGAATTTTAATATTTGTCCCTACAATGATATTGGTTGGATCCAATGGTGGAATAGTGTGATAAAATGTACATCATATTTTCTTCACATCTATGGCTACCATTTGTTACTTATCTATCATCACTTCTATGAGGCTATCATCTTGAAGCTAATTCTAGCTACAACTAAGCTAGAAACTTTGTTATTAATGTCCACTCTAAAACTATGAGTAGCCATGATTTTCTTGCAATTATAAATCACTAACTTTCACATAGATTACGAATCCCAAATCAAGGCCTATCTTATTTGTCTTATATTCAAATTTCAATTTTATAAATAATTCTCTTGAGGATTATGAGCTTCTTAGGTCTACCAAAATATCAAACATATCAGGGAAGGTCAACATGGCTTATCATAACTCCTTGATATCCTATAAGTCATTTTTTGTATTATCAATAATTTTTCAAGGCCTATCCTTCTTCACCTAGGTAATATCTTACTCTATAACAATATACACTGGTGCTTTGTAGCCTTTCCAGTTCATAATGGGTCTTATGTGATCACTTTTTAACTAAATAATAACTATAGAACATAACCTTCTCCATGGTCAATGATAAGACCCATAGCTATGATAGCTTCCTCTATGAATTTTACAAATCCTTATGGGATACTATTGGTTAGGATTTGTTGCAAGTCTATTTGGAAGAATTCGATACCAATATATTAGGTTATCTCATAAATAAGGGTAAAATTAAATTCATACCTAAATTTTAAGATCTAGAGGAAATAAAAATGGGAGGCCTATTCCCTTATTAAATATTTCTTACAAATTCATTCCTAAGGCTTTAGTGTTCCATCTATGAAACCTTATTTATTGCTTGTTTATCCTAAATAGATAAGATTAATTAAAAGCATGTATATTATATATAACATAATTTTTGTGTGGGAAGGTATGAAATGGGATTGAACCTCTTAGTATAAAGTCTTGTTTATTAAATTTGATTTTGTAAAGCTTACAATTGTATTGGGTGGTCTTTCATCATTGCAATGTTATAGGTATTGGAATTTAGAAAATATTTATTCTCTATATTAATATATATTTTGCAAATGCCTCCTCTTGTTTGACTATAAATGGTAAAAAACCCTCCTCCTTTAGTCTCTTTTGATCTATTTGATAGGATTTTCCACATGCTTTAGCATTTATGTGTTAATTGCTAAGGTATTTGAGTATTTACTTGCCCATAAAATCTCTTAAGGTTGAGTTAAGTGCATATCCCTTCCCACATTTTTCAAAATATAGTTAATGACCACTTCATATATAACTTCGTTCACTCTATTGGATGAATAAACTAACATCAAATACATATTACAATACCTATACAAAATCTACTTAGCATTTGGCTCTAGTATTCAATGGTAAAAGATGCGATATTATTGTCAATCCTTCATACCTAATCCCTTTTGTCTTAATAAATTTGGTTGGAAATGAATTGACTTTGGTGGAAGGTTTAGGTTTCTTTGCATCCCTTTGCCTTTCACTCTTCTTCCTATACACTTTAGCAATTTTTAATTACCAAAGTCGAGAAGAAGTTACAACAATGGATTTAAAAAATGATGTATTTAATAAGAAAATTTCACATTTTCTCTAAGGTGCTCACTAAAACCCATGTTTTCTACTCATCTTGTTAGGCTCCCTCTAAATTTTCCTACCATAACCTTAAAAAACTTATATATTTTCTAAGAGCTTCCTCCTGTTGTGGCTGATCCACAACACACCCCAAGATTGGGGACCCACTTTTTTGCATGCTTTCAAAGAAGATCTCAGTGACCCAGATGCTAAAAGTCAAGAAAAAAGGGCAAAATTGCACAAAATGAAAAGTGTCGCGATATCGCGACATGTCGCTCCGTCGCTGCCAAGAAATAAAAGTTGTCACGATTTCACGACGTGTTGCGCTGTCGCTGCCAAAAAAGAAAAGTTGTCGCGATATCGCGACATGTTGCTCCATCGCGGCCGAAAAAGAAAAAACGTCGCGATATCGCGACATGTCGCTCCGTCGCGACCAGAAATGAAAAAACGTCGCGATATCGCGACATGTCAAGCTTTCGTGGCCCAGGCAAGCAGGAAGAGGTTGATGAAAATTGTCATGATTTCGCGATGTGTGAATGCGAAGAGGAAGACAGAATGGAAAATTGTCGCGATATCGCGACATGTCATAAATTGCGGTCAAACCAATAAAATAGGGAAGGATAAAGTGTCGCGATATCGCGACATGTCACATTTTCGTGACCTGAAGCAACAAGACATGCCAAGGATGAAAAGTGTCGCGATTTCGCGACAGGTTGCAGCGAGATGGCCCGAAACAGAAAATTGTCACGATTTCGTGACATAAAGCAGCCAGAGCGTACGGAACAAAAAATTGTCACGATTTCACGACAGGTTGCAGCGAGATGGCCCGAAACAGAAAATGGTCACGATTTCGTGACATAAAGTAGCCAGAGCATACGAAACAAAAAATTGTCACGATTTCGCGACAGGTTGCAGCAAGATGGCCCAACATAGAAAATTGTCACGATTTCGTGACATAAAGCAGCCAGAGTGTACGGAACGAAAAATTGTCACGATTTCACGACAGGTTGCAGCGAGATGGCCCAAAACAGAAAATTGTCACGATTTCGCGATAGGTTGCGACGAGATGGCCCGAAACAGAAAATTGTCACGATTTCGCGACATAAAGCAGCCAGAGCGTACGAAATAAAAAATTGTCGCGATTTCATGACAAGTTGCAGCGAGATGGCCCGAAATAGAAAAATGTCGCGATATCGTGACATGTCTCATTTTCATGACGAAAGTAGAGGAGTGAAGTTGCATGCATAAAAGCGTCGCGATATCACGACATGCTATTTTTTGTCACGATTTACATGGGGCCATTATAGAACATGCAGAAAAGCATAGGACACGTGGCACGAAGATGTCAGGGCTATGATAACGTTGCAGGTTCGACAGTTGCAAAGAAGATCAAACGTTTCGACGTCGAGCAAAAGGCCAAAACACCAAAGAAGCAGGAGAATGAAGCAAAGCGATCTGGGAATTGAAACGAAGCGTCACAGAACGAAACAGAGAACCGCAACAGAAAGTTTAAAAGCAGAAATGAAAATAGATACAGGGGCTAGAAATTGTAAGCAAGAAAAGCATTATTTTTTTTGGAATAAAGGAGTTTATTTGGCAAGAGTAACTTTTGTGTGTGAAATCAAAAGGAGATTGAAAGCTAAGACTACTGTTTTCTCTGTAAATCTTTCCTTTGCATTATTTTCTCTTGTATCTATTCGTTTACACCATAAGATGGGTTACGATAGGTGAATGATAGAATGATGCAATTATTTGTTTTCCTTAGAGTCTTGCATCTGATCTGATTTGACTGTGTGTTAGTGCAGGTCTGTTAGGTCAGGTTGTTTTAGAATTTCATCTCATAACTTGGGGTTTTGCAGGGAGGAGATTGCTAACCAAATTAACGTCCTATTTTAGTTTTCCAGCTGATTCTCATAAGCAACATTTCTGTTTTAGGTTCTAATGTTATTTTTACATTTTTTTACTTGAAAATTGGCATTTCGGATTCTGGTACATTCCAGAATACTTTATCAATTTTACTAACATCAAAAGCTAACATAGAAATAGCAGAACAGTATTAAATAAAAGATAAAATGAACCAGTTAACTATAAAATGAACCTCATGTTAAAGGCACGGAGCTTAAAATGAAGTGGCTTATACCACGCACTTTCTCATTTGAAATCTTTCTTTAAGCCAAAAGATAAAAGAGGTTACTAATTTATTTTCGGGTGGATTTCATTAATTTCAAGAGCATTAAAAAAGGTTTTTTCTTTTTTTTTTTGTTTACACGGTTGGTTATTTTAATAGATTAGGGTTGCAAAGTTTTCTGTGAATCATTAAAGGCCCCTTGTTAATAGTTACTTGCAGGGTTTAAGTTATTCTAGGATACATTCATTTATTTGCATTAAGTCTTAATTGGTTATATGCATATGAATGTTTGTTCACAAGAACCTTGGAGAAATTAAAAATAACAAATTTTCTTTGCAAGAAAGAGTTTCCTGTCTGAGACTCTAGTTGCGTGGTCATTTTGTTATAGGACAAAATATTCACTCAACATTTTGGCGCTAGAAGGAGGGCCTTCTTTATTGCTTTGTGATTATGATCTGTTCTAACGATTAACGTGGGTAGTTTTGTTTCCACCTATTGTGCTTGCAGGTATAACATTTAGATATTTTATTTTGCAAGTAAGTTGAGAGAAGTCTTTTAGAGTTCTAGAGTTTTCAAGCTGGCCCAACCTGAGTACATAGCTACTAGGTCCAAGACCACAGGGGAAACTATTTTCCAAAGCCTTTCTCCCACTGCTAGGAGGCCGAAAAACAAAACATTAGAGATCGAAATACCACCCAGTATACTTGAGTTAGGGATTTCTTTAGACTCAAGTACGTCTAGCGGGCCTGAGCCCTTAGTTTCAAGTGCGACAACAACACCAGGTGTATCTGTCTCCATAGTTCCAAGCGTTTCCATTGTTCCCACAGGGTTAACACCTTTGAATAACATGGCCCAACAACAACAACAACAACAACAACCACCTGCCCTTTGGTATGGTGCGCAAAGTTCCCCCTTGGATATTCTCGGGGCAGTCCATGACTTGCCTAGAAACATTGAAAGGGGATTACCCAAATTCATGCACGATGGTCCCACATCAGCCGAAGATCATGTCCAAATCTACAAGGATTACATGTTTAGACAAGGGGTTACTCACGAGGATATTGCTTGCCGAGTTTTCCTTGCTAGTCTAGACAACACGGCCAATGAATGGTATAGGAATCTTCCAGCAAGGTCCATCACTTCATGGGCCCAATTAGAAACCGCCTTCATTAGCCAATTTAGAATGTTATTGGATCCCTCCATAATTTACAATTTGTTCGTATCATGCAAAAGATTACCCAATGAGCCCATACGAACATTCAATCAGAGGTTCCAAAAACTATACACGAATGTGACTCGTCACTTTGCGGTAGATCCTGCGGTTGCCTTGCAATTATATTTCGGAGCTTTAGATCCTTTAACATCTTTATTGACTAGAAGGAATCCTCAGGTTACGACGCTTCCTTTAGCCTATGCAGAGACAATGACTCTCGAACAACAAATGAACTTACCAGGAGCAGGATTGTCTCAATTGACTGGGATGGGACAATACGGTCCATACAGTCAATTCGCCATGATGAACCAGTTAATGGCACCACAGGTTCCTACGATGAACAATTTCCAACCACCCGCTCAAGTGGCATCATTTCCAACTTATCCTAATGCCTCCGTTCAAATGCAGGGATTAATTCAAAATAGCCCGATGGGTTTGCCTGGGTTCGGCATGGGCAATAATTTGTTGACCATACCGGGGTTTGCTCCGATTAGCATGCCAAGCCCAATGACTTATCCAACAATCACTCCGATTCAAAGTGTGAATCCAGGATGGAATCCAACTGCCCAGACCCAAGCCATTGTACCTATTCCAGAGGTGGCTAATGCAGCAAACACAACTGGACCCAGAATTACCGTGCCCCAACCACAAGGGTCCGAATCCGTGATAGAAAACATGAAGGAAACTTTGGCCAAAGTTTTGGTTACGGTGGGAAATGTCAATAAAAAGGTTGACCAAGCCATGGGTCATAACCGACCTCACAACCATAGAGGAAAAGGAACCTACAACACGCAGCCTAATAATGGGCGAGTACCCAATCCCGTAGCCAATCAGGCAGATGTCTCGAAAGATTTTGGAGAATTAGGACCTTGTGACAACGATTGCCCGCACTGTGGCCACGGGAAGCAGGAGTCTATACTGACTGAGGTTATACATTCCCAAGAAAGTGAAGAAGAGGAGGATGTGGAACTTTTTGGAAACAAAGATGAAGAAACTTTGGAAGTTCATGCCAACAAACGTTTTGGGAAAGGAAATCACAAATATTACACTAGGAGTTCTAAGGAGCCCAAAACTTCCTCTACTCCTCCAAACAACCAATTACTCCCTCCCGATTTCAAAGGAGATGTCAATCCCTCTCCTCCATCCATGGTGGAAAAGTCTAAGATGGTGCAAAACATGTCAAATTCAGAAAAACCCACTTATGACTTGGTAGAAGACATGAAGAAAACTAAGGCCAATGTCTCAATGTATGATATGTCCCGACTATTAGGCCAAGAAGTAAGTCCACCAAAGAGTTTAGATCCACCTGCCCAAGTTCATGAAGCTAAAAGTGTTGAGTCCCGATTGGCTTTGAAAAAGGAAAAACGAGATATACCTCCTTTTTTGATAACCATTAGAATTGCGGGTAAAAATCTGCACAATTGCTTAATAGATTCAGGGGCCTCGGCTACCATTATGCCCCTAGAAATCTATCAAAAATTGGGACTTACACCAAAACCTTCTAGAAGCAGGGTGGTGCAGCTAGATAGATCAACCATGGAGGCAATGGGAGAATTGGGTGATGTTCTTATTCAAGTCAACTCAGAACCTAGGGTTCAACATCACATAGATATATTGGTGCTCGACATTCCTATCAAATATGGCATGGTGTTGGGAAGAGATTGGAGTAAAAACTTAAACGGTTACATTGTAACAGATGCTTCCCATATGTGGTTGCCTTGGAGGGGAGTGGCCAACCAAATTCGGATTGATAGTGAACCTAGGCTCAAGGAAATGATCACAGAATACAACAAGCCTAATGAGATCCAATATATTGAAGCTGAATTAGGGGCGTATTGTTTGGACATAGAAACACCTGAGAATTCCCAAAATGAAAGAATTGAATGCAATGTTTCTAAAGAACACCAGGACATTTGGACTTTAAGATTTGATGGATCCAAGTCCAGACAAGGGGCAGGAGCCGGTATTGAACTGTCATGTTCAGATAGAGAGCCTATGTTTGCTGCATATAGACTACAGTTCCCTGCCACCAACAATATGGGAGAATATGAGGCCTTGATTCTCGGACTTCAATTGGCCCTTCGAAAGAAAATTAAATGTATCAAGGTCCTTGGTGATTCGGAACTGGTGGTAAAACAAGTGAAGGGACAATACGTATGTAAGAACCAACGGCTCAGACTTTACCGAACCAGGGTTAGAGATTTAATAGATGAGTTTGATGCCTTTAACATATCTCTGATCTCTAGAAAAGGCAATCATCTGGCAGACTCTCTAGCCGTAGCTGCGAGTATGTTGAAACCAGCGGATCACAAGAAATGCAGGAAATTCTCCATAGAATTGGTCCCTTGCCCCTCGATACCGGATAATGTCACGAATTTCCAAGTGTTTGATAGTGACAGGCACATATTCCATTTTGTCACTAATTCTGGTATCTTTGAAAAGCAGGTTATAGATGAAGACGAGAGGGACCTAGAAGAGGCAGATTTGGAAGAAAAGATTATTGGAAAATGTAATAAGATGCCAAATGAGATGGCTTCATTAGAAAAAACTTTCGATATCGGATACCAACCAAAGGAAGGTAGAAAGGTTCCACCTCCCAGAGAAGCCTGTGACTTGGTTAATATTGGAGGTGCAGAAAACCCTCGGGAAGTATTCATAGCAAAAGCATGTACCAAATAGGAGAAGGATTCCATTGCCAATACATTAAAGGAATACATAGATTGCATAGCTTGGAGTTATAAGGAACTGAAAACTTATGATCAGAATGTCATAACGCATACGATTCCTTTGAAGCCAGACTCCAAACCCTTCAGGCAAAGACAGAGGCCAGTCAATCCATTATTAGAACCCTTGATAGAGAAAGAGGTAAAGCGACTGTTAGAAGCTAAAATCATCTTTCCTATTAGGCATTCCACATGGGTTGCTAACCTGGTCCCCGTGAGGAAAAAGAGTGGAGAAATAAGGTTATGTATTGATTTTAGAAATCTTAATAAAGCCTCACAAAAGGACAATTACCCTTTACCCACCATTGATGAAATACTTCAAAAGGTAAATGGGTCAGAAATGATGTCATTCCTGGATGGTTATTCGGGATATAATCAGGTCCTTATCCATCCTAGTGATAGGATGAAAACTACCTTCACCACAAAGTGGGGCACCTTTGCATACAGGAGAATGCCTTTCGGACTATTGAACGCAGGTGCCACATTCCAACGAGCTATGGACTTTGCTTTTAAGGGGCTCATAGGTAAGTGCATTATTATCTATGTAGATGACATTCCTGTATTTTCTAAGAATAGGGAAAACCACGTCAAGGATCTAAAGAAAGTCCTTCAAAGATGTAGGGAACATGGCATTTCACTCAACCCAAAGAAGTGCATTTTTGGGGTAACGAAAGGAAAATTATTGGGACATGTAATATCTAAAGATGGAATTTCCATTGATCCTGAAAGAATAGAGGCCATACAACAGATTCCTTGTCCCAACAGCAAAAAGGGGTTGAGATCATTTTTTGGGAAGATTAATTTCGTTAGAAAATTTATTGCAGATTTTGCAGAAATAGCAAAACCCTTGAACGACATGTTAAAGAAAGAGGTCCAAATCAAATGGACAGATGAAAATAGAGATGCTTTCAAAAATATCAAGGATGCGATTTCTAAAGCCCCGATTTTAGTGAGTCCCGATTATACGAAGCCTTTCTATATTTACACATTTGCTTCAGATCACTCCTTTGCGAGTGTTTTAACTCAGAAGAGTGAAGGCAACATTGAAAATCCTATTGCCTTCTTGAGTAGTCCTCTCAAAGATGCGAAACTGAGATACTCCATCTTGGACAAGCAAATGTATGCTCTAGTTAAGACTGTTAAAAAATTCAGGCATTACATAGTCCACAGTAGGGTGTTTGCTATAGTCCCGGATCCTGCAGTCAAAGCCATGTTTATACAGAATGAATTAGGTGAAAGACGAGGTAAGTGGATTTCAACTTTGCAAGAGTTTGATCTTGAGATTCAATCCATGAAGATAGTGCGGGGACAAGGGTTGGTTAAGACAATAGCAGAAAAGGATCTCGCAATTTCATGTCAACATTATGAGATCGCAGATATAACCAAAGATGAGTGGTATGCAGATGTTGTGTATTTCTTACTAAATGGTAAATGTCCACCACATTTGAATTCTACTCAACGAAGAGCCTTGCGCTTGAAATCTGCTAATTTTCTAGTTAGATCCGACACGTTATACAAGAAAAACCATGAAGGTATTTACCTTCGTTGTGTTGATCAAAAAGAGGCAGTGTAAATACTCGAGGAATTTCATGGTAAACATGGGACAGGACATGGGTCCGCTAATGCCACAGCCCATCAAATCCTTAGAGCCGGTTATTATTGGCCTCGATTGTTCAAAGATGCCCATACTCATGTGAGGTCATGTCATACATGTCAAACTACAGCCAATAGAGAAAGGGGTGCTTCCATGCCATTACAATCTGTAATTGAGTCTAGACCTTTTGCACAATGGGGCCTAGATTTTGTCGGGATCATCAGTCCCAATTCATCCGATTCCCACAAATACATTCTAACAGCTACAGATTATTGCACAAGGTGGACGGAAGCTATCCCCACAAAGAATGCTACTTCGGAGGTTGTTATTAAATTCTTAGAGGATAATATTGTCACTCGATTTGGAATGCCTAACTCCATTGTAAGTGATAATGGTTCAGCTTTCTCCTCTCTGGAATTTGCTAATTGGGCATTTGACAACAGGGTGAGTTTAAAATTCTCTTCCAATTATTATCCGCAAGGTAATGGATTGGCTGAATCTTCTAACAAGAATTTGTTATGCGTCATAAAAAAATTGTTGGAAAGAAATCCTAGAGATTGGCATAACAAACTTAAGTTGGCTCTTTGGGCTGACAGAATCAGAGTCAAAGAATCAATAGGAACATCTCCTTACCATCTGGTTTATGGACAAGATCCCATTTTTCCTACAAATCTCAAGTTACAAACACTACATTTCATGAAAGATTACTTCAAAACTGATGATAAACTTGAGTCTAGACTAACACAATTAATGCATCTGGATGAAAAAAGGGATGAGGCTATGCTTCATTTCAGTAAACACCAAGATGTAGTAAAAATATGGTTTGACAAAAATTCTAGAGCCAAGGCTTTTAAAATATCAGATCTAGTGTTGTTATGGGATAAAAGACATGAGAAGAAAGGAGATCATGATAAGTTTGATTACTTGTGGTTGGGTCCTTACCAGATTTCAGAAGTCCTAGGGGAAAACAGTTTTAGACTAAAAACCTTGGATGGAAAGGATTTGGCATTACCTGTCAATGGGTTGCACTTGAAACACTATTTCCAGGCCTGAAGCGGTTTGGTTTTGTATTATATGTAATTATGTCATGCTTTGTTTCTTTTGTGTGTGCAGATTTGATGTTTAAGTGGTGTGTTTATTTGAAAGGTTTGATTTTTCATTTTTTGCATTTCATTTTCAAAGAGTAAAAAAAAAAAAATAAAAAAAGAATAAAAATTTGGGATGTTAACTCATGCCTAAGATCGGGAAAATATGAAACATTGGAATTGTGTTGTAAAAGCTCCGCATGTAACACAAACAGTTAAATAATATCGTTTGAAACTTGTGATGCATGAAGTAGTCAGTTTTACAAATTATGACAATACTTTATCTGCAATTCAAAGGGCAATGCATTCATATTACATCTCACTTTGCATATACATGCCATCTTAGTTGCATATGCATTTCACATACAAATCATTAAAGTGTGTCAAATCCTCTTAGGGTTATGCTATAACATAAATAAGAAAAAATCCTAAGGTTGGGAACTGAGCCCCGAGATATCTAGAATCAAGCACATTTTATACACATTAAAAAGGATCTTGAGCAAAATGATCAAAACCTTGCTTGGAAGAAAAGGTCAAGCGAAAGAAGTAGTTCATGTCTATCCTATTATGCAACATGATCCTTAGAACAGTGGTTTTTACCACTTCCATAAAGCTTAAAGCCTAAAATCAGAGTAGTAAGGATAGGGTTAAGTCCTCATCGAACTTAGGTTGAGGATCCAACTCCCCAAAACTTTGATTTGACCTACATGGAGTAGTAAGGATAGGGCATAATTCTCATCTCGCCTAGGTTGAGAATCTGATTCCCCAAAGCTCCTATGTCTCATTTCATGATAAAGCTTGGATTGGAAGGATCGTACTACTTGTCCTCTGCAAAGGATGGGTAGTCATCCCCAAGGTCCAAGCAATAAAATTAATATTCTTCATTTACATCTAAAGCTTGGATTGGAAGGATCGTACTACTTGTCCTCTGCAAAGGATGGGTAGTCATCCCCAAGGTCCAAGAAGTAAAAAATTAATTTCCCCATCTCATCTTTATATTGGATTGGAAGGATCGTACTACTTGTCCTCTGCAAAGGATGGGTAGTCATCCCCAAGGTCCAAAGAAATGAAGCTAAGTCATGGATTATGGGGTTAAGTATGCCCATGCATGGCAGCATGTCTTGTCTAAAAAACAAGACCACTGACTGTTCAAAGGGTTAGACTAGCAGGACCATTTCTTCCATAATTGGTTAAATTATTTTGCTCAAAGTGAGGTAATGAATTCCAAATCAGAATAGTAAGGATAGGGTTAAAACTCCCATCTCGGTTAGGTTGGGAGTCTGATTCCCCAAATTTCTGATTTCACGTACACTTACACATGGGTTCAAGATAGTAGGGACTCATAACCAACTTTGGGATATAATAAAGCAATTCATTATACATATAGTTGATCCTAAGAGGGTTTGGTAATCTTAAATATTTGTATATGATGTTAGAAGGCTTAAAGCTTTTATAAAGCAAGTAGTTATATCTCTAGATCATTTATCAGGCCATGCAAATCATTCACAATCTCACATATGCATTCATGTGAAACTGACAATGGAATGTTGATCAAGTTCAAGCGATAGGGAATGAAATACATTGCACACACCGAGCTAATACTTGATGATTCTGATGTTTCATGTATTTCTGATCTATGGGCATTTGTTTATATTTCTCATGTGCTAATGCGGGTTTCCAAGTTTGTATACTTCAGGTTGGGTTCTCACCAAAATGCTCGGGAGCATTTGACAGCAGAGTCACCATTTGTTGTGGCTGATCCACAACACACCCCAAAATTGGGGACCCACCTTTTTGCATGCTTTCAAAGAAGATCTCAGTGACCCAGATGCTAAAAGTCAAGAAAAAAGGGCAAAATTGCACAAAATGAAAAGTGTCGCGATATCGCGACATGTCGCTCTATCGCTGCCAAGAAATAAAAGTTGTCACGATTTCGCGACGTGTTGCGCTGTCGCTGCCAAAAAAGAAAAGTTGTCACGATATCATGACATGTCGCTCCATCATGGCCGAAAAAGAAAATTTGTCACGATATCGCGACATGTCGCTCCGTCGTGGCCCAGAAATGAAAAAATGTTGTGATATCACGACATGTCAAGCTTTCGCGGCTGGAAAGGAGAAGAAAATGTCACGATTTCTGACGTGGGAGAAGATAATGAAAATGTCGCGATATCGTGACATGTCATATGGAAAGGGAAGGAAAAGTTGCACGATATTGCGACATGTCGCATTTTCGGACAGGAAGAATGAAGGAGAAAATGTCGCGATTTGTGAAGGGGAGAGGGAAAAAAATGTCACGATTTGGACATAAAGCAAGAGCGTAGGAAAGAGAAAATTGTCACGATTTCGTGACAGGTTGCAGCGAGATGGCCCGAAATAGAAAATTGTCGCGATTTCGCGATAGAGAAAATTGTCATGATTTCGAAGGTTGCAAGAGATGGCCCGAAATAGAAAATTGTCACGATTTCGTGACATAAAGTAGCCAGAGTGTACGAAACAGAAAATTGTCACGATTTCGTGACAAGTTGCAGTGAGATGGCCCAAAATAGAAAATTGTCACGATTTCATGATAGGTTGCAGCGAGATGGCCCAAATAGAAAATTGTCACGATTTCGTGACATAAAGCAGCCAGAGCATATGAAACAAAAAATTGTCACGATTTCATGACAGGTTGCAGCGAGATGGCCCGAAATAGAAAAATGTCGCGATATCGCGACATGTCTCATTTTCATGATGAAAGTAGAGTGAAGCTACATGCATAAAAACATCGCGATATCGCGACATGCTATTTATTGTCACGATTTACACGGGGCCATTACAGAACATGCAGAAAGGCACAGGACACGTGGCACGAAGATGTCAAGGCTATGATAACGCTACAGGTTCGACAGTTGCAAAGAAGATCAAACGTTTCGACGTCGAGCAAAAGGCCAAAACACCAAAGAAGCGGGAGAATGAAGCGAAGCGATCTGGGAATTGAAACGAAGCGTCACAGAACGAAACAGAACCGCAACAGAAAGTTTAAAAGCAAAAATGAAAATAGATACAGGGGCTAGAAATTGTAAGCAGAAAAGCATTATTTTTTTTGGAATAAAGGAGTTTATTTGGCAAGAGTAACTTTTGTGTGTGAAACCAAAAGGAGATTGAAAGCTAAGACTACTGTTTTCTCTGTAAATCTTTCCTTTGCATTATTTTCTCTTGTATCTATTCGTTTACACCATAAGATGGGTTACGATAGGTGAATGATAGAATGATGCAATTATTTGTTTTCCTTAGAGTCTTGCATCTGATCTGATTTGACTGTGTGTTAGTGCAGGTCTGTTAGGTCAGGTTGTTTTAGAATTTCATCTCATAACTTGGGGTTTTGCAGGGAGGAGATTGCTAACCAAATTAACGTCCTGTTTTTAGTTTTCCAGCTGATTCTCATAAGCAACGTTTCTGTTTTAGGTTCTAATGTTATTTTCACATTTTTTTACTTGAAAATTGGCATTTCGGATTCTGGTACATTCCAGAATACTTTTTCAATTTTACTAACACCAAAAGCTAACATAGAAATAGCAGAACAATTAAATAAAAGATAAAATGAACCAGTTAACTATAAAATGAACCTCATGTTAAAGGCACGGAGCTTAAAATGAAGTGGCTTATACCACGCACTTTCTCATTTGAAATCTTTCTTTAAGCCAAAAGATAAAAGAGGTTACTAATTTATTTTCGGGTGGATTTCATTAATTTCAAGAGCATTAAAAAAAGGATTTTTCTTTCTTTTTTTACACGGTTGGTTATTTTAATAGATTAGGGTTGCAAAGTTTTCTGTGAATCATTAAAGGCCCCTTGTTAACAGTTACTTGCAGGGTTTAAGTTATTCTAGGATACATTCATTTATTTGCATTAAGTCTTAATTGGTTATATGCATATGAATGTTTGTTCACAAGAACCTTGGAGAAATTAAAAATAACAAATTTTCTTTGCAAGAAAGAGTTTCCTGTCTGAGACTCTAGTTGCGTGGTCATTTTTTTATAGGACAAAATATTCACTCAACACCTCCAAGCAAGGGAAAGTATTTTATCATTTTATTAGAAATTTTGTTGTCGCCCACATGACTATAGAGGTATTTAACTATTAGACATCCATTGTCATGGGATTTCCCTGTGTCCCTATGCGAAAAATAGATTATTTAGGCCTTAGAAGGCAATTAAGCTTGTAAAGTTTTATTTTCACTACATTGCTTTAGGCACTCCCTATTTATCAATAAACATAGAAGGAGTTTGGTCTTTATACCATCCTTCCTCTCAAGGTTCCTATCCAAATATATTGCCTTTGCATTTGGAAATCTTGGGAAGCCATCAAATCTTGGCTAATTTAGAATGGGAATGTATTTAGTAGTGGAATTTCACTTAACCATCAATATTTGTGGTGGCCATATATAATCATTCACTAATACCAACCCTTTGTGAAGGTCCAATGGAATTATGGTTTAATTTTTTTTTTGAGGGATTTGAATGGTTTCTTGATCAATAATAATAATAATAATAATTCTATAGATATAAAGGTATTTAAAAAGTAGTTCTATACATTAAAAGATAATTTAAAAATAGAAAAGTGCATGTGAATTGCATAATGTAAAGAAAACCCGTGATTATAAATGTGTGAATGATAAAATAGAATTTGAAAATTAGAAAAGGAAGGTAAAAAAAAAAAACCACATATATAAAAGGACTTAATTTTACCATGTAAAATTTCTATATATTTGGTGTGGGGTACCTGTTACAAGGAAGAAGAAAATTTGAAGAAGAGAATTTCAAGAAGAATTCTAGGAGAAATTCTCATGAGTGGAGATCTAGAACCAAAAATTGGGCATAGAGACTTAGAAGGTTATATTTAGAAACAAAAATATCAAAAACATATTGGGAGAAATATTGTGGTGGTAAAAGCCTATTCTTTTAGCATAGATCTAACAAACAAATTTATTCTAGACTATTGTAAATATTCCCAGTTATAAAATTGAATAAAGTAAATTATTTGAGTTTCTTGAACAACATAGTTTATGGATGATTATGGATCACATTTATTATCAAACCCATCATTTCATAAAAAGTGAGGATTGTATTTTTACAATATTTGTTTTTGCAAAAAATAAAATTTTATTTGTCAAGTTATATATTTCTTTCTAGAAATGAAATTCATAATAATATTATACCATGATATAAATTGTTTTGATTATTATAAAAAAGAGTGATCATATACCAAATTCTGAGCAATATTAAAGAAACTATGACTATTTGAAGTTGGGCTATCAGTGTTTTTTTTTGTTGTCTGAAAATTAAACAAAAAATAAAAATAAAAATTCATATCTTCCAATTCAAATCCAAATTTAGATCTAGATCTAGACCAAAATATAGAATTAGATATAGATTCAAATCTAGATCTATATTTAGATACAACCCAAGGTTTGTAAATTTTTAATATATATATAGATAGATAGATAAATAGATAGATAGATAGATAGATAGAGAGGGGAGATTATAGGTGCATGTATCTAGCCCATTCCAAGAAAGAGAAAGGATAGTAAGAGTTAAAAAATAATTAGCCTAAAATTGGTACTCTCAGGTGGAATAAAGAAATCACATCAAAAATGACCATTGAGAAATATCTAGGGACTAGATTATCATAGTAGGAGGGATGTGTAGCAAAGTTGGTTGAAGAAAATTAAGTCTTACAAAATTCTATGAACTGATTGATAAATCTGATGGTTGACTAGTTTGATATAGAGAAAGATCCAAAGAAATCATCTAGTAAGAAAGACCAAAATTAGGAGAAAATTTTAAGCCCCAAGGATTTGTTTGAAAGAAATAATTCAAGTAAAAACTCAACACCATTCATGGTCGAGGAAAATATCAAGATACCTTATTTCATAAGAGATGTAAATGTGTAGACACCAAAACAACACCAATCCGATTATGTGACTGCAAACACTGATCGCATTGACACACAAAGCCCCAAGGGCAGCCCCCAGAGGTTAAACAATGGTCCTAACCACTCTCACAGCAGTTTTGGAAGGTCAAAGATCAATTTGGCACCTTCAGGCACTTTGCTCAATACTCGTTCCACCCAGGGATGATTTCAAACTGGTATTCGCCCCACCCAGGGATGAATAGCAGTATTCGCTCCAGGGTGGGGCGAATAGTAGGTTTGACGGGCAAAAAGTCAAATCTTGACAAATGGCAGCTCAGATCCGCCACTTAATTCTTCCTTCATCGCATGGGAGTGTGAGTGAGCATTTTCGAGCGTTAGAGGCAGTTACAAGGGCAGTCATGAAGTCCCTAATCAGGGAGGAATCTCCTTCCCCCTGGGAAGGCATGATTGCCAAGTGGCGCCTCTGCATGTCCAATTCAAGAGACCTCCAGGTCTATAAATTGGTGAGTTTCCTCACCCCAAAATATGGAGAGAAGGAGCATTTTGGAGCAACGAAGTGCTGTCATTTTACTTTCACACCCACACCCTCTTGAGTTGTGCCTTTCACATCCTTGATCTCCTTTAGAAAGGAGGTCATAGGGTGGTTATTGGAAGCGCAAATCCGGAACCAAACCCCAAATTTGGCCACAATATCCCACCAAATTTGCCGAAAATACCCCACAAGAGGTTTTGGACCCATCCCGAGTGGATTGGTGCCAAAATCAGGCCCCAAACGACGGGCGGCCTGCCCCGGCGCCCCCCACCCTGCTACAGTCCTAATCGCCCCGCCTCGGAGCGATTGGAAATCTATGGTAGATTTTCTTTCTATCATTTTTGCATTCAATTCTATGCTACTTAGATAGGTTGCCATTTAAATTTCACCTTGTTTTGAACAATTTTGATCATGTTTCTATCTTCGTTCGCCTTTACTAACTTGCAGGTAACCCCCATAAAATTCCCATTTATGGAGGCCTTATTGGGGAAATATGACCATCTGGGTCTTCCCAAAACACCCCCAATTAGCTAATCCCAACTTTGTAGGTGATTTGGAGCTCCCCAGATGTGACATTTGGGACAGTACCTTTTGACATTTTGTTGCAGGTCTATTCGTCCCGCCCCGGAGCGAATTCAAATATGTGAGGAATTTCTTGACTGTTCCATTTGTAGTGTTTTCTTTGTGAGGTCTTGATGCCCCTGTCAAATTTTTAGATCATTTGGATATATGTTAGTTATCATTTTATTTATATCTTGCATGCACTAATCGAAGGCATGGGGATTGCATGTTTTATTTCATCCGCAGGTGCTACTGACTATTTCTTGTTTCTTTGAATGTAGGATCTAGACATTAGAGGAGCAGCAAGGAGTCAAGACTCATCAATTCAAGTGGCGGCGATGTTTGGTCCACCCATTTTACATGTGGGCACGCGGAAGAAGGAATGGCATCCATGGATGTAACAAGAACGCATATTTAATGCTCCTAGCCCTTGGAAGGGGAGGAGGCGCATTGTAACCAGGTTTTGAAACATATCAATAAAAAGGGTTGTCTTCCTTATTGGATTTTTTTTTGATTTGATTCGTTCATGCTTTCCCTCTTTTCATGCACTTTCAATCCATAGGATTTAGCGTTAAGTTTAGTTCAGTTTGCATCGCACTTGGAGTTTCCTTTTTGCTTTTGTATCCTCATGCTTTTAGTGGCGATCATGGTGGGACCTTTGTCCTCTATTTTTAGGATAAGAAATCTGATCAAAAATTGGTTTTTTTTGCTTGCAGGTACCGCGTTTTCAAACGTTGGACTGCTGTTCGTTCCAGCCTGAGGCGGATATAGAGCTGGAATTTGTCTTACCCAGGGACGAATGGGAATTTGCCCCACCCTGTGATGAATACAGTCCTGTAATTCATTCCTCCCCGGGATGAATATCTGTATGTGCAGTTTCAGGGTAGAAACTCAGAACCAACAGATTTGGGCAGAGAAGAGGTAAGGGTCCTGAACTCTTTTTGTCATTTTCTATTTTTTGCTTCCTATTTTTCTGGTTCTTTGCTTACTTAGGAAAAGTTGTACTGCATGTTTATTTTCTTTCGTGCAAAGTAAAAAGAACCCCACACATCATGTGGCAACATAAACACCAAGGAGCTGGTCGTAAAACCCCAGCCCTTGATCAAGACCAACGGTGGATTTCATCACCACCTTGGCTTGAATTTTGCATTCATAAACCCCGATCGCTACTGTTGCTAGATGTAAATCCTGATGAAAGTTGATCGAGTGTAGCTGGGGTGATTCCTAGCGCATGAGGATAAGTCTTCTATGGTAGGTGTCAAAAATAGGGCGATCCCCCTTTCGTACCACCTACGTTCCACGTACCATCTGCTCTCACGTACCAACAGTTTCCCTCACGTAAGGGTGGGTATATAGAGAGGTTGGTATATCGGCCTGGCAATGGTATATCGAAGGGGCGACCATTTTTGGGAGTCATAAGAGTCATCATATTGCATTTAAACGTCCTTTACAAAATATTTCAAAACAAAATAAAAAACACACTAAACCAGGTTTAGGGCACACCTTTAATATTTAAACGAGATAATCATTGCTTTGCGTGTGTGATCCTTTCTGTTTAGTATAGTATAAAAATCATAAAAAGAAGTAAAAATCTATGCATCTTGTAGGAAAGCACCACCATGGTGTACACCCGTAGCCAAGCCCAATCACGGGCAGGAGCTACGAAGAGTGTACAAGGGGGCACAAGTCGCCTCCGCTATAGCCCCGAGGACTTGGTCATACCGCCTTGGTGGCCTGGCCCACAAGAGAGTCCACATCATTCCATTTTAGAATGGGACTATAGAGGCACCCCTTTGAGGGACACGCCCATCCGTCATAGCCCCTTTCGGGAGGAGTCCTTATAGGTGGCACTCAACATAAACAAGAAGGCTCCCTTAGAAGCTCGATATGAGTGGCCACCATGCGATGAAGTGCTAGAGCAGCATAGGGTCCATGAGGAGAGGCCACATGATTATGTCATCCCTCCTTTACCCCCCATCATTGTTAGGAATAAAAATCCAAACCTAGAGCACAAGGCTCTTCAAGCAAGGCGAGCCAACTCTACCCGCCCCTTTCACATATACGAAAGGGAGCATGAGGAAGACCATCATATTCCTCAAGAGCAATACACAGTGTGAGAGCAATGCACCTTCGCACCTGCTATTTACCAGAGTCACCTACCGAGGCCAGAACCTCGAGTGAATGCCGCCAACCTCGATAGAGGGAAGCGACCTATAGAGATCTCGGATCATCGTGACCGAGATAAATGTGTAGGAGAGGCATCTAGGCCTCCCAGACTCAATATGGTGGAACAAATCGACCTGGCAGTCGCCAGACATGCCACCCACCAAGCACAGATCACACAGCTTGAGCAAGACCAGCAGCAGCTAGAGCATCTATATCGCCTTAGCAAAGAGCACATTCGGTGCCAAATAGATGAGCTGCTCCATAACACGGTGCCTGAGAGGGTTCCAACCCCTCGCACCCAAAGGGAAGAACCATATGAGAGGCACAACCCCTTGGTACGAGACAGGTCCCCATGACCTTACCAAGTGCTGCCTCCAAGACCCCCTAGACTCGAGCGGGAGACCACTCCCAAGAACAATGATGGGCTCCCTCCACGGGGGCCCACCCATGGTCATAGGTCTCATCCAGAGACTCCTCAAGAAGCCTATGAGGAGTATGAACAAGAAGAAGAGTGGGCCAAAATGCCCTACCAAGGCGAAGGGGCTGCTATCCGGCCACCCCTCCATAGGCCTCAAGTTTCCCACAACCCACAATGGGAGCAAACTAAAGAGGAAGAGATTAAATCTTTCGATGCATATAAAGCGCTGCTAGAGCATTTGGAGTCTATGGAAACCAAGGCTTCTGGGCCCCAAAAGCCCATGTTACGCCAACTCCATAGTCATCCTGTGCATCCATCAGTGCCAGCACCCCCTTACCCTGAACACTTTAAGCTGCCTCAGTTGGCAATCTTTAGAGGTGAGGAGGATGCCCAAGAGCATGTAACAAGATTCCTGAGCCAATGCTTTGGCATTCAGGATAATGATGCTTTGCTGTTAAGAACATTCATCACCACGTTCGCAGGCCCTACCTCGGATTGGTTTACTCAATTACCAAAGCATAGCATTAGCAACTTGGATCAGCTAGTGGATGCGTTCCTCGAATGCTTCACCTTCAACACCAAGAAGAAGGCATCACTAAGCGACTTAGCTAGCCTCAGGCAGTATGAGGAAGAAACCATGGCGGCCTATGGGAATCGGTGGAGGACTCTGCTTTCTAAGCTACCCTACCTCCCTCCTATGTCCGACCTCACACAAATGTTCTCAAAAAGCTGTTTGAGATCGATCTCTGTGCTATTGCAGCTGTAGCAATACGCCACCTTAGAAGAAGCTCTGGCACAAGCCAAAATCATAGAAGAGATCAAGATTCAGGATGGCGAGATAGCCAAGCCGAAGAAGAAAGAATGGTCTAAGAACACCAAAATAGGGACCACGCAACAGAAACCCGTTGTGGTCAATCAAGTTGCTATCAACGTCCCTAAGCCTACACAAGCAACACAACCCCAAAAGGCTAACTATCAGGCGATGCCTCTTAACAGTTATGACCAAGAAAATTAGAGGCAAGAGCAAAATCAGCCGCGTCGCCCTAGGCGACAATTCACACCTTACACAGAGTCCAGAGACTCCCTGTTTGACCGCTTGTCAGCGGAAAACTTGATCAACCTACCCGAGATTCAGCCCATAGATCCCAACGTGCCAAAACCTAAGGGCTACAGGGAGGATTTGTACTGTAGGTTCCATAGGCGGAAGGGACATGACCTTAATGCCTGTTGGAAGTTTAAGGGCCTGGTGCAAGACCTAATTGATAACAAGACATTAGCGGTGGATAATCCCGTGGCACCAAGCAACCAACAAATGGAGGTCTTTAAGGACCCCTTGCCTACCCATGATGCACAGGCAAAGACCCTACAAGTCAATGAGGTCACATAAAACTGCCCCATGCAGGGGTATGTAGGGATGATCAGTATAGTGACTCGAAACAGGAGGTATCCGAGTGTAGCTGCCCCCATGGCAACTACAGGTGAGGTGCCAACAATGACACAACCGCAACAACACCTTACACAACCTCCTCCGCCTAGACCCATGGCCACAATTCGGACCAAACTCACTCAGAGCTTGAGGACCACGTCGGCTAGGCTCTCCATATACGAGCTCATACAACAATCAATGCCCCATCGGGAGGCTCTAATGGAGATATTGAAAGCCATCGAGTTGCAGCCCCATGAAGCAAATTCTTTCAACAACTTTGTGGGACATGTCAAATGATGCACTGAGCCAGTCATCACTTTTTGAGAAGATGAAGTGAAATCAGTGGCTGATGATATGGCGGATCCACCCCTACACGTTATCGCGTGGGTCAACGGGATTCCGTATAAGAGGGTGTTGGTAGACATTGGCTCATCCAGCAATATCATCACAACAGTGACATTGAAACATCTAAAGTTGCTAACATCTCACATCACGGCTTCCACCTACACTCTGCGAGCATTCAATGATGCGATATGCTCGATAGTTGGCACAATTGTCCTACCCATCCAGGTGGGACAAAATACTATACCTACATTGTGCCATATTTTGGAAGGTGAGATGGCCTATAACATCTTGTTGGGTCGGCCATGGATCAGGGACATGAAGTGTGTCCCTTCGATAGCTCATCAGTGTTTAAAGTATACATTTGAAGGGGAGGTGCATGTAGTCCCGGCGGACTTAGAACCCTTCAAGTATTGCAATGCGGTGCAACTGATGCCGCAATCGACCCTTCCATCAACGCATTTGGATTTTTAGTTGAATCCATCTAGACAGGGTTCGATTTCGTAGGCATCCCCGCTGACAAGTCCATCAAAACCACAGTCGGGTCCATCTTCATCGGCTGGTCCTTCACCAACAATGCCACCTACGATGGCCACGTAGAAGGACAAAGGGAAGAAACCCCTGGAAGAGGCACCGCCATCAGTATCAACTATCTCTACTGAGGAGATGCCTAGCAGAATGGAAGTCGAGGCTCCTAGTCCACCCGACATGGAGTGGACTCCGAAAGAACTTTCGTTCCCTCCCCCTCAATCGCCAACAATCACCGTTGAAATGGCCAATACGGGCCTGGGGGAGTATCTCGTGTGGAATATTGTAGCAACACCCACACTAGAGTCCATGCAGGACATGGGGAGACCTCGCCTCCCCATCGGTACCATTGTTCCTCTAGGCTACCCGCCGAATCAGACAAACTTTGTGTATGGGGGCCTTGATCATGGTACTGAACCATACATGCAAGAGGATGAAGATGAAGAGCCCTTTGTAGAAGATGTCAACTATTTGTCTAACCCAGACTTCGCTTTGAGATACCTTGGCCAATGCAATTGGCATGGATATGGGTTAGGCAGATATGAGCAAGGAGTGCGTGTTCTTTGCCAACCAAGATACCAAATGCCATATGACAAGTCAGGAGTAGGGTTCAACCACCCCCTCCCCTTGGACATCTTGGTAGAGAACATGCAGGGCCTAGGGATAGGCAACAAGGGGGGATTGGCATTAGATCCATATGCCAACCCTAACATGACATATACACTGGGAGATTATCTCCCATTGTTGACAACCAACCTTGTTGACCTCAACAACCCTTTCCCTTCGCTCGAGAGAGGAGAAAGTTTGAGGACTCACCTACAAGAGGGGTATAGACAAGAGCAGGAAGGATCTTCAGAGGACGAGTCAGAATATGAGGTAGCACCATGGGATCCCTTCGAATTAGATAGCAATCACTCACAAGTGGTCCCCATGGATGATTATCAAGAAAGCCTCTTGGCAATGTTCCCTTTGGTGGCTCCCATCGAGCAAGTGCCACCACAAGGCAATCAGGCCCCACCGCAAAGAGCGGACCAACTCCAATGGGGCCAGATCAATTTGCTCGAGCAAGACGAGCCTCTAATGTCGCAAACAGTTGTTGGAGCCAATGAAGGCCTTTGGATCTCCGACAGTGATTATGAAGATGAAACTGAGATGGCCTATCTCAATCATATGCGACAGCAACAATACCCCTTAGAGATTAATGACATATTTGAACAACTAAACATAGTGCCAGGGCATGAGTGGTACGTAGACCTAGCGTGATGGGAACAAGTGTTGAATCCGCCACTTTGGGCATACGAAGAATACCTTCCACCCAGAGACCCCATAGCGATATCAGTGCCAAGGGTAGACCCTGTCTTCCTATCCACACATAGGGCCGATCCATTCGTGCCAATACCTCCAGAGCCAGACCCAAAGCACAGAGAACATCCAAAATGTTCGAGTCACCACACCCATGGTAATGGAGACCAAAATCATTTCATCAACATGATCTCCATTGACTTAACCACCCCCATCCATAACCCGACCGATCCAACACAGTCGTTGTATCTAGACATAGATGCCATAGACTGGGATCACGTCAATTCACCTCCATCCCCATCAGAGTATTGGCCTTTCGATAAAATGCTTCATTCTACCCCAGGGCCAACTCAGGATATCTTCCATGCTGAAGAGGAACCCGAGGTTCCCAACGCAGATTTAAACTCAGCAAATGATATCCATTTGATCCCAACTCCACACCAGTTGGAGGACGGATCCCACATGTCGATCGAGGAGATGACTAACGTAGACATCGGCTCTGATCCAATGAATCCACAGATTATCAAGCTGGGGGTAAGCTTATCCCCCGAAGAGCAAGCCGACTACATTACCCTTCTCAAAGAGAAGAAGGAGGTTTTTGCATGGTCCTACAGAGACATGTCGGGGCTAGATCCGTAGCTAGTCACGCATAACCTAACGCTTGATCCGACAGTCAAGCCAGTTAAGCAAAAACTATGCAAGATGCACCCAACAGTGGCCTTGATGGTCAAAGACGAATTGCAAAAGCTATTGGATGCACAGTTTGTCATCTGCATGGATTACCCACCATGGCTGTCCAACATGGTGCCCATCAAGAAGCCCGATGGGAGGATTCGCATATGCACTAATTTTTGAGATCTAAACAAAGCGAGTCCTAAGGATGATTTCCCCTTGCCGAGCATCGATGCATTGGTAGACGCTACAACGGGCCACGAAATGCTTTCCCTCATGGATGGTTTCTCGGGATACAATCAGATTCGTATCAATCTCGAGGACCAACTAAAAATGGTGTTCACAATGCCTTGGGGGACATTTTGTTATAAGGTCATGCCTTTTGGCCTTAAAAATGTTGGCGCCACCTACCAACGTGCCATGACGTACATCTTCCATGATTACATGCATAAAACTTTGGAAGATTACATGGATGATTTGTTGGCCAAATCTCTTTTGCGCCCGATCATCTCGATGACTTAAGCAAGATCCTCGATCGCCTCATGGAACATAAAGTCAGACCGAATCCCAAGAAGTGCGTATTTGGCATCACATCTAGAAAACTCTTGGGTTTCATAGTCTCAAAGCGAGGCATCGAGGTGGACCCAAACAAAGTCAAGGCAATCCTTGAAATGCTTCCCCCAACTACCATCAAGCAGCTCAGAAGCCTGTAGGGAAAGGTCACGTCAATCAAGCGCTTCATAGCGCAGCTATATGACAAGTGTCGACCCATGAACAAATTATTGCATAAGGGGGTAGCATTTCATTGGGATGACGAGTGCCAGTCAGCCTTTGATGACATTAAACAATACTTGGCTTCGTTTCTAGTATTGGCACCACCTAGACCAGGAGTGTCATTCTACTTATACATCTCATCTACTGAGGTGGCACTGGGTGCCATGCTAGCCCAGAAAAATGAACTTCACAAAGAATAGGCTACTTACTATCTTAGCCGCACCCTGGTCAGTTATGAACTTAACTATGCATACGTTGAGAAACTCTGCTTGGCAGTGGTGTTTGCTACCAAAAAGCTATGCCACTACATGCTGAGCAACACTACGTATGTTGTGTCTAAGGAGAATCCATTGTGGTACATGATGAGTCGTACTTATCATAGTAGCCGCACGGTGAAATGGATCATGTTGTTGATGGAATTTGACATAGAGTTTATTGGACAGAAATCCATCAAAGGACAAGTCATAGCCGATCAACTAGCGGAGGCTCCTCTCGAAGATGATCAGCCTCTGGTCATAGAACTACCCGATGATGGGGTCTTCCATGTCTCAAAATCGCCAGATTCTGATGAGCCTGAGTCACGAGCTGACATAACCCTATTTTTTGATGGTTCTAAATGTGAGCAAGGGGGTGGCACGGGAATTGTATTCTTCACACCACAAGGGGCTCCAATGCCTCTGTCATTTAAATTAGACTTCCCGTGCACCAACAATAATGCCGAATATGAAGCCTTGCTCATAGGTCTTCAGACAACAATCACCATGAACATCAAATGATTGAACATCTTTGGTGATTCGTTGTTAATTTTCAACCAAGTCAAAGGGGTATTCCAATGTAAATGCCCAGTTCTGAGGCCTACAAAGCCCTTGTGGACAAATTCTTGGCAAATCTTGAATGGTACGACATCGAGGCACTCCCTCGGTCATCGAATCATTTTGCGGACACTATGGCCTCCTTGGGGTCACTAATCCCGCAAGACATTTCTGGTGATATGACAACCATTCAAGTCAAAACACTATCGCAATCCATGATGGAGCGTGCAAGCTCTGACTTAACGCTAGGAATCCACTTGATCCAGATTGAACCATCCTTGGATAAGTTCTCTCGAATCCATGATCGTCTGAATCATGCCAACTAGGGGTCCTTATTCTCCCCTACTCCCCTTAATAGCAACACAATGCTATTCTTACAAGTTCTTTCCCACTCAGCTTTTGCTAGGGATGAACTTCAAGAGGGATTGGTTGTTCATACCATCGAGGCTTCTAATCAGCAGGATTGGTATTCACCCATAAGGGACTACCTCAAGTTAGGTAACCTCCCACTTGGATTGATGCATGCCGCAAAATGAGCATTCAAGCAGAAAGTGGCAAAGTATGTCTTGTTAGGAGACATTTTGTACCATCGTAGCTATGAAGGAATCCTCCTTCGTTGCTTGGACCAGTAGGAGTCCACTTGGGCGATCGCCCAAGCGCACGATGGTACGTGCGGTGGCCACTTCAATGGTATGGCCATCGCAAAGTGCATTCTCTGCATGGGCTATTATTGGCCATCTTTAGAGTGAGATTGTTGCGCATATGTAAGGAAGTGCGTGAAATGTCAACACCATGCTAATTTGACACACGTACCTTCCCAGGCCTTGCATCCGATCCAATCGGCTTGGCCATTTTTGTAGTGGGGCTTAGATCTAATCGGTAAGATCTCCCCTGCATCGTCAGGTCATCACACGTTTATCATAACGGCCATAGAGTACTTCACCAAATGGGTGGAAGCAGTTCCGCTTACCTCTACGACTGGACCCCGCATTGTGGAGTTCATTTTACATAACATCATATGTCATTTTGGTATTCCATCCAAGATAATTTCGGATAATGGGACGTCATTCAAGAACAAATACGTGCGTGCTTTGACCACAAAGTACAAAATTCAGCATAGTTTTTTGACACCCTATTATCCGCAGGCAAATGGGCAAGCAGAGGCATCAAACAAAATGCTAGTTGCCATCCTCAAAAATATAGTTGCAGATAGTCATAAGGATTGGCACATTCAAATCCCACTTGCCCTGTGGGCTTATCGCACTAGCATTCGGACACCCACTAGGGCCACTCCATTTTCGCTGGTGTATGGCTCCGAGGCTATCATGCCTCTCGAGTTGGAAATTCCTTCCCTATGCATATCAATGCAAGAGTTCATCGATGATGACACTATGCGGTAGGCCCGGTTAGACCAGCTTACGTTGCTCGATGAATGATGCGTTAATGCTCTCGAGCATTTACGTATCTATCAAGAGCGATTGAAGAAAGCATACAACATGAAAGTTCACCTGAGGGACTTTCAGGGTTGGTGACTTGGTCTTAAAAGAGAACCAACAGAACTCTAGCTTGCCACCCCATCTAAGGGACAAGTTCATAGCAAATCGGTTAGGTCCCTATGTAATTGATAGTAAAATAGGACTTGGAACATACCGGCTAGCCTCTCTTGATGGAATCAAGGAACTAGAACCCTTGAACATCAGTCATTTGTGGCCATTCCATATCTAGAAGAGCCATAGCCCAAACAAAAAGCTCCAAGGATTCCCACAATCGCTTGGTCATCCCCAAAATGCTCAGTTCCCTCCTTTAACCAAAAAGCTCCAAGGATTCCCACAATCGCTTGGTCATCCCAAAAGCTCCAAGGATTCCCATAATCGCTTGGTCAATCCCAAAATGCTCCAAGGATTCCCATAATTGCTTGGTCACCCCAAAATGCCCCAAAGGTGCCCATTACCCCTTTGGTCAAACCAAAAAGCTCCAAGGATTCCCATAATCGCTTGGTCATCCCCAAAATGCTCCAAGGATTCCCATAATCACTTGGTCAACCCCAAAAGCTCCAAGGATTCCCACAATCGCTTGGTCAATCCCAAAATGCCCCAAAGGTGCCCATTACCCCTTTTGTCAAACCAAAAAGCTCCAAGGATTCCCACAATCGCTTGGTCAAAAATAAGAAAATTCAAAAGCAGTAAAATCATCAAAAATAACAAAAATTTGCATCTCATCTCCATGCATGCTCAAAATCATCAAAACAATAAAGAGCTCTTTTGCATCTCATCTTCATACTCACAAAAATCAATCTATCAAAAATGCAAAAATAATAGTTGCATTAAGCATAACATCCATACATTGCATATTTGTGGTCATACAGGTCAAGGCACCATAGACTGTAATTACTTTGCCAATCCATCTTGTTCCACATTTCTCCATTCTATAAGCAATCCATCAAAAATAAATGCCATTCACTTCTTTTTACCATATCATAGTCAGTGGTCTTCTAAATGTATCAAGAGTTTTCGTCATTCAGATGTCATTAGCTTTCTAGCCACATACTTACAAAGTCAAACAGATTTTACAAAGGTAGAGTTCTACTTGGATCACACCTTGTTACGTAGCATCCCAACACAAATTAAAACACATAAAAAATTCCCAAGTTGTGTGAACGAAAGATGAAACCTGCAAAGCAATCCAGGTCACCATAAGCGAAATGGTTATCTTGCTCATCCCCCTATGCGAATGACCCCAAGAATGCTGAGAGTTGGCAAAAGGACAAGCATCTTCCCTACCCAATTCCCCAAGAATCCCAAGTTCTCAAAAAGTTGCAAACATCATAAAATTTTGCAAAAGTCAAAACTCCAAAAATTTGACATCACCACCAAAGTGCATACATCAAAAGGCACATACAATAGTGATTCTCATCACTCCAAATTCAAATCCCTTGCTCAAAAGAAAAAATATATATATATATATATATATATATATATATATATAATAAAAATAAATAATGATTTTTATCACTATATAAGAGCAAGTATCCCAATATAATTGAAGAAAAGAAGGGAGTCAAACTTGAATCCCTGGAACTCTCAGCATTCGGAAGGTCATGAAGTAAACCTCAGTACTGGTTTGGTGGATAGCCTATCGGTCACTGGTGGTGAACCTCCCACATGATGATATATCTGTCACATTAACTCGTGTACAGATCAATGTTTGCATGTGGATGAGCTAGCTTATGGTATCCTAGATAGCACCGCAGATTAATCTGACTAAATACAACAAAGGAAGTTAGTGGAGCTAATTGGGTGATCCTCAATACAGGTTTGGTTGACAGCCTATCTGGCACTAGCGGTATCCTAAAAAATACCACATAAACGAACTCAATTGCACACACAGGGATGTGAAATAACTTGGTCAAAGACAAGTCCGATTCATACCTTGTTCAAAAGTCTTGTAAGATAAAGTATAGTCATGGCTAGTTAGTTAAAACATCTGAGTCTCAGAAAACCTTAACTACATTCCAAACCAACTGCGCTATCCCTCATCCTCGCATTGTCATCAGAAAATACAAAAATAGCATGTATACAACAAAAGTCATTTACCACAGCAATCGCCTAGGACAAAAAGCCATAAGTTCTAAACAGTCTATGGTGCCACCACCAAAAATCACAAATTCAATTCATCCATTCCGTTTGCATATCCTAAAAATTAGAAACATTTGCATTCATCATAACATATGCATCCATCAACATCAATTAACATGCATACATACACATTCATCAATCACTGTGCATAACATCAAATCATGACATGTGTATAAATAAAATAAAGTCATCTATATATATATCATCAAAAACCCCAAGCCTAGGGCGTCGGCCACCATGATCACATAGGATCGGTGCGATGGGAACTACCCCCATGGTGTGGGTCCTATGGGACCCCTCAGGGCAGCTACCGCTAGCCCCTGCATCACGCCTACTCGACACTCCCTTCTCCAACCACCATCGAACTAGAATCCTGCCAATATGGCAGTCGCCCTCTGCCCTCTCCACTGGGCTATCCACACCCACCTCCTCCCTGTGCTTGAAGCAACGTGTCAGCATTGCGATCAGGGATGTCCTGATAGGTAATCCATCTATCGAAATCCATAGAATTCGATAGACATCTTCCAAGGTCACTGTCATCTCCCCTATTGGGATATGGAAGGTGTTGGTCCGGGATCCCACAAGTTGATCAGGGTCGTTAGATAGGCCTGATCCCCGACCATAGGCTCCATTCGAGTCACCTGCTTGAGCCCAAGGGCATCAAGCCACTCCCAGTAGCCAAAGTCAGTGCCTCTCGTGCTTCAGTAAAAATAGTAGGCACACGGTACCGGCTCTTCACAACCTACAAAAGAAAACAACACAAAACATTAAAATCATGAAAAACTGTATAATAGTAACATGAATATACAACAATGCATAAAACAATGTACAGCTCAAAAAACAACAAAATTCACAAAAATTCAAAACATTAACAGTTTGTCAGTCTTAGGGTTTCTGTACTCTAAGTTTAAAACTGATAGACAAAATAAAAAAAAACAAAAAACAATTTTCAAATATAGTTTGTCAGTCTTAGGGTTTCTGTACTCTAAGTTTAAAACTGATAGACAAAGAAAAACAAACAAAAAAAATTAACATGACAGTTTTTTTACCTAGGGTTTTCAATCAAGTTTTAAAAACTGACAAATTCAACCTAAAAAACTAGGGTTTCGCGGTCAGTTTATCCTAAGGTTTTCATGTAACAAAAACATCACAAAATACAAAATTTTTCTTTTACTTAAGGTTTACCTTACTGTAAAAAGGAAACAAATTTTAGACTTTTATCACGTCTTTTCAACATACATGTAAACTAGGGTTTCATTTTTACGAAGCCAACTAAAAAGAAAAACAAATTTTTAAACTAAAGTTTTGAACTCAGTTTTTTGTCTACCTAGGGTTTTTACCTAAGTTTTCATGAAGTCATAAGACAACAAGTCATGCATAACGACATACCGTTAATTAGGGTTTTCATTTTTACAATTGAACAACAAACTACAAAAGCAGCCATAAATAAATTGCGGTATTAAAAACTGTCACAACACAATACAAGCAATAACGAGGAGGATCACTTACTGGTCTCACTTCGATTTTGCCACTCGATCCGGTTTGTGCACTCATGATGTCGAGGAGAAATTCGGCAGCACTTCACTTCATAGAATTAACCTCCTCCTCCTCAGAGCTCCAATTCGCCAAGAAAAACGAAGGCAAATGAGCCCAAAACTCAGTTTTGGCCTTTAAAAAGGGTTTTTGAGCTTGTAATCGTTCTTCCCTGGGATGAGCACTCTGGTTAGTGCTCATCCTACCCTAGGAAGAATACTAAACTGGTATTCATCCCACCCAGGAATGAATACAGGGCAAAAATTTCAAAAACATCAAAAAATGAACAAAATGACCCAAAAACAAACAATAAACTTGCCCGATGAAAGTGCTTTTGCACTTGACATTCTGGGCATGCAAAACAGACGTCGGGGTCACAAATCCTCACTATCCTACTCCCTAAGAAGGCTACCATAGCCGGACCGCTCCACGGGAAGATGGATTTTTGAGAATTTCATCCCCAAATGGCGTTACCAAAAAGGGTTAACACCCACCAAAAATAGGTCTAAATGTCGGAAAACTGCACACACTTTCAACGATAAACATCTGAAGGCACCCTTACACAAGTCATCTTGGGTCAAGCGACTCGTCGCTTTTCTCATGTAGGTCATTCCCTCATCGATTCGTCGCTTGAGGGGGTAGTCACACTTAGTCACCAATCAACAAATACACACCCAATCATGGAAATGGCATGCATTCAAAGAATCATTGGCAAAGACAATCACGCTCCTGCTTGGGGCAGCAAACAAGCAATAATCACAAGCCGATCAAACACTTGGCATTCATGAATCATGAACTCAAGGTTCCCACAGACAAAAGGTTGCGCCCTTTGCCTATTCATGACCGATCAATGTCCAAGATCAAGTAACACCTCACCGAAAAAGGTTAACACTTGAATTGAGTTCCTTCGCTCGTCAAAAGCAAGGATTCAAGAATGCATGCCCTTTCCATACTTGGGGCATCAAAATTTGGTTAGGTTACTGAGAAACCCTAATCATTAGTGCTTTGGTTATCTATTTTTTGCTCAGCACTGTGCCACGCACAGCGCTTCCCAAAAAGGGGCATCTGTAGACACCAAAACAACACCAATCCGATTATGTGACTGCAAACACTGATCGCATTGACACACACAGCCCCAAGGGCAGCCCCCAGAGGTTAAACAGTGGTCCTAACCACTCTCACAGCAGTTTTGGAAGGTCAAAGATCAATTTGGCACCTTCAGGCACTTTGCTCAATACTCGTTCCACCCAGGGATGATTTCAAACTGGTATTCGCCCCACCCAGGGATGAATAGCAGTATTCGCTCCAGGGTGGGGCGAATAGCAGGTTTGATGGGAAAAAGTCAAATCTTGACAAATGGCAGCTCAGATCCACCACTTAATTCTTCCTTCATTGCATGGGAGTGTGGGTGAGCGTTTTTGAGCATTAGAGGTAGTTACAAGGGCAGTCATGAAGTCCCTAATCAGGGAGGAATCTCCTTCCCCCTGGGAAGGCATGATTGCCAAGTGGCGCCTCTGCATGTCCAATTCAAGAGACCTCCAGGTCTATAAATTGGTGAGTTTCCTCACCCCAAAATATAGAGAGAAGGAGCATTTTGGAGCAATGAAGTGCTGTCATTTTACTTTCACACCCACACCCTTTTGAGTTGTGCCTTTCACATCCTTGATCTCTTTTGGAAAGGAGGTCATAGGGTGGTTATTGGAAGCACAAATCCGGAACCAAACCCGACATTTGGCCACAATATCCCACCAAATTTTCTGACAATACCCCACAAGAGGTTTTGGACCCATCCCAAGTGGATTGGTGCCGAAATCAGGCCCCAAACGACGGGCGGCCTGCCCCCGGTGCCCCCCCACCTTGCTATAGTCCTAATCGCCCCGCCTCGGAGCGATTGGAAATCTATGGCAGATTTCATTTCTTTCATTTTTGCATTCAATTCTATGCTGCTTAGATAGGTTGCCATTTAAATTTCACCTTGTTTTGAACAATTTTGATCATGTTTCTATCTTCGTTCGCCTTTACTAACTTGCAGGTACCCCCATCAAATTCCTATTGACAGAGGCCAAATTGGGGAAATATGACCATCTGGGTCTTCCCAAAACACCCCCAATTAGCTAATCCCAACTTTGTAGGTGATTTGGAGCTCCCCAGATGTGACATTTGGGACAATGCCTTTCGACATTTTTGTTGCAGGTCTATTCGTCCCACCCCGGAGCGAATTCAAATCTATGAGGAATTTCCTGATTGTTCCATTTGTAGTGTTTTCTTTGTGAGGTCTTGATGCCCCTGTCAAATTTTTAGATCATTTGGATCTATTTTAGTTATCGTTTTATTTATATCTTGCATGCACTAATCGAAGGCATGGGGATTGCATGTTTTATTTCATCCGTAGGTGCTACTGATTGTTTCTTGTTTCTTTGAACGTAGGATCTGGACATTAGAGGAGCAACAAGGAGTCAAGACTCATCAATGCAAGCGGTGACGACGTTTGGTCCGCCCATTTTACATGTGGGCACGCGAAAGAAGGAATGGCATCCATGGGTGTAACAAGAACGCATATTTAACGCTCCTAGCCCTTAGAAGGGGAGGAGGCACATTGTAACCGAGTTCTGAAACATATCAATAAAAAGGGCTGTCTTCCTTATTGGCTTTTGTTTCGATTCGATTCGTTCATGCTTTCCCTCTTTTCATGCACTTTCAATTCATAGGATTTAGCGTTAAGTTTAGTTCAGTTTGCATCGCACTTGGAGTTTCCTTTTTGCTTTCGTATCCTCATGCTTTCAAAATACTAAAAATTTAGACTAATGACTATATAAACTTGAATTCTAATTCTATGTGCAAGGAGTAACTACCAATGAACATAAGATCTTATTTGTTAGATTGAAGATGGGTGGTCATGCACTAGTTTGGTGGGAAGCCCACATCGAATCCTTGAGATTAGGGAATGAACCTCCAATATAGAGATGGAAATTTTACAATAAAATACTCTAGGACTTATTCTATCCTCTTACGTGGGAAGCAAAACAACTCACGACATGGTAATTTTATGGGTAAGAAAAAGAATAAAGTGTCTAGGAATACACCATAGAGTTTTGAAAATAAGCAATATTCTTGGGAGTTTCATTGAAATATCCATGTTTTGATAAAATATATCAAAGGATTGCAGAGTCACATCAAAATACATGTTATTTTATCTCCTACTAACATTTATCAAGTTAGTGTACAAGTTCAATACATAGTGAAATATGGGAAAAGAGTGATGACGAAAATTACTCCAAGCAAAATCATCAATATACTTCATAGGGATAGTACAAATTTACAAATAATAAGAAGGACATAAGGTTACCACTTCAATGTAAAAAGAAAAGGAGAAAGACTCCAAGAACCATTGTGACCACTATGATTTATCTAGGCATATGAAGGAGAAATATTGGAAACTTCATCCAAAATTACACCCCATAAATAGGAAGAAGGAGAAAGGAAAGAAGAATTCATCGACTGCTATTGAGGGAGAAGAAGTTGAAAATAGATCAGATGTTGATGAGAAGCTTGCTTGTTCTACAAAATAGAAGACTATAGATGAATCTAGATCAAATAAAATGATTAAGGAAGAGAGAATTAAACATTTTCAAGTAAAAATTTAGATTAAGAATACCAACATCGATACCTTGTTTGATTCAATATCTCAAGAAAATGTGATTGTAGAAGACTTAGTGAAGAAACTTGGAATAGAAACATATAATCACCCTCATTCATATCGACTTGTTTTAGTGTACAAATATACCGAATTA
Organism: Wollemia nobilis; assembly: GCA_028583015.1. Classification (NCBI taxonomy): domain Eukaryota; kingdom Viridiplantae; phylum Streptophyta; class Pinopsida; order Araucariales; family Araucariaceae; genus Wollemia; species Wollemia nobilis. The sequence goes on along the minus strand of JAQPPZ010001245.1, from coordinate 4,527,481 downwards.
AAGGTTACTAAATAATGTAAAGTCATGTTTGCTATCAATGCTACCTACATTGATTAGATGGTTGTAGATGTTGTACCTTTGAACATATGTGAAGTTGAGTTGGGAAATCCATACATCTATTATAGGAAGGCTATAATATTTAGATAGGATAATAAATATGGGATGATAAAGGGAGAAGAATCTTACATCATCCATTCTCATAAGGGGAAACACCCAATCTTATTGTTAATTGCCAACCTAGCAAAGAGGCTTATCAATGTTAGGAAGGGGTTTGTATTTCTAATGCTAAAACCACACAAGGATGAACCAAAAAAAATTGAATATATTTTTAAAGAAATTACAAGGAAGAAAAAGGAAGAGTACCCATAGGATCCATAATTCAAAGAGGTATACCAAATGCTATTGAACACTCCACATTCTAATTTAGAGAAAATAATAGATTATCATCTCCAATACATGTTGTTTACAAATCAAATAAGCTTTGCATACTAGGAGGAATATTACAACTCATCAAGAACATGTATCTAGTTACATCAAAGGGTGTGTGCTCTACAATACCAACAAGTTGAAAAATAGGAATTCTAAACTATGCATGCCTTTACCAATACCTAACAAGTTGTGGGAGAGTGTATCCATGAATGTTATAGGAGGTTTACCACAAACCAAGCAAGATCATGACTACATGTTTGTGGTTGTGGATAGGTTCAACAATATGTGCATACTGATTCGATGTAAGAAGAATTTGATATGGTAGTACGTAATAGAATTATTTTTCTCTAATGTATGGTATAGTTTGGATTACCAAGTTCTATAGTTTTTAATATAAACTAGATTCCTAGTTAAGTTTTAGAACATTTTATATGAAAATACGAATACAAAGTTGAATAAAATCATAGCTTTCCATTATCAACTAGATGGGCAAATTTAAGTAATCAATTGCACTTTAGCACAACTCTTGAGGGGATACCATAGGAAGCATCCTAAGTCATTGGAAAAGCACATCACCTATATACAATAGGTCTACAATAAATTTATCCATTCATCCACTCAAAAATATCTATTTGAGACTTATTTTGAATATGTGATTCTTTCACCACTAGATGTAATTTTTGACTAGAAGGAGAAGGAGCAATCAAAGCAAAGAGAGGAAGATAAAGCAACAAATTTTATTGAACAAGTGAGATAGATCCACTTTAGAGTGTAGGGACAATTGAAGCCTAGTCAAGAAAAATATAAGTTAAGGCATGATCATCATTGTGTTGACCATAAGTTTAAGGTGGGAGATAGAGCTTGGTTATATCTTAAAAATGAAATATATAGAGAAATATAAATAAAATAAACCCACATAGGTATGGGCTATTTGAAATCCTTTAGCAACAACAAGAATATTTTTTAGTTTAATGTAACTTCATAAATGAGTATATATTCAGTAGTCAATATGGAGAATATTTAGTTTTTTGAACCATGAATGATTGATGAAGATGAGAATAATATTGGTCTATCATAAATTGAGGATTTTGCATCAATTTCACTATAATAAATGGAGGAGAACTCTGTACTACATAATCATGTTTTTATCGCTTGCAACAAAAAGCAAGAATATTGAAAATTTGCTTGAAGAGGACAACTACCATCAAAAGCAACATGGTATGATAGAAGAAGAATCGAGGAGTTATTTCCTCATCTTCTACCTAATCTATAGCTTTTGAGGACCAAACATATTTAAATATGGGAGGTCTAATCTAAAATTAAAAATAAGAAAAATAGTTCTATAGATAGAAAGGAAATTTAAAAATAAGAAAGTGCATATGAACTGCATAATGTTAAAAAACATAATTATAAATAGATAAATGCTAAAATATAATTCCAAAAATAGAAAAGGAAGGTGAAAAATTAAAAAATAAGGAAACCAAATATAGAAAATCCATTATTTTTTGTAAGTTAGATGTTTGTATATTGCGTGTGAGGAATCTATTATAAGGAAGAAAAATTAATGAGATTTTCAAGAAGAATTCCAAGAGAAAAGTTTGAAGAGGAGTCCAAAAATAGAAACTAAAATTGAGCAAAGAGACTCAGAAGGTCATATTTGAAAGTGAGAAGAGCAGAAAAATAATGGGAGAAAGATTGCAGTGATAAAAATATATTCTCTTGACATAGATATAAGAAGCCAATTTCCTCTAGACTGTTGTAAATATTTCTAATTATAAAATTGAATAAAAAATATGTGCATTTGAGGATCCCAAACAGCATAGCTGATGGGTGATTATGGATCACTTTAGACCTCTTTTCCGATATGATAATAAATTGGTTTTCTTGGCCTTAAAAAATAGATTGGCTAATTAGGATATGGAATCCTTCCAAGAAGTTGTCAATTCTATCCCTCCATAAATGCTTCATAAAATTAGAATCAAAAACCTCCCAACCCTTAGTGGATAGACTAAAGTGATTCATAGACATCAATTTTGTAGGTACAAGCCTAGTAAAGGATATAAATGGCTTTCACCCCATCTCTCAATGGTCCAAAAATAAAATGATAGATGAAGGCTATAGTCTATCAATAAAATTTGGCAACACAGATTTCAAACTATTTGGTTTGCTATCATGGAACCTAAGATTACTTATTTTTCTTGGTGTATCCTCTATTAGGGTCTTCCCCTTGGTGATAGACTAACTCATTTAGGGGTCACCAACCTATAATGCCCATTCTATGGTGACATGAAAATATTAAACATCATTTTTTATTTTATCTTACAACGTAAACTACATGGTCATCGATTCATGAATTTTTTAGGCCTTTCAACCTTGAGAGTTTCTCCTAGAACATGATTCTTCTAAGTGACTGACCCAACATGCTATCCAAATACACCTAGCTATGGCATACTTTCAGAGTGAAGATTTTATTTGATATCTAATATAAATATATATATATATATATATATATATATATATATATATATATATATATATATATATATATGTTATTAATTCTAGAGCATTTGTTGACACCCATTTGTCATTGATTGCTAAAGCTAAAATTTATTTCAATATGCTTTTACAGTTTCAAGTACAAGTGAACAAGGTAGCATTGGAGGTGGCTCATTTATAAACTCTTATGGAACACTAGATTTAATGCCTCGTACACAATTATTCATGTCTTTCCAACCTCTCCTCCATATGAGATCCAACCCCATAGTCAGGCTTCATAATCTCCCTACAAAAATCCTTACCATAGAGTTGGGGCCTCAAATCACTTGCCACTTTATCCTTCTTAACCTTATGGTTGGGGATCTAAGGGATGGTACAATAACAAGAAGTTTTTTTTCTTAGCCTTACCTTCTCTTCGAGAAGGGATGCACAAGACAACTAGGAAAATGAACCAATTGGTGAAGGAGCCAACTCGAGCTGGGATCCTCTACCAAACACCTAGAATCTATCTTCTAGATGGGGAGGCCTTTGTGACAATGGTCCACCACCTTCTTTTGGATCCATAGCTCTTGTTATATAAATATCTCATGATTAATCTGGTATGTCTAATTTTATTTATTAATTTTAATTTAATAGTTTAATTCCAAGGTAGGATTTTACATCTATCCATTATTTTTATAAATTAATATACTATATCATTTAAATAATATAATTATTACACTTTTCATTAAAAAAAAATAACTCACCTGTCATATGGCATATCATTATTATAAATATACCCTTTTACCCAAGCATACCTACAATCAAATTGAAAACTCTAAGATTTGGAGACTAAAATTTTAACAATTATTTTATAATTCCACGAGAACAATTATTCTTATTCTTATGGTTGCTACGAGAAAAGCCTAATTATAAGCAATGCGTTTCATAAGATATAATTATGAGTTTCTAGAAGATTGTTGGTATACATTTATAGAGTTATTAGAAAGTTGATGATCTACATTAACTATGAGTTTCTAGAAGATTGTTGGTATACATTTATAGAGTTATTAGAAAGTTGATGGTCTACATTAAAAAAAAATCTATGAAAAGAGTGAATAAGAAACCTAATAAAAACAATAAAACTAAAATTTGAAGGATATAGGAGTTACTATTATATGATTTTTTTTTAGTGCATTCAAATAATCAATTGGACGTCAGTAAGGTGGTCCACTTTCAAAATGCCATGTCTACTTACGCCATTGAAAAAATGCTAAACCCCAAATCACGAAGAAGTAGGTTCGATGACTTAGAACCTTAAAAAAATATAAAATTTATTTTATTTCTATTTTCCTGATCGCGTATAGGAGACCAAAATATAAGGGTAACCTAATTGCTTACCAGCAATACCAAAATATTCTCATGGTTGCGTGCGCATAACTCATGAAACAACATTGCTTACGCCCTCACGTTTAGATAACATTTCCAGACACGCTTGCTATGTCATACTCCCTTTCCATTTTGATTGGATCCCGCTTCTCTTCCATGATGTTAAAGGGTTTCCACGGAATTTTACATTACACTTCATTTCATTTCTGCTGGGATGGATGATATTTCATGGGCAAGGCTACCAGAGGATTTAATTGTCCTCATTTTGTCAAGATTAACGATTCCAAGCCTTATAAAGTTGAAGATCGTCTGTAAGCAATGGAACGACTTAATCTGTTCTGTCGACTGCACCGCCATGAACGTCGCAGTTACTTCCACACCTGCGTTTCTCATCGAACAGCGGCATGTCTCCTTCTGGAATCGACCCATTACCGTCTTCACTACCACTTTCTGGATGGTCGAAGGCCCAAACTGCGGCATATACAGGCTTCCTTTAGATTTTCTGCCAAGCGCCGTGAACGTGATAGCTGCCTGCAAGAGTGTGGTGTTGTGCTGTAGACATAATGGAGTACACGAGTCCCCAGCCATGTACGTCTGCAATCCCGCCATCAGAACATGGCGCCAGATCCCGCCTCCGAATCGTCTCAACTGGTGGGACTTCGTTGCTCTGTATTTCGATTCGGCAGCAAGACGGTGCAGCATCGTCATTGGAAGGGGCTCCATTAAACGGGGCCAGAATGCTGATATGGAGATCCAAACCTATGATTCCGGCACAGATTCATGGGTTATAATGGATATACGTAGAGGTGATGTACCGGTTTGCCCTCGAGGTGAAGGAATTTACTATAAAGGAAGGTTTTATTGGATCAATGCAACTGATTTCAGGGCCACAAGAGGGGATGTGGTAGTATTAGATATTGAGGATGGTAAGTGGGAAACAATTGAGCGACCACAGGAGGAGGAGAGAACGAGGGATATGGGTAGAGAAGTTCCTGTTTCCTGGTCTTTGAGTGGGGTCGATGGGAGATTAATGTTGTTGTACAGATATAAAGGTGTTTTTATGTGGAGATTGGAGGAGGATTTTGGTGATGAAAGCTTGAAAAGTCGATGGAGATGGGTACCAGAGATTAAGGGGGGCAAGTGTGATGAAAGGACTGAAACATGGCCGCATGCTGCGGTTAATGGGAGTGGGTGGAATTTGGTATATCTGCCAAAGAAAAATGCACTTGTTATCTCGGATGAAAGGGGCCAAATTGTGCGCCGTATTGAAGATAAAGCGATAAGGAAGATGCAGATGGTTGCAGAAGACGGAACGTCGCCGTCTACGGTGCGAGCTTTCGAAATCAACAACGTTTGGTGGCCCTAACTTGTATCGACCTCGCGCTCTATGCGCTTAGAAGCTATTTCTCAAAATGGATAGCATTGTATATTAGTACCTATCTATAAGAAAGAAAGTTTTTGAAGTAACGTGCACAAATGAACTAAGGAAAAACAACGACTAATTTTTTTTTTTTTTACACGTTTTTTTAGGTTGATGAAAACATAAATTTGAACACTAAGAAAGACAAATGATTTACGTTTGTTTTCTTTTAATGTTATTTGGCTTTATCAATCTAAGCACCCGTAAAGAATCATTTTTCTTTTATTGTGTAATATATTTTGTGATGTTATTTTAGAGTTTTTGGCGTATGGAAAGCATTTAAACTTTTTTTCTATAATTTATTATTATTATTTTTTTAACATACATTATAGAAGCAACTTTGGCCCTTGCTTTTGTGCCACATCCTTTTAGGAGTAGAGTGGGCAAATTCATATGTGGGTCGCACGTCCTGGCTTGAGGGTCTTGTGCCACAACTTTCAATGCAAAAGAAACAATGGCTCTTACAATGAAGGAAAACCTACTAAACAACTCAATGTGCTCTCTTATAGTTTAACCCCCTTGCCCACACTGATCTAAATAAACTAACATCCATCTCTCTCATGAACGAGTCAAAGGATTGCAAGATGTAATTGTACTAGTCTCCAATAACCTCTAAGCTATCCCCGTGTTACATACAGGTGACAATCCCATCCAAGGAATGTTAGTCTTCGATGCATTTTAAGAAAATGTCTTCGATGCATTTAAAGATTTTTTAAGTACTTAATTAATACTATCTCTAAATTATGGGGTCAAAGGGAATTAGGGTTTATTCAAAACAATGTCATTCTCTCAAGACCCTCATACACTAGTTTTTAACCATAATTTGTTTCGGCATTCACATCTAGTATCAAAGCTTGTCTAGTTTATTTTTCTGAAACTCACATCTAGTACGGTCATCCCTCCGCCAACAAATTATACACCTTAGCGTTGCTTAGTTCAACTTCAGTTGTAGTTCTTGCACCCACATATATAAAACCATCTTCTATGTTAGGGTTTTTTCCTTTGTCTTTGAATCATACCATAATGGTTCTACTTGGTTCAACTTCACTTTCATCTATGGTATATGTGTAGGTTGACCCTATTGTAGTATTAGGGTTATTAGACAATACCAATGAACCTTCATCTCAAAAAACTTTTGAGTATCTATGTTATATTCTTGAAAAATTTACTCATAATTTTAACCCATAATCTTTCTCTATTCCCATTTTGCAAAAATCATTAAGTATAGTTGCATGCCTAATAGATCCCTAACACTATTAGGATTTCACATCCTAACCCTTTTTATTTTATATTAATTGTTTGGTTAATAATTATTGGATATCCCTTTTGAATGTAAGTGTAATTCTCTATCATTAGGTTTAGGGTTAGATAACTCCAATAGCAATTTTAAGCTTAATTTATTTTTACATTTTAGGTTATGCTATATAGAGTTATATTCAAATACTTACTTTGTAAGAGATGAAGGCATCCTCAAAATTTATATTGTATTAAAAATTGCTCATAAAAGAAGTTGACCATTCAAAGGAGCCTACAATGCTTTGTAAATTTTATTTTGTGATTAATAAAATAATTCTGATTTGTTTTCACTCTATAAAATTGTGTTTTTGTATGAATTTATTTCTAATTCTAGCTAATTCATACAAACATAATCCTTAGATCTATTATAAAATATTGTTCCAAGAAAATTTTTGTTGTAGTAGGCAGGCTTCTATTCTTAATGTTTTCCAGGACCATAATGCATTACTCTTAGTAAATATTTTTTATAATATTTTATTTCAATTTATAACATTTTTATTTTTTTAATTTTTTAGAGGTGTACATAAAGCAAAAAAGAGTATGAGTTATTAGATATCATCATCGAAGCATGTCATAACACAGGGTTAGAAGCATGAAACAAAATAATATCAAGGTCTAAAAATTACCATTAAAAGGTTTCATAATAATGGGCCAAAAGCAAGTGTGAAAAAATAACTACAAGTTGACCATCATAAGATAGATTTTTAGAAAAAAGTAAGTGAAGGCATAAAGGAACTATAATAATTTTATGATTAATTTTAAATTTTTGACTAGTACTTCTTGATTAATTGGATAAAAAAATTGGACATGATAGATCAAATGAAATATAATATACAAAACATCTAGACATTCACCACCATTATTTTCAATATTATTCAAGATGCAAGAGAAGCATTGTATCAAGCTGCATAAAATTCCACATCTATTAAAATCATAGGAAAGCCATAAAATATTATGGGTGGACAACATACCTTACCACTATACATATTTGAAATTGATAATGATGGCAACTATGAAACCTAATTATTATATGTATTTTGGTTCTGTAACATAGAATACATACTAAGAATACCATGGGGGAATTGCTACACAAACTCCCACAATAGTTTCCTAATATTTGTCTATAGGGAGAAAGTTCGTTTTGAAGGGAGAGGAAATATTATTACCTCACATTCTAACCCTTCTTATTATATTGTAATATTATAATTAGTAATGACTGGACACCGCCTTTTGAAGGTAAGCGTGACTTTAGATCATTAGGGGTAGGATTAGATGGTTCAAATAACTATTTTAGGCTTAATATATTTTTCATTGTAAGTTATTTGGGGCAGAGTTATCTTTATATATTACATTTTAAGAGAGCTAAAGGTATATTAAAAAATTATGTTGTATTAAATGTTGCTCATAAGATAGGTTATCTATCAAAGCAACCTATGATACTTTATAAACTCTTCAGTGTGATTAATAAAATAATTGTTATTTATATTTTGTTTGTAGAATTGTGTTTTAATGTAAATTTATATTTGGTTCTAGTTAATTCATGCAAGCAAAATCCTTACAAACACACAACCTAGATAGTAAGGTAATGCACTCTCTCTAAAAAACTACTATACACAATGATGCATGCACTCACCAGTATGGGTAAGATGACAAAGTCATACATTACAAGTAAATTTAGGGGCCACTCATCAATGAAGATTCTGCTACAAGATATTAAAGACAATGTAAGGTCCATACAATATCATTTTAAGTGGTTGTTATGGATAGAATAATTGAATATCTAAAATGTATTGTCATATTAGTTTTCCTTTATGGAGTGTGAATTGAACATGATTTTTATGAATGTGTTGATAGTAATTGAAAAGACCTAGAGGTTGTTATCTAGAAAAAATGGGAGATCTAGCAAAAGGGTATTTTTACCAATTTTATGATAAAGTGGTTTCTTAGTCTAGTCTCCACTTTGAGACATGGGTCATACATGGTTAAGTGTGTTATTTACAAGCATGGTCATTCAATTTTTATCCTAAATGTCCATAAAGAGAAAATTTTCTTTATATGTCAAGTTTTCCTTTCCTAATTTAGCCAGGACTATGCATAAGGGGTTGGACTAAAAATGTATTTGTAAAAAAATGGTGAATCCTAATAAAAATCAAGGTGAATCATGGACAATCCTAAGAAAATCAAATCGAGCATCTTCATACCAAAATTTGAGGTATTTGAAGCCCTAAAATGTAACATCATATTTGGAGCCATTTTTGACCTATTAAATCATATTATAACTTCATAAAAACACCACCATTAGATCAGGCTTGAAAATATCTTTCCAACAAGTACAAATATGCCTATGTTTGGATATATATTATGGTGAATTGACCCTAATAAAAAATTTGTCCTGAAAATTTTAGGTGAATGGGCCGACATCAAGGGTCCTCATATTTGCCAATTTCCAATTTTGAAAATCCTAATATTCACCCAATTGGCGAATATTTTCCACTATGCATAACCTTGAATTTAGCTTATAAATCACTTTTGAGAGACATTAAAAGTAGTTTAGGCCATGTTATTTGGTGTAAAGATGAAAAGAAATATTACTCAAACTTTTGAGTTTACACATGTAACTACATAGAGAATGACTAGGATTTATTTATCTTATAGTGCATATATCTTAAATGCCCAAGTAAGATAAAATATCTCCTACATGTCCAAATGTTATACTTGTAAATATGATACTTAGATTTTTTAGTCTACACATGCATCTGCGTGGAGAATGAAAAAAATTGCTTGATACCATAGAGTATGTCTTAAATGTCTAGGATTTGAGTGATATAAAAAAAATCTGACATACCCATAGGTTATCCTTGTAAATTCAATGAACCACTAAAAGTACCTATGAATGCCTAAACCAGTAATGATGAGCTTAAATTACTTAGGTCAATCAACACTCCAACTGTAGGATCTATTTTACATCATAATAATACTCGATATCTAGAATATTTCATAGCCTAAGGTACCCAAAGAAATATGGTGCCTAAAATCCACTTTAGTTCCTTCTTGGATAGAGTGGTGAATCATGAGAAAGAAGTGATATGAATCTTTTCAAACTTTGAAGGATCTTCTAGGCCCTTCCCATACAATAAAATTGTATTAGAGGAGATTTGGATGGAAATCCACTATAAAATTAATTACACCTCTAGTTCCTCAATAATATCTATGCAACTCAAAGGGTATCAACATTTATCCAATGAGAATGAGGAGAAATTGATGAACTTATTAGTTCAATTGTTATGTAGGAGTAGAATACATTCAATATCTTAGTTCAATTGTTATAGAAATATTCAATTTTTTAGGAGTTATAGTGAATTATCCCCCTAACCAATCATGATTAATAAATCTCTCAGTACTCTAGAAAAATGTGATATAATTATCTATCAAGAATAGAAAACACTAAATTTACAAAGTGATGAAACATCATGAACCTTCAATTCTGATTATGTAAGAAGTGAGGTGTATTGGATGTAGGTTAGATAAATTCATAAACATGATTTGAAAGTAAGGGTTTTGAATTTATATTTCCCATCAGACATGATGAGCATGTATAATTCTTTTTTTCCCATATTATATTCAAAATTATTTATTTAAGGTGAATATCCTCACCCTAGGGCTATATAGGTAGAATTTTATACTAGAGAGAACCTATTAATATTATTCTCACTTTAACCATCTACTAATTTGGTTATAGAGTTTATTTATGCAACTAGATGAGAGTAAGACTTCCTCTTACTAAATAGATATGGAAAGAAGTTTTAAAATTGGTATAATCATCTATTGACTAGAGATGGAAAGACACATAATTTATATTATCCACATCAAAGTTTAATAATTATCTTGTGTGTAATAATAGACTAGGGATGTTTGAAATCCTTATATCTCCTACATAAGGGGATGGAATTTCTAATATACTTTGCATAATCAAATATCAAGAGTTGATACTAAATTTTGCAGGATTGACTAATTTTAGTGCTTTGATTCTTTTACTTATATGAATAAAGTTAAAGGTTATAAAATTTTTATTATTATAGAGTAACCATATCTAATCACTTTTCTATCTTATCCAAATTTAACTTCTAGGGTCATGAAAAACATTTTAATGAGTTCTCTTACAAATTTAATGTCTCCTTCGTTTATAATTTAGAATACCAATAAGGTATATATGTGGCCTAGAAGGAATAAGAGTGGTCGTATGGAGAGGAATAATGGATATGTTTGTGGGAATAGGATATAATGAGAATGCTAAGTTTTTTTAGGGATTAAGATAGGAGAGAAGCCACAACCTACAAGCATGAGAAGAATTTGCTTTTGGCATTCATCACTAGAACTTGACAAGCTATTATGAATTATCTCTCTTATTATTTCTGGTAGAGCTAGGTTGAGAGCATATCATAGCCTATTAAATTTGGAATGTAATAATACCAATGGGGCTAGAATCCTCTCCAAGTTTCAATAGATCAAAATAGATTAAAAAAAGTTCAAATATTTTGAACTTATTTATCATAAACACAAAATATAGATGATCATGAATTCAAGAATGACTAGGGTACATTAAAAGTGAATGAAAATGAATTACATAAATTATTATCACACATTTTCAAATATATTTAGGTATGCTAGCCTTGAACTTGAATAGAATGTAGTGAAAAATATTTCCTACATCATCTAATGCAAAGTAGACTAGGGGTATAAGAATTTATTCAAAAATCATGTTTCTTTCAATTAATTGTTTGATTCCCTTTTTAGCATGCATAAATTTAAATTTTATCACCATGATGAACTCCAAAATATAGTTTTAGGGAGATGTAGAATATTATAAGTGCAAACTTTTATGAAATATACATGGAGGCTAAGTGAAAAGGATCATTACAAGTAGTTATCAACCAAGAGATCATTAAACTTATCCCAAAAGGTGTAAATGAAGATATGTTTTCCTTTAAGACCAATAGGGATACTAAATATAGTTTATAATATTATTTTATATGATATGGATCATATAATAAGTCACATTGATCAACAAATTATTTACACTGAGAAAATAGAATTCCTTAAAGGTAAATTTAATCTTAATATGTTACTCCTCACATGGAAAAAACTAGGATGGATAGTGAAATCAAGATAGGATCACCTATTATTCAAACTAGAATTTGACAAAGCCTACAACAAAATCCATTGGCCCTTCATAATGCAAATTGTGAAATGGATGGGATTCAAACCTAAATTTTATCATATAGTTTTGATTCTTTTTCTAATGACTCTACAAAAATAGATATCAATAGTAGCCTATCCAATCTAACTAAGTTCTAATGCTCCATATATCAAGGTTCCTCTTTTGTGTAATTCCTATATGTTATTTTTCTATATGCTTTGCAATATTTTTTTGAGAAGGCAAATCAAACTAGATTGACTCAACGCATCAATATTCATAATTATGGTTAGGTTTTTAACCCCTACATTGTAGATGATTCTATCTTATTTCTCAAGAACAATAAGACTAAGATTAAAAATCCACTTGTTGAGTAGTGTTTTCACCCAGTTGTGAACGTACGCTCTCCTTTAGGATTTGGGATCCAAATCCCCTCTTGCAAAGAAGTTAAACAAAAAAGTTCTCCAAGGTCTCCACTGTATTAGCATTTGCATATGTGTATTAGTGATCTCAAATAAATATATTCAATTTAAATTCTTGGAACACCTTAGTGATTACAAGTAACTGTAAACAAGGGGCAATGTTGGTTTATTTCACCATGAAAATTTAGTGATTGTTCATTGTTTTTTTGGAATTTGAATTTTTTTAAGTGTTTATTTTAATGCCTAAGAATTTAAAATAAGTTAAAATTTTTGGAAAAAATAAAATGTAGAAAATGAAAATGAAATGCAGAAAACTGAAAATAAAACGCATTCAATATGATGCTATCCTATTTCGACAAAACCGAAGATGTGAGGTCTCCATGCATGCAACCTAACCTATTGGACTTGCAAAACAAGCACAATCCCCATAGACTAAGTGCTAGTTCCTAGGGTATGAAATAAAATTCATATTTCAAATATTCGCCTAATGTAACCCAAAAAAATGGCATTAACATTATCTATAAATTCAAAATCTGAAAAAATGAAAGAATAAACATTAAATCCATAGCATGCAAAGAAAATATCCTTCTTTATTGCCCACAAGATGCAAATTTCTGAAAACTTTTGCATTAAAAATATGTCATTTTACAATAGCAAAATTTCTGGTTTTCCCAAACCAGTCTGTGGAAGAAAAACAACTCAAACAGGTCCAGAATGGCCTTCTCGCATTCAAATCTGCAACTTTTCTTGTAGCGATTTCCAACCTTTCTGGCCTCTTTGAATGATGTATTTAAACTTCTAAAAAAATTGCTTCTCCTTCCATGATGGTTTGTTTCATTTTTTGACAGCTGTTCATTTCACCTTCCCTGACTGTTCATTTCATTTTCCAACGGCTGCTTGCTTCACCTTCCCTTGTATGCGTATGTGCTTTGGTTTCCATTTTGTGGCCCTTCACTGCAAAAATGTAACATGTCGCGATATCACGACACTTTTTCTCTTTTGACCGCGACCATGCAACATGTCGCGATATCGCGACACTTTTTCCTCCTTTTGTCGCGACGATGCAACATGTCACAATATCGCAACAATTTTTCTCTTTTGGCTGCGATGGTGCAAAATGTAGCGATATCGTGACAGTTTCTCTATTTTTCCCATGATGGTGCAACATGTCGCAATATCTTGATACTTTTTCTTTTTTGTCTGCGAAAACGCAACATGTTGCAATATCGCAACACTTTTTCCTGTTTGGCCACAAAAATGCAACATGTCGCGATATCGTGAAACTTTTTCTTGTTTGGCTGCAAAAACGCAACATGTCGCGATATCACGACACTTTTTCTTGTTTGGCCACGAAAACGCAACATGTCGCGATATCGCGACACTTTTTCTCCTCGCTCTTTCTCTTTTCTTTGTGCCGCAAAAAAGCAACATGTCGTGATATCACGACACTTTTTCTTCCTCATTCTTTCTCTTCTCTTTTGGTCACAAAAATGCAACATGTCGCAATATCGCGACACTTTTTCTCCTTGTGGTGTTTTTTTTTTTTTTCCCTTGATATTTAGCCTATAGACCATTTCGGTCTTCTTGGAACACATGCGAAAAGGTGGGTCCCCAATTTTGGGGTACATTGTGGAGCAACCACAACAAATGGTGACTCTACTAGGAAATGCTCCTGAGCATTTCGATGAGAACTCAACCTAAAATCACACAAACTCAAATACAAGCGTTGGCAAATATCCCAAGAATGAAACTAGATGAGAAATACATGAAGCATTAGAATTATTAAGCATCAGCTCGGTGTGTGCAATGTGCTTCATTCCCTATCATTTGAAACTCATTCAACTTTCCATTGTCAGTTTCACTTATGATTCGTATGCAAGGCTATGAATGATTTGTGTAGGATTTGAAGTATGACAACTATGTTAGAGATATAAAAATCTGCTTTGCAAAGGTTCAGACTTTCTAGTATCATGAACAAACATATTAAAACTGTCAAACCCTCTTAGGACCAAAAATATGTATACTAAATCAATTTACTAGATCCCAAAGTTGGTTATGTGTCACTACCATCTTGAACCCATGTGCAAGTGTAAGTGAAATCAGAGCTTTGGGGAATAGGATTCCCAACCTAAGCGAGATGGGAATTTAACCCTATCCTTACTACTACGATCTCGTATTTCATTACCTCATCTTGAATAAAATTATTTAACCTGTTATGGATGAAACTGTCAGGCTAGCCTGTCTGTTTGAGCAATCAGATGTCTTGTTTTTAGACAAGACATGTTGCCACGCATGAGCATACTCCACTGCCAGTCAGGCATCTATAGCCCCAATGGAGATCAACCCCATAATCCAGGATTTGGCTCTACTTTTGATTTCTTGGACCTTGGGGATGACTACCCATCCTTGCAAGGGACATGTAGTATGATCCTTCCAATCCAATATTAATAGATAAATCAAAAATATTTTCTTTGGAATTGTTGGCATTTTTGCCACATTAATTTTTATTATTAATTATGCATGCTTAAGCTGTGGCCCAATGCAGTTTTGTGAGTTCCAAGAATTAAATGCAGTCCAAAATTAAATACTTTGAGGATTTCCAATGCATTCAAGGTCAAAGAAGCGTCCAAGCCACCAAAATTGAAGGATTTATTGGTTCGAAGCTGCTGTTCGTGGATTGAGTCAATGGTTTCATGCATATTTAAAAAAAAAACAAATTTAATGAAGGTGGTTCTTCGAAGTTGACATGTACATTGCATTCAATTTTGTGGGTCTCCAAGGCTGCAATTAAGGGGATCGTGTGCATAATTTCCAATGCATAATTGTAGATCACAAGGAAGTCGGTTTCAAATGTTTAATGCTGCAAAGAGGACGGCCCTCTATAAAAATCAATGTAAGCTTCATTTGAAAGTGTGGTTGGAAAATTCTCTGCTAGAGACTGGAAGTTCATTTGCAGGAATAAAGGATTGGCTTCTATTTTTCAAGCGTTTGCATTCATGATTTCCTTTCTGTTCATGTTGCATTTCTAATAGCATTTGTATGTCTTCATGGCTGTTACATTTAAATTCTGCATACTGGATTTGAATATTGCCGTAAGAGTATAAATTCCTGGAATGTGATTTTGGAGGGTTTTTCTGTATGCATCGTGTGGAAGTTAAGTTAGTAACTTTTATTGCTTGCTGTTGCTGCACTTGAAGTTTCATGCTGCTATTTTTTGATCCCATAACTTAGGCCTGTGGCCATATTTCCCATTTCTTTCTGTAACCTTTTTTAATTTCTTTCCAGTAACCCTTATCTTACACCAAGTTTAGAATAGTGAAGGGAACCAGCCCACTCTGGAGATTGGTCTGGGAGCCATTTCTTGCTTCCAGCCTTTCAATGTTGGCCAGGTCTAGGGTGCACTCGTAAAATCCTTTCCTGTGGCAGATTTTGGACCAACAGGAATAAAATAGAAGCTTTGGGGAATTGGATTCTCAACCTAATCGAGATGAGAATTATACCCTATCCTTACGACTCCGATTTTGGGATTTAATCATTATGGGAGTGGTAAAAACCATTGTTTTAATGATTATGTTGCATGATAGGACAAACATGAAATACTCCTTTCGCCTCACCTTTTCTTCCAAGTATAGTTTTGACCATTTTGCTTAAGATTCTCTTTAATATGTGTATAATGTGCTTGGTTAAAGATAGTTCGGGCATCATTTCCCAACCTTAGGATCCTTTTAGTATATGTTATGTAATAACCCTAAGAGGATTCGACACCTTTTCAATGATTGTACATGAAATGAAGATGCAACTAAGATGAAATGTATATGCAATGCAAAATGTAATATGAGATATGAATGCATTGCTCATTTTGAAATGTGTATGGAGTATATATCACCTACTTTACCATAATGTGTAAAACTGACAACTTCATGCATCACAAGTTCCAAATGATACTCTTTAATGTGTTTGTGATACTCGTGGAGCTTTCTGCAATACAATTCCGATGTTTCATATTCTCCTAGTCTTAGTCAACATTCATAAGGACTTAAGTTGACAAACCAAAAGTGTCCAAAGGACCAACACACAAAACTTAAAACCAAAATGAAATCCAATCCAAAACCAAAACATGAAAACCAAAAGTATATACAAATGTACAATATAATGCAAGATGGTGCAAAATTTTGGATTATCATTTTCCCCGATCCCAAACCTAATTGGAATTCTTTAAAAGATGTACGACGTGATATGCATACCAAGTTTTGTAGGAATCCAACAAAAACAAGATCAAACCAAACAAAGAAACAAACTTTTGCTTGCCCCTCTCACCATACCAATTTGATTTAGTTTCATTAATAATCCTATGGTGGAGTTTCCAGTTTTCAAATTGATTAGACAATGATTGATATTCAATTCCTTTATGTCTATTCTTTAAGATGTCCTTTCCACACTTTGATTCATGGTGTAGAAATAAGCTTTCATTTTCATTCAATAAAGCCATAACATTAATAATATTTGAATCAAACCATTCATTAGGCAAACCTTCATTCGAATTTTGCATGGTGAAACCAAAAAGGTGAGATTTTACCTTTGGCATGTTTTCATTTGACCTTACTTGAAGCGGATTTGAAAATTCCTCTTTTCTCTCATGAAATTCATCATCATGTAGCACTTGTTCTTTCTCCATGACTTGTTTGTCAAAGACACCAAACTTAGGTACCCAATTGAAAATATGGCCATCCCTTTCAAACCATAAGTCTTGTCTATCTAGGGGTGGGTTAAAGTAACACATTTCCATGATCAATCACTTGGGTTGTTTTGGGTAACATGAGATTTTCAATTGGATCATCAAAGACATCAAACCATAATGATTTAGGTTTTGTAATTTTCTCATTTTGAAATGGCATAATCATTGTAGCACAAGTAAGTGGATCAAGATTTTCAATTTATTTTCCTTCAAAGGAATCTAAAGAAAATGACTCTCTTTCTTGATTCATGGTTGTAGAATCCTTATCATGTTCCAAAATTTTATGAGATTCTAATTCCTCTTCCAAAACTTTCTCAAATTGTACAAGATTTATAGTATCCTCATGTGAGGAAGCAATTGAGTTATCCTGCATATTAATTGACACAACAAGTTTATTAGAAGATTTAGATTGATAATGTTCTTCCCATTTCTTCCATGAATCATAGTAATCATCCTCCAAGTTCAAATTGTGATGCTCAAGTACTTTTTCTTCATCTTCTAATTCATCAACATGTTTCTCATCCCATTCATCTTCACCTTCCTCATTCTCACTCTCTTGATGATATAGAGTTTCCACCACCAAAATGTTGTCCTCTCCTTGTTGATGTTGGGGTGGACCATTATTTGGCACAAGTTCCAAATCATCCACTTGATCTTGGAGACAATGGGTATACCTAGCCATTTTAGGATAATTCCTTTCATTATGCTCCTTTGTATTATGCAATCTACACCCCTTTTCCCATGCAAAATCAGAAATATTAAGAATGGAACTAGAGTGACTTGGTCCTATAGAAGTATCTATCTGATTAGCAATAGGGGAAGGTACACCCCCATTTTTTGGCTTCGTATTCCACTGTCTCCATCTATTGTTGAAGTTTTTATTTGGGTGAGGGGCATGGGATTCATACTTCTATTTTTGAACCAAATCATTACTCAAT
Organism: Wollemia nobilis; assembly: GCA_028583015.1. Classification (NCBI taxonomy): domain Eukaryota; kingdom Viridiplantae; phylum Streptophyta; class Pinopsida; order Araucariales; family Araucariaceae; genus Wollemia; species Wollemia nobilis. The sequence goes on along the minus strand of JAQPPZ010001245.1, from coordinate 4,509,183 downwards.
TTGTGAACTATATTTTTGAGCTCTTCAACCTCTGAATAAATATCTTTTGGTTGAGCTATGTTATTGCTAGTTCCATTAGGGTTTGCGTAATTGGTGAGATCTTGACTTAACATTTGAGTTGGATTTTGAGCCACTTGATTTGCGTAGGGATTCACACTTTGAATCAAAATTGGATTGGGTGCGTAAGCAAGTGTTGATGAATATGGCTATTGATAAGGCAAAGCATTTATGCCTGATATTTGTGGTGCCATGATTTGATTCATCATAGGAGCTTGACCATATGGACCGTATTGTCCTACCATAGGCATCTGGGAAAACCCATAACCTTGTGGTGTCATTTGTTGTTCAATGGTCATAGCTTCATTGTAGGCTAGAGCAAGCGTGGTAACTTGAGTATTTTGCCTTGCAAAAATTTTTGTCATAGGATCCAATGCCCTAAAATATATTTGCAAAGCTACTGCAGGATCAATGTCAAAATGCCGAATTGATCTATTATAGCACTTCTAAAATGTCTGATTAAAAGTTTGAATTGGCTCACCCTGGCCTCTTTTGCATGTAATGAACTGATCATAAATGATTGTGGGATCTAATGGTGACCTGAATTGGTTGACAAAAGCATTCTCCATTTGCGTCCATGACATAATGGAACCAGTAGGTAAGCAAATATACCATTCGTAAGCCACTTGGTCTAGGCTCATGGGTAAGAGTCTACAAGCCACATCTTCATGTTGAACGTGCAATCTTATCAAAATATCCCTATAGGCCTGAATATGTTCTTCTACGGTCCTTGGGCCATCCGGTTTGTAATTGGGCAAAAATATCTCTATATTCCTAGGGATCTCGTGAATATCCCCTACAATATTCAAAGGAATTTTATGGGATCCGTACCAAGGAGGTGGTGGAGGTTGGGCCATTTGATTCAAAATCAATGATGATAACCCTACAAGAACCTGATAAAACTGTCAGTACCTCAAAGAAAACCTGCGACACACAAAAAATCCTACAATTAATGAAATTCAAAGAATAACTTCAAAATCAATTTGTTAGTCATGAAAGAAGGAACCTTGATAAAGTAGTATTCTAAAAATGTAAGTTTTTGATTCACCATATCGCAGAGCATACTCCTAGTGTTGTAGGCTTTCTGATTCATAAGATCACATTACGCGCAGGTGAAGAGCATAATACCAACAACAAATACATTTTTAGACAAAATAATTCTTTACAAATAAGCATGAAATGACCAACAAATATCAAACATGTAACGTATGAATAATCATGTTAGCATCAACCAAGAGGTGTATCCATTAAAATCGAATGAAAGTAATTGCATGGAGACAACCTCATTAGTCAAGACCAATTTTTTTTTTTTTTAAATCAAATCAAAACACATTATCCTGTATGAACAATCAAAAGTGTTAGAATAATGTATAGAAATTCATGTCCTCCTTTTAACAGTACAAGGTTGTATTATTAAAAGAGGTCTAAAGATAATAATCAATAGGGCATGAAATATTCAAAATTTAAATCCCTATAGCATTTAATTCACTCTAAAATAAAACGATTCAGGCCCTCCTTCTAGTGCCAATCTATTGAGTAGTGTTTTCACCCAGTTGTGAACATACACTCTCCTTTAGGATTTGGGCTCCAAATCCCCTCTTGCAAAGAAGTTAAACAAACAACTTCTCCAAGGTCTCCATTGTATTAGCATTTACATATGTGTATTAGTGATCTCAAATAAAGATATTCAATTTAAATGCTTGGAACACCTTAGTGATTGCAAGTAACTATAAACAAGGGGCAATGTTGGTTTATTTCACCATGAAACTTTAGTGATTGTTCATTGTTTTTTTGGATTTTGAAAATTTTTAAGTGTTTATTTTAATGCCTGAGAATTTAAAATAAGTTAAAATTTCTAGAAAAAATAAAATGCAGAAAATGAAAATGAAATGCAAAAAACTGAAAAATAAAACGCATTCAGTATGATGCTATCCTATTTCGAAAAAACCGAATATGTGAGGTCTCCATGCATGCAACCTAACCTATTGGACTTGCAAAACAAGCACAATCCCCATAGACTAAGTGCTAGTTCCTAGGGTACAAAATAAAATTCAGATTTCAAATATTCCCCTAATGTAACCCAAAAAAATGGCATTAACATTATCTATAAATTTGAAATCTGAAAAAATGAAAGAATAAACATTAAATCCATAGCATGCAAAGAAAATCTCCTTCTTTCTTGCCCACAAGATGCAAATTTCTGAAAACTTTTGCATTAAAAATATGTCATTTTACAATAGTAGGGTGTGGACTCCTTTGATAGGATATTAAACATGAGATACTTTTATGTCCTTGGATTTTTTTCTATGCAATGATTTTAAAATACTTGGTAGTAAGTTTCCAACCTCCTTATCTTAGATGGGCCATCTCTAAGACATGATATTACCTTTCTAAGATTTTCTATATAGTGAAGAAAGTTTCTCAGTAACAACCATTTGGTACTAGATCTTCTTCTCAAAAGGAAGCTCTTATTCATATCAAAAATAAGATAATTAATTGATTTATGGGATATCTTTACTTCAAGGTGAAAGTCATGAGAGATCTTAAAAATTAGTTTAACCTTGTTGAGTATTTCATGACCATTATAATGACAATAAAATGATTATTCAATTAAGATTTATGGATAAACCTCTCTACCACACTTGCCTACGATAGATTAAAAGGATATCATTGACCAAATGATAAAAATATTTATGATTTATAAGTTAAAGTTTTATATAGGTCTATCATGCCCTTGAAATGGTAGCATCCAAACCCAATGGGTAGTGTAAAAGTAACTTTATAGAGTTATTTTGGTAAACACTAAGTACTCAAATATGGAAATTTGTAGTGGTCATGCCCAATAAAATTTTAGCTTTGTATCTCATTAATTTGATGCTCTCAACTAGAACATGTTTAGTTAAATTTGGTCTAAACACTCTTAATTATGTAGCCTGTAAAAATTATAACTAAAAAGTATTTACAAATATGCAGGAAAAACTTAAGAAACTATATAAATTATTTTTCCAAAAGTTTTAGGGAGGAAGCTTTATTGGATACTAGTCTAGCTTTAATAAATTAGAAGAGGCCTTTAGGAAATTTATTACAAGTCACAATTGGTTCATTTATTGCTATCATTCTTTTAACTAGTCAATTCTACCACTAAATTTGATATTTCTTCAAAATTACTTCAATTTTAAGCTTGGTTCCTTTATTATACTACCGCTAAGTTTTTGATTTCATCGACTTTAACTTGAATTTTCCACTTGATGCCTTCATTGTAGACTTTCAAGAAGATTCAAAGAAAGAAAGCAACAATGCACATATCAGATGTAATATATACATATGGAATGAGTGACTATATTCACAATAATAGCAACTAGATGCAGGATTATAATAAACATGTAAAGGAGTACAAGCAAATATTTCAAGATAACGTAAAACCTAAATGCTCGTATAAAATTTCCCCAATTAATGCTCACCTAAAATAATTAATGTAGATGTTGGAGGTAATGCTCTAGCTTAATACAATATACTATTATATTTATATTTATATAATCCAATAATATGGTTGTGTCGCTCTTAAAACTATCTATAAGTCTCTTTAAGGTTTTGATGTATAGTTGTAATGCCTAGTTTTGCTAGTTTTATCTCTGTAAATAGCTCAAGACTTTAATAGTTTATATAGATCATGAAATCTCATCTATTTTTCCTATAAAGTTTTTATTTAAAATTATTAATATCAAAATTATTATTTTCTAATGATTTTAAAATATATCTCAATATTAAAATGTTGTTTCTACTTCTTTTTCTTTATCTTCAATTATGAGATGTATATCAATTTTTCTTGTCTTCCCATGCTTCTTAATATTTTGAGAATTAATTAGATAGATGGTAATCATTTTAATTTATTTTAATTTTTTTAATAAATTTATCTCTAATTTAATTTTATATTATTTGATGTTTTCGACATAATTATTTTTAATGTTATTTGAATGTGTGATAGTATAAGGAGCATGTGGAATATATAGTGAGATGAATTTTTAGAGAGGGTTATGGATTAGTATATTTTTAAGATGATTGTAGTAGAGTCCCTGTAGGTGAAATTTTCACCAACATCCATCTCTGAATGAGGAAATGAATTTTGTCTATACAAAATAATATATTTTGGTATAAAAGGTTGCTATATAGTTCTGAATAAAGGCCAGATTGAAGAATACAAGAAAATTTTCTAAGTGTGAAAAAATTTCAGATATTTTGAATGTTGATGTCATCATGAGCTCCAAATATATATAAAATTTGACAACCAAGCATCAAATAGATATGGACCACGATTTTGACTAAGTAATATGGCTAGACGGATTGAAGCATTAATGTCATCAAATGGAGGATTTAAATATGACATCTAGTATGCAGTAACCTAGGTAGATAATGACACTGATGTTAACAAGGAAGAACAAAATATCTAGCTTGATATAAAGAATATTCAGTCCTTTGGAGTAAGAAATTGGTTAAGTATAAGGTTATGGCAACCAACACAATAGTGGAGCCTATAAGTTACATTTATTATTAGTGCTACATATTTCTAAATGCATACATCAACAAACGTGTTATAAAACCCAACATAACAACATTATTAAAGTAAAATTGGCTAAGGTAGAAATTGAACCAAATGTTTGATAAAACATTTCATAAAACTTAGAATTGTTGGATAATGTTGAGTGTTGATGTCAACAACAAAAGCTAAAATATCTGGTAAGAATTAATTAAGATCCTAACACCCAATAAAATAATATGGAAGGACCTAAAAGAAACATCAAGTAAAAGTGTGCATCAAACTCCCAATACATGCTCTTGATGGTTGAATCTACTATCAAATAACCCCAACAAACTCAGAAGCTTCTCCAAAGATACATGTGCTATTACAATTAGAAATATAGTGGGGCAACTAAAAGTACAATGGAAATGTTAGAAAATATTGTGCATCGAATGAAGACATGACAACCACCACTCCCTTAGATCAAACAAAAATGAGACACCTCAACGCCATGATTCCATATTAGTTGCTATAAAATGAGCTAGATGTATGAGAACATGCACTACAACATCTCGTCAAACCTACAATCCACTCTGTGAACTGTAATGATAAATAACCATTTATAATTGTAAACCTATATAATAGAATGCAAGACATTATAAGGGTCGACTCTTTGGTGTTTACATTTATTGATTGAGGAATATATGTCTTTTGAATAAATATTGAATTATTGTTTGGGATTTTTCTCATATCTCTTTACTGAACATGTGTGTATGACTTCCTAAGTGCTAATAATTTTATGTTAAATCTAGGAATGAATAATTTTGTTATAATTATTCTGCATTCTAGATTTCTCCCTAGATTTATTGTTATATTTCTGGAATGATTTAGTGAATACTCAAAATTATTCATGTTAAATGTTCTAATAGCATAAGGGATATAAATTGTTTTATGAGATTAGATTATGACTCTCTATAGTATATATTTTGATGTTTCCAATTCTATACCACTTTTAGCTCATCTTTCTAACCATTTGTATGTTTTACTCTAGTCTACAACCCCCCATTTAGTTAGATTATCTAGTCATAGAAACTAGTGTTCTCCTAATTTTGGCTCAGAAACCCCTATTTTTGAGCCTTCCAATTTCTTGTCCAAAGTCTTAAGGGTGCATCTCATTGACTTAAGTGGATTTTATAATCAAGAGTATTTTTGGCATGCTTAGTGGGACACAAATCTTGTTATCATCTAATTAGATGGCATTCTTCTAATATCAAAGTTTAAACGTATTTTTAGAAGCTATTTGATTATACACAACATATTTAAAAAACTTGAAGGACTCAAAATCTTCGTGAATAGTCTTGACCTAATTTATGGAGAACTACATGTTGATTTGGCAACTCTATTGAGAACTAAGGATCCTAAGAAATTAGTGAATCCAATAACCCAACTACAATTTATCCCATAAACTTATGCTCACCCAAGTAGTGGCTAAAAAATTGGAAGAACCTATAATATTTGTAGAATTACCACCTATGACCTTTAATAAAAATAAATACCAATCATCCCCTTCATCTCCATCTTTTGTAAGTCCATAGAATATCTAAGATCTACTCCTTCTACACCTCCTACTTCATCTCATTCAAATATATCCACACAAATGGATCATAATCAATCCCTACAAAAATTTTCAAATTGGAATAGTACATGCCCATTAAATATACCAAACCAAAATCCCATTCATACTGATACCCTTAAAGCCTTGCTAACATATGATGGTATTGTGAAAATAACCTATGAAAATTATAAATATTTTGCATAATTGGTAGTGTTCCATAATATTCATGAGAAAGATTTCATGACAAGGCTATTAATAATATCCCTAAAATGGAAGGTATTGCATTGGGATTGGAATCTTTAGAATGGTTGCATCAATTCTTGTGCATAGCTTGCTAGTATATTGGTTCAATATTTCAACAAGCAAGCTAATACATTTTCTCTCCCTACTCAATTCACCACCATCCAAAGGCATCCACAAGATATAGTGATGAATTTCAACATCATGTTTAGAAGAACTTGGCAAAGAGTGTTGCATGAAATTAGGCCAACAAATATCTAGACACTATACTATTATCTTAGGGCTTCAACATAAATTTCAGTTTAATAGTCTGAAAATCCAATGTGTTGATATTTCTTGAAATTTTTCAAGTATTTGTCATGTTAGAAAGAACTTTTATAGCCATAGGAAGATTCCATTCAAGGAATTCTATGCCCAATTTTCAAAATCATCCAGTAGTAACAATCACTTATCTGCTAAATGTAGCCTTGATACCTACACCAAAATTTATAACACTACTAACACCTACATTTCTTACACCTCCCTCTATACCTGCATTATATGCTCTATATCCTCAGGATACTATTATGAATGATATCATGACAACATTATGAAATTTAACCGATGAGATCATAACCATGAATAGAAGAGAAGAAATACATTTCCAACCTAGGAGATTTTTGTAAATGGTGAAGGATCAAGATACTTATACTAGCAATTTTGGAGCAAAGCATACTAGAATGTATAGTGATCAAGAATATGGCCTTTCTACCTCTTTTTCAAATTTAGATTAATGGTGTTTGAATTACAATGATCCACATGGTTAATGTACATGCATGCTTCACCAACATCAGACACAGAAGGTTGCACTTCAACAGGTAGAAAAAGCACAAAAGGGTTAAGTAAATATGTTATGGAAATAAGACCAAAATATAATGGTGCAATAAGAATATTTGATCTCCATGCTAACACTATCATGAAAGAAAACATTATTGGTAGATCCCAAAAAATTAATTCATTCAAATTCTTCGCTTAGAAAAGCATACAACTGTAAAGGAAAGTACCTCAAGGGAAGGATAATGAAGAACAAGAGCTAGATAGAAATAAACTTTGGTATCCTTCTGTCACCAAACAATAATTATTTGAAGCTAGAAAGAACAAAAAAGAAGCAGTCAAAATCTTCTAACTTCAATATAGTGGAAGACCTTAATAATATGTCATATAAAGATATAATGTATGATTATTTGATGATTTTGATATAGATTTATCTTATAAGAGTATCACTAAAATATATCTTATTAAAAGATAAGTAGTAGTTGTAAAATTAATATGGCACAAGGTAAACCTATTCTCAAAGCGGGTAAAAATAGGCTATCTCCTTTCTATATGTCTCTATGTATAGAAGGTTGGGTTGTGCATAATTGTATGGTAGGTTCTAGAGCAGTAACTACTATGCTTTCAAATGCAATATGTGAAGATATGACTAAGGAATTACTCATTCCAATCTAGGAATGTTGTAGTTCGATAGAACTTTGGTAAATACAGTTAGGATGATCAAGGATATTCCAATGGTAATGCACATGATACCTTAAATAATAGTGATACAAGAGGTAGTGGTTATGAATTTAGAGCCTTATTTTGGTATGTGTCTCTCCCATGAATTCACTACTGAGCTAGGTTGATATTTATCCATAGACTATTCACACATGGAAATCCTTCACAAGGCCAAGAAGCTTAAAATATTTTTATAAAATCCATCCACCTATCTGATATGAAAATTTGAATATGGGGTTTAGTAGAATAACAGTGTTGGCATAATTAGTTAACAAATTTATCCAATAGAGGAAATCATACATGAATTTTTGACTGAGGATCAATTATCACTTAAGGATTTTAATGCTATGGTTGATACAAGGATTGACACCTATTCTATTTCCAATCTAAAAACTAAGAAATCCCCAACCATAAAAGGATAATACCCTAAGAAGAATGAGATATGGACACTCTATTTTGATGGAACTAGGTGCAAAAATGGCGTAGAAGCTATTGTAGTATTGATTTTACCATCTAAATAATTTAAAATGCTATCATACAAAACTAACTTGGAGTTTTACCAACAATGCTACAGAGTATGAAGTACTATGCATTGGGCTCAAGCAAGAAAAAATATAGGAATCAAACAATTGATTATTTATAGAGATTCAAAGCTAGTGGTAAATCAAGTAATAGATAAATGCAACAAAAAGCATCATTTTATTAAATCTTAGCATAATAGGGTCAGGGACCTGTTCAAAATATTTAAGGAATTGAACTTAGAAAAGACAATCTAGGGATTCAAATATGCAATATGATGCATTAGCTTCTCATGGAGACAAATTTTTCCCATAATATAACTTAAGAAAGAACTCAAGATCTATAAAATTGGCATTTAGCCCATTAGTGCTAGATAAATAATCCTACTAGAAAGTCTTTGATAATGACAGACAAATAGTATATTTATTAATTCAAGAGATATATTGCATAAATGCAATCAACTAACTTGATAAGGATAAAATGGTCCAACTAAAGAACAAGCATATTTCTAATGGACTAGTCACTCTTGAAAGTCTTTTTGATAATAGTGAAATGGGTAGAAATCAACATTTGATCCATTAACACAAAACAATAATGCATTGACCGAAAAGGTTGTATTCCATTAATATATAAAGAAAATATGTGTTACAATAGGGACATGATGCCCTTTTTCCATTTCTTTTTCTAGTAATGCTACAACAAGTTTGATGTCGTCTTCAATCGTCCATCAGTGTAAGTGGGCTTCTTTATATGTGGACCACCATGGGGTTGTTGTTTGATGATGTTCTTCCTCTTCAGATCTGCTAAGTAACCTGCAAAAGGACGTTAGTGCATGGAGGGGCTTGCCTTAGTCAAGCCCCGTAGTTATGAAGATAAAATGACCGATATAATGCATAGAAAATTGAAATAAACTGGAGGAATGGACATAAAACATGAAAATGAATCTTACCTTCCAGATCTGGGCTAATCTAGACACTATAGACCCAATTCGACACTCGAGGGTGAATTAGCACCGTATTCATAGGGCAGGGGGTGAATTTAGCTGTGGTGTTCCTTTTGTGAAATCCCTTCGGTAGATCAGTTCTTAGGAAGATGGTGTGCCTTTGTATGTTGTTGAAATCTAACTATCTGCTCTAAGAACTAACTGTTGAATCTTTACTATCAATTTTTGTAGAGTTTATGTGCTTTGTTAAAATAGGAGAGAGAGTTAATTAGGGTTTTATGACCCACTATTTATAGGAAATGGCAAGGTGCATGGGGGGAGTTAGATAGACTAAACCTAGGTTGGATTTTGACTAGGGTTAGATTATAAAATGTAATGTGGCAACATCACATTTCTTATAAGAAATATCCCATCCTCACACATGTGTGAGGATGGATTAGAGTTAATCCTAATTAGGAGGTCTTAAGTCAATTTAGGACATGATTAAAGAAATATCCTAAAAAACCCTAATTTCACACATGTGGGAGGGTGCAATTAGGATTAATTAGGGATTAAAGGTTAACTAATCAAATTTACCCTAAAAAGGTGACTTAAGTGAAGTCAACATTAAATTAGATTTTTGGAATTGACTTGTTAATTGTTTTTGCCAACTAATAGCCCGTGGGGATCTCAATTGAGTGCAAATAGGCTGCTACATGATATCTCAATGCTTGGGATGTGATTTTGAACGCTCATTAGGGTTTTGGTCATGAAATCTAATAAAGTGATATATATATATATATATATGGAAATCTACACACTACTATGATGAACTACGACAATCTATGCATGACTACGCATAACTACGCCTGACTACATATGACTATGCCTGACTACGTATGACTATGCATGACTATGCATAACTACACCTGACTATGCATGACTACAATAGCCTACAATAGCCTAGGGGTGTCTAAAATCACCTATGGATATGTAGAGACAACAATGTGTGACTTTTGGGTGTCTACATTTTACCCCTTTTGTACTATATTGTGTGGAACACAGTTTAATACAAAAATGTGAAGGGTTTGTACAGAATGAAAAGGAATAGAAGGTGAATGGAATTCGATCAAAGGTATGTAGCCTATGGAAGTGTGACCATACAACATTAACTGGATTTCCAAGGGAAAGAAGAGAAGAAGAAAAGAAGGAAAATAGGAAATAAATAAATAAAATACTGGTAAATGGAAATGGATGATTGTGAATGCAATGTTATGATTTTGTTGATTCCGTATGACATTTACGATGCCATACCAGTTACTTGAGAATTGCAACTTTATACTTCTTTGCTTTTGCGACCAAATCACCATGGTCCGAAATTATGAATAGGAAAAAATCCTATCTAAATCTTTGTTGTTGATTGATTGATGAGAACGTGGCGGCAAGTGTCAAACCATTTAAGTTAGTTAACATTTGAATTATTCAAACATGACTAGATTAGTGTGGTCATGAAATCCTTTTCCAAATGTTGCGCTAGGATTAGTCGCCCATGTCATTCATTGTGCTCCATGAATTCCAAAGTGACCTTTCCATTTTTATGCATAACTCTCATGATTTAACCCATGTCTAGTTGGGATTGATATTATTTTGTATGATAATATTTAGCAAAAAAATTTGTAGACAAATGTGCTAATCACAATTTTGGATTTTTTATTTTGTGTTTGCATATAAAGTTGACTTTGGATATGAATACCCCCTCAAATGAGGAATAAAAAATCAGACGAATGAAATATGGTGAGTTGATGATGCAATAATTGATAAGATACCAATGCATTATGAATATGATTGCAAATTAAATTAGAAGACAATTTTGGGAATTTCCTAGGGTTTTAGGGACATTTTGATTGATTTTGGAGTGTTTAAGCTGAATTTGCCAGTCGGGGGGTGAATTGAATATAGATTCACCCCTCAAGGGGCAAATGCGGGATTAAAGCCTATTTAAGACTAAATTTGCTTGGCATTGGTTCATTTTGATGGTGGGAGAGGTTTTAAAGCGATGTGGGAGAGCTTTTGATGATGCGTGGAGGCCATGATTGGCCATTTAAAGGGCTATGATGACGAGGGGATGCAACGTAGTGAGCAGCAAATACGGGGATCCACCGATAAGTGTCCTTTGTCTTTGTTTTAGTTTTGTTTTGTTTTTCCCAAGAAATGTGAATGAGGGGGTAGGTTTTTGTTTGTTTAAAAAAAAATTGAAATTTGAACAGATGGTGCAAAAGTAGCCAAACGAGTACCCAAAAACATGATTTGTTTCTAGCTTTGACTTACTTTAGCACTAATTTGACTGGGTAATGAGTAGAGTAGGTGTGAAGTTTGACCATCTGTTTGTGAAGCGATGGTATACTGTTGTTGAGATGTTATTGAATTTTGTCCATAAAAGTGGGAATTGGGTATCTCATTTTGCGGCTGTTATATTTTTCTTCCTTTGTTTGGCATGATTTTGAACTATGTTGTTTTTGGGTGTAAGGTAGTAAATCGTGCCTATTAAATTTACCACCTTAGAGATAGTATTTGTGGAAATCGATGAAGCTTTCATTTTAGAAGGGTAAAATGGGTATCCAAAAATGTTGATTGTTTTTGTAGATGATTTTTTTTGGCTTACCTTTGATTTGTGTGCCAAGGTGTGGGTAGTGTGAAATTGAAAATGAGCTATAGGGAGCCCGATTTATACTATTTTCCACATTGTTTGAACTTTTTCCATGAAGTGGGTAAATGGGTGTTCAAAAATGTGACTATATTTTTTATGTTGTGTATCGGTGTATGTTTGTTCTAAATGTATGTATGGTAGGATTGATCTTGAACTCTGTGTTGATTGGTGTACTGTTTTTGAATTTTTTCAATATTTTTACCACAAAGTGGGCAAATGGGTATTCAAAAATGTATTTTATTTTTGTATATCATATGGATTGACTCAGTTTTGAATTTTATGCCATAGTGGGTATGTGGGTGAAATTATATTTGATTGTTAGAAGTCAAATATATTCTGTTTTTTGCATTTGTTCAAACTTTTGCCATGAAATGATAAAATGGGTATCCAAATATGCGACTGTTTTTTTATATGCTTTACCGTGTGACTTGTACATTGTTTCTATCTCGAAGTGCATGTCAAATTAAATTATTTTAATTTGTAAATTTTGATTTGTGAAATTTTATTTGATTGCATTGTTATGTAGATAACTAATCCATGTCTTGTTGTGTTTTTTTGTGGATGAACAAGTGAAAATGGTCAAACCTCATCATCGCATATGCCAGATGAAGGAGGGTTTTGATAAGTTGATGGATAAACTTGATGAGCTGAAATGGTTGGATGATATATGGTTTCGAGGTGTGTGGGAATGTAAGAGTATACACACCAACAGAGCATATGTGTTTGCATTATGTGAGTGATGGGATGCTAATAGGAACACATCTCATTTTTCCACTAGGGAATGACCCTTACTTTGGAGGATATATACTAGATTTATAGATTACCGATTGAGGGTGTTCTAGTGAGGGTAGCAGTTGATGATAGCAAGGAGGCTATGTTGGAGAGGTTCTTTGGGGTAGATTGGAGAGCCATAGATACCTCAAAGATTGATTATGAGTGGTTGTGGTTTATGGAGAATATCTCTTATCGGTAGTGTGCAGCCATGATGATGATCTCTACTTATGCATTACCTGATACTTCTAGGGTTTTGTTCACCTAGAACACGTTAGATGTGGTGAGTGACCTGGTGGGGTGTAGGGTTGTGTTTGTGTGGGCACATACACTATTGGCGTAGGTGTATAGGGAGCTACATGATGTATTTCATGGTAGGAATATGGGACTGAGTTTGATTTCCTTGTTACAGGTGTGGGCGTGGGAGCACATAGCGATTGAGAAGCCATATTTTTTACCTCACCCTATGCATGTGAGGGGCAAGGAGTATCTACCCTATGCTTTGAGGTGGAGTACAGAGGCTGAGTAGGGTATTAAAATGCCATATGAGGGTGACCCATTATTGTGGGAGGGTAAGTTTGGAGTCTTGACACCTAGTGACATTATATGGAGGCCTTGGTTGGGTGGTGTAAGGTGGGATAAGGATGATGAGCAGTTGCATACTATTTGATAGGGTAGGTGGTTAGTGGGGAGATATAATAAATAGACTAAGTACTTCTAGTTTGATAGAGTGATGTGACATTTTTATGTGCAACAGGATATGCTAGGGGCTCCTATTATTTACTTCAGGTGACAAGGTGATAGAGGAGAGCATCTTATGGTTCTACCTTGGGTTGGGGAGAGTGATCCACCTCTGGCTACCCAAGATGTGGAGGATGCCAAGATGACTCTTGTGTTTGTGGCTTGGTGGGTGATGCAGGGTCCTGGCAGAGGTGTGATTGATCGATGGGTGGCACCTGGTGTTGGGGCACCTCCACTAGAGGGGAGAGCCAGTAGGGGTGCTCAAGCTAGGGTAGAGGATGTGGCTGGAGATGAGGAGGTTCCTCTATAATGGTCATGGCACCACTTGGGTGGTATAAAAAGCACCTAAGGAGTAGGGGTGGAGGAGGTACATGTGGATGTTGATGTGACTATGGGGTAGGCTATTGGAGGAGAGGAGGAGAGAGGTAGAGGTACTGCTATGGATGGTATAGATGATACCATTGATATTGGTATTTTGACTAGTATGGGGGAGATTGCCATAAATGTCCTAGAGAGTTGAGGTGTGGAGGAGACATAGGTGCTACAATATATAGTTCTACAGTTGGAGGCTGAGGTGGAGTAGTTGTGAACCAGGATGGCTAGATAGGGGTAAGCGATTGAGAGGTTGACTGGTCAGTTGGTTGTGGAGTCTACTAAGAAGTTTTTATGTGAGACTTCTCTGATGATGCATGGGATTCCACTACCTAATTATGATTAGGTGGTGTCACATTCTGAGTCATGATCATGAGTACGGACACCTTCACACCATAGTTAATGCAGTATTGCTTCGATAGGATAGATAGGTGCTAGGGTTGAGGTGCAGGATCAGCCTATCGTGGGTCTAGTTCTAGATTTTGGGGCGGAGTCAAGCAGGGCTATAGATATATGGTTGAGTCATAAAGTATGTGGGGAGACTCTTGGTGGTAGTTAGGATTTCTATGGATTGTAGCTTGTGGGTATTTTGGATGCTAGATGATGGGCATGGTCCCATTTTGTAGCCTTCGAGAATTTTGGATGGATGATATATATATACATACTTTTATTTTGGTTGTTATATATGTGTGTTGTTGTTATGGTTTGAAATGTGTTCTCTTTATGTTTGCATAGATATCATAACATAGTTTGTAGATATGTATGATAAATAGATTTACATGTGTAAATGGTTTAGATCTATTATTGTTCTATGGTATGGATGAACTACAGAGTAGTATGATGATTGTATTTCAAATATGATATGATGTAATAGCAGATGCAATTTTGTAGTGAATGCATGTAGGATGAATGCAATAATGTGATTTGATATTGAAATGCATGTAGGATGAATGTATAGTTGTAATGTGCACTAAATGTATATGACATAGATGCATGGATGCATGTATGGACATACTGAAATACACCAAGGAAGCACTTGTATCGTGGAATTTACCTATATGGATGTGATCCATCCTATGATTTTAGGGACGTTGGATAATGTAAGGTATGTGTAATGACTTTCACCAACATAGTTGTGACAATCAAATCTCAGACCCTTAGCTATACAAATATTGTGGCAACTTATAACTAATCAGGATGTTTCAAAATATATCATGGACCTATGTGTGTACATATATAAGGTTCATTTATCCATTTTGAGGGAGGTAGGATTAACCTATTGTAGATGTAACCGGACTAGCTATCTCATACGTCCACAACTATGATCTATACAAAAGTGGGATGCTAATGTTACAGATATGTTGCCACTTGTAAGACTATTCCATTGGTAGGCATGATCTTGGAGCCTATTGCTAGCGATGGAAATCATCCCATGGTGTTATGTTGAACCTAAATACCAAAGGTTATAAGCATAACATGGGTGATATCAAGAGGTGTTTCCTTTTGTTTTCTACACCTCTTCTAGTGTTGACCTATTTATTGTGGTGCTCTTTTTCCTTTTTCTTTTTTTTTTCTTTTTTCTTTTTTTGTTTGGTGGTGCTCTTTTTGTATGGGTGATGACTTTTTTTTCTACCCAATCATTTATTTTTTCTTATGCTTGATCCCTTTGTTTATCCCCAGGTTGTATGTTGACCATGCAAGCGATAGGGTGAGTAGGGGATACCATTCATTAGATGGCGATATCTACTCAAGATGTCCTCTTTCCTAAAATCAAAATTCTTTAATGTATAACCTATTGTGTATGGTCCATGAGATAATTTGAACCAGTCTAAAGATCCATAAGAAGAATGTACAAGACTCGGTAGGTATGGGTGACACTGGATTGACTAAACTAAAGAGTAGTCAAAGTTGAACACAACACCTATGTATACCCTGATCCTAAAAATTTGGAATAGACATCCAGGTGGTGACGCTAACAAGTACATTTATTACTCTTGCTAAAGACGTATTTTTGGGTAGAATGTACAAACATGAACTAAAATTTTAAATGAAAAACTTATGGATATGTGCAATGGATGTAAATGTAAACTATGCAAGTGGAGAATGCAACATCTACAAGAGGAAATGTATGGAATATAGATGAAGGAGTTTGGGAAATTTATTTATAGATGAGTAAAGTGCATTGTGATGACAAAAAAAAGCACGATGCTATGATCATGGTTGTGCAAGTGTGTGGGGTGTGTGTAGTAGGTGTATAAGCTGAGAGCTAAAAAAGTGTATGTAATAGTCATTAAAAGGAGGAAGATGTAAGAGTAGGATGTACAACTAGAAGAAGTGAGAAGAAATAGACTTTGGTAACCAACAAGATAATGGGATTACCAAAATCCAAGAGAGATATAAGAGAAGAAGTGAGTTAGCTACTGTAAGAAGTAGAAGAAGAAGTGGACAAGTATAAGGAAAACACTACTAGAAAAATTGTCAGGTGAAGTGGCATGGATCCGATTGAGAGTAGGGTGGTGAAGTGATGATGCAGCTAGGATAATATAGATTGCTATAGTTAGATAGGTTATGAATGTATCGAGTTGGCACTATTAGGGTACTCCATGAGGGTAAAGTTCTTAGGGTAATGTGATGTGGAGGTCTCAGAAGTCGGCTAAACATGATGGAATGGTCCGATGATGGGGTTTGCTCACCATGCAACATGTTGTGCACCAGGTTCCTGAATGATCAACACTCTTCAATGTAGTGACCTGGTTGGTGATGGTAGATGTAGTATTTTCTCTCATTGTAATTTCATGTTGTGAAGCATGAAGGATCAAGGGGTCAAATTTTTGGAAAATCAAGGAGGCCTTGATGCATGAGATAGTAAAATATTTTTGACAATGGCATGAATGGAATCAGCATGGGGTAAATATAGGGCTCCATTGGAGGTGATGAAGGTTGGTCTACGTGCAGGTATGTGGGTCGAGGGTCTGATGTAGGTTAGATACAAGATTGAGGTATGGATCTATGTGAATGAAAGGATGCATGGGTCATAAGATACTGGTGTGGGTGCACATGGCAATGGTAGTGGATCATGTGTAGATCTAGAGCCTTGATATGGGATAAAATATGTTGTATCTCATGATGTTTTGGTGATAGTGTCTATGAAGGTGGTGATTAGGGCCATGATGCATGTGGCATGACTTGGTATGCATGGGAAAGTGGATAAGATCTCGATGATGAGGGGGAAGAGTGGAAAGGTCTTGGGGATTGGAGAACTTGTCATGAAGGTAAGCCTCACATGGGGGAAGGTGGTTTCTAGAGTATGGGTGGCATGGGGGATGGCCCTAAATGACAACATGCATGGGATGGAGGCATGCCCATAGAGGAAACTTGGGTAGCTTGTGCAACATGAGCTTGCAAATATTAGGAGTAGGTGGACTCGCCATTGGTAATTGGGGTGGGTAGGCCTGATGGATGATATGGATGATGGATGTATCCTCTATTAGGAGGGTGATAGGCTTCTAGGGGATTTTGGGGATGTTTTTTTGGTGAGTAGTGATTTATGAAATCACCAAACGGATGAGAGGGTGACCCCTATTATTTGGTATGGGATGATTCCTCCTTTTCATAAAAAGAGGATAGGGAGACCTGGTTGTCTCTGAAGCGGGGTGAGTAGGAAGAGCCTCTATGGTGATCTTCCATGTGGTGGGGTGATGTGTGATGATTTTAATGTGGTGAATGTGATGTCTACCTAGGGTGAATGACAAGTACTGGTTGGGCTAGGTCAGCCGATGTAATGGGTACAGATTGTGGCTACAGAGTATCCTACATGGTGTTGTTGTGTATCATTGTTGCTGGTGTGAATGTGGATAATGTAGATCCTTCAAAAAGAGAAAACAATACCAGCAATATATAAATGAAAATCAAAGAGTAATTAAATATGCATGTATAATGTAGTTGTAAAATAACATAAATGCATGTTTTGTGATGTGCATAGTAGCTAGTGTGCTTGTTCCTAGCAGTGTATACTACTTGTGATGGTGAACACCTATGTGTATTATGCATTGAATGCACAAAGATGCAATATGTTGATGGGTTCAATTTTTTTAAGGCCTTCAAGATCATCCAGATGATATGCTCCTAAACTATATTTATGTGTAACAATGAATGGGCCCAACCAGTTTGGGGTAAACTTGTCGCACTGCTGGCAAGGCTGACTTGTGATTTGCTAGTTTTCCTTGAGAACCAGGTCATCGATTTTAAACTCATGTTGATGTACCTTACTATTGTAGGCACATAAAATGTGATATTGATAGACTCATGTGTGCTCGATTGCATGAATGCTACATTCATTGAGAAGTGTTAATTTATCTAAGCAAGCTTGGTGAGTAGTGTCATCATCAATGAAATCCTTCATAGATATCCTTAAGGAGGGTATCTCAAGCTCAAGGGGCATGATAGCTTATGCCCCGTATACAAGTGAAAAAGGTGTTGCCCCAATAGGAGTACGAATGCTTGTACAATACACCCACAAGGCTAGGGTTATTTGATTATGTCAGTCACAATGATATTTTTCTATGGTTTTACGAAGGATGGAACAAATGGTTTTGTTCATGGCTTTTGCCTGGCCATTACCTTGAGGGTAGTATGGGGTAGAAAAACTATGATGTATGTGGAATTTATCACATAAGGCTTAGATAGTTTTGTTCTTAAAGGATTTCCCATTATCATAAATGATTTGGGAGGGAATTCCAAAATGATATATGATGTGATCTATGATAAATGATACAATTTTAGCTCCTATGGTCTGGACCAATGGGATGGCTTCAACCCACTTGGTAAAATACTCTATGGTAGTGATTATAAATTTGTGGTTGCTTGAGGAAGCTAGTGTAATTTTTCCAATTAGATCCAGGTCCCATTGGGATAAAGGCCACATGGACTAGATAGGTTGAAGTTCTTGAGATGGGAGATGTGTTAGGTTCATGTTTTGTTGGCATTTGATGCAATGCTTCACATAATCACAGTAGTCATACTCCATTTTGGGCTAGTAATAGCCCATATGGAGGATGCATTTAGTGATTTCCATGCCACTAAAATGGCTACCACAAGTACCGTCATAGGTTTCTTATACAACCCATAACGATTCTTGTGGTTCTAGTCAATGTAGGAGCATGTCGTCATAGTTATAGAAATAGCGGTTGTCCCCTAGCAAGGTGTAGCAGATTGCTCTTTGTTTGAAGGTTTGACATTGAGTGTGGGGTAAATCACATGGTAGGAAGCCCAGTTTGATGTACTCTTTAATTTATGAGAACCATGGATCATGGGGTTCAGTGTTTACCACATAAACACCACCATCAGCAGTAGGAGGTGTGGGTGATATGGCAAATCTAGTGAGCATATGTATGGATACGAATATTGTTTTAGATGTTGGATTTTGTGGAATGATGGATCCTAAGGATGCCATAGTGTCTGCAAAATGATTTGATGATCACGGAGTGGCTTCGATGTCGTACCACTCAAATTGAGATAAGAGTTGTGAGATTTTCTTATATATCTAGGAGATTTTGGAGCTTGGACTTCACTATTAATGTCATAGTTGGATGCATGAGTCATAGTTTTTATCTCACTAGTTTGGCATTGAGATCAAGTATAAGATTATGAACCACTATGGTAGGGTCAAGTCCTGACATGTCTTTGTAATACCATGTGAAAACTTTAATGTACTTGTGAAGGAAGTTTGTGAAGGTGATGCGCTCCTTGGATAAGAGGCTAGCAGCTAGTTTGAGGATGTGGGGGTTTTTCAGGATCATATTCAATGTCAATATCAATAGTGTCTTCAATGAGCATGCAAGATCCATCATGTAATTGTTTGGGGACAATAATGAGGTTAAAATCATTGATGGCTTCATTTAACTCGTATTCATCATCTACGTAGATGCACGTGTGATGAACTTGAGGGATTTGGGGTTATGTGGATGAGGAAGGGGCATTTGTGGCTCACAATACATGAGGTAAGAGAAGGAAATCTTGAGGCACTGGTATAAATGAGATATGCGTGAGATCTATAAATTTTGGGTTTGGTGTATCATCCCAAATTCTTTGGTGGCTATAATAGAGGGGAGAATACAAGTCTACATCAACCATGTTGATTGATTTTGTAGTCAAAGTAGGTAGGGAATAATATGGTGAGTAGGGCTTTATGATTTGTGTGCACCCTAAGAGACTCAAGGGAGGTTGTAGAACAACTAGAGGCGAAAGAGGACGAGTAGCTACTCTTTGTAGTTGCCTATGTCTAGGTGGGAACATGGCTAAGCACATCAACAATGACTCAAGAGGGATTATATCAGGTTCTATTTATACTGCATTTAATTATAAGGTAACAAATGCTCTACCAATCTACCAACATCATAGAATTATGAGGTATCAGACGTAGGATATTCTTGAAAAAATTCACAAGGGATTGTGATGGTAGAACTGGGTGAGGGAGTGTCTTCTAGTATATCCATATCGATATGCTCCTCCAATGTATGTGTTGGATGAGAGGGAGGATGTAAGGATAAATCTTGGATCTCATATTCTAGTGTATATATGGCAGTTGGGTGATAACCTAGGCTAGATTTTTTTATGGGTGATCAAACACGAGGGTTAATGGGTGTGTGTAACCCTTGTTCATAGTGGCTAAGCCTGAATCCATGCTAATAAAAATTCTTGAGTTAGAACAAGATAAAATTAGGGTTTGCCAGGTATGTAAGTGCATCACCGGATCTGGCTTATGGTGGTGGTGAAGCTGGTGGGGGATCGAAGAGTCGACTCTTGCATAAAAAAATTGGTATGATTTTCAGGACTTCCTAATTGGACAATGGTTCCAATAGTCAATCTGAGGTTGAGGGATGGTCAAAATCTTAGGTATATTGGATAGGGTGGTCACATACACGGGCATCACATACATTATAGTCTCATGGGCCACCATTGGACATGAAAATGGATATGCATGGTGTGGTGTGATCTAGCAACTAGGGTGGGGTATCAAAATTAGATGAGGAAGGCAAAAATTAGGATTCCCTGATGGTAGAAGCTGAAGGGTATGGAATTTGATCATCAGAATTGGGTGTCATTTGTTCATGTTCATGGTGTTTAGTTGCTATAGCTTGAATAGGATGTTTGGTCTATGTATGGGAAGGTATCGGTGTAGGCGTTGGGCTATGTGGAGATGATAATGTCGTAGGTCATGGTCAAAAGGTAAGAGGAGGTGTTTGTGGTGAAAGAAGGATAGGGGTTTTCATAGCCAAGGATGGAGGAGGTAATGTAATAGTTTGTGTAATGGGTGGTGATGGTGGTTGTCACACCATGGGTGGAAATTGGAATGGTATCGACTGGGATGGTTGTGAAGGCCATGGGGATGGTGAAAAGAGAGACATGCTAGAGGTTTTGGATCCCATGGTAGATGGTGCTAATTGTGCAGACATCGAGGCTTGTGCTCTTGATGAACACTAGGATAATGAGATGGAAGTTGGTGAGGATATTGATGCTCCTACCGACTGATGAGAGGACAATGAGGAATAGTTAGGATGATGAGAATTATGGTGCAAGGGGAAGATTTACAACATTGCAAAACTTGAATAGATCTCCATCTACTAGGATATAGTGAACTAGTATGTTGTGGACATACTTAAGGCAATGGTGTAGTGTGGAAGGGATACACTACATGTCTCTATTCCATGGGCGATCGAGGATAATATTTTATTGCATTTATCCTTGGATGATGTGAAATAGGATAGATATGGTATGAATGCCTACATGGATAGGTAAAACTATGGATCCTACAATAGGTCTCATGGAGCCATCAAATGCACGTAGGTCAAGGGAGGGCATGGCAAAATGGGCTAGTGAGATATGCAAGTGATGTAGATCTACTGTGGATATAATTCTAATGGATGAGCCTGTATCAACGAGTACTCACTTGTAGGTGATATCATTGATTATGGCTTGTATGTGGAGAGGGGGATTTACTCCTATGAGTTTCATTATATCATGGTCATGGAAGCTAATTGATGGTGGAAGGCAGTACAAGATATTTCCTATAAAATTGACAAAGGCATTCATGTCATGTGTATCTAAGTAAATGGAATGTAGGATGTCATTCAACGTCTCACGATGGGCTTAAGATTGCTGTAGGAGATCAAAAATGGATAGTCACACAGGGACATTATATAACCTATGGGTTAGGCTACCACATATGGTATTCACATTTTGAGGTAGTGGAGGTATGGTAGTAGGCCTTTGAGGTACTTTTGGTGATGTGAATTGAGCTGGCAAGAAAATGATATGTGTTGTCTAGCATGATGGGTACCATCAGTTCCTTGTAGTAAGGTTGATCATACCTACTACACAACATGATGGAGGATCATGTTGGACACTGTTCACTTGGTGAGGTGGTGCTGGGGTATTTTTTAGAGGTCTAGGAGGATTGGGACCTTTATGGTCCAGTAGAGGGTTTCAAAAAAAATCTAAATTTTGATTTTTTGGGTCTAGAGGGTTTGCTACCTAGATTATGCTCCTATCGATTAGGTCTTGAACTTGGCCACAGAAGGAGTGACATAAATCAATATCATGGCCATGTTATCTATGGAAAGGATAAAATATCTGCTCATTGTATCCATGAGGCTTGGGTATATTTGGATCCAATGGATGGATCTCATGTAGGACAAGATGGTTGCCCTCATACAATCTGTGAAACATAGCTAGTAATGGTTCAGATAACGGTGTGAGGTTACATGGCGGAACTTGTGTATGCATGCCTCAGTATTTTTGTGGTCGATGTGGGGTAGGAGCATTAGTTTGGAATGCTTATGGCTATGATGTATAGGGTGGAGGAGTTAGTGCTAGTTCTAGGGTAGCATTTGCGACTTGGTTGGCTTAAGGTGGCCGAGGGTAAGGTTGATTTGGTGTGGTCATGTTGAAGAAAAAATTGGGGTTATAGTTGGATTTAGCTCTCAACTTAATCTTCCCAGATTGAACCTTAATATATTCAATAACTTTTGTTTATGAAATGGCATCTTCAAATGTGTGGCTTTGGTGAAGCTGGAGGGATGTGGAGATGTGTTTGTGGAAACTCCTAGAAAATAGTGTCACGAGCTCAGTATTTGGGAGACTATGGTTGAGGTCATGGATAATCGCTCTCTATATAGAAATGAACTCAGTAATGGGTTCGTCGTCCACATATCGTAAGGTGTAGACATCAAAAAATGTGGTATTTTTCTTGATGTTGATGGAAAAGTATTCTAAGGAGTTGTCCAACTACTCAAGGTTATACAGGCTATGGTGTGGGAGCATGTTGTACCAATCCAATTCTGGTCTGGTTAGCAAGAGGGAAAACATACGTAACATGAGAGGATTACTACTATGAAGCTGGTAGCAGGATGAGTGGTAATTGCTTACATGTTCTCTAGGGTCTTCTTTACCTCTATACTTGTCAAATTTTGGTATTTCAAAGTGATACGAGTAGGGAGGAATGGGAACTGATGGGTGTACTGAATCGTTGCACAACTCATCATAATAGGACTTTTTTAGCCCATAGCTAGAGGTGTGCAGGTTCAACATTTTGACTTCATCTCGTAAGAGTTGAAGTTCAGGTGTCATAGGAGTAGGGGGTTGGGCTTTGGTAGGCTGACCTTGTGGATGTGATGGATACTGGTATTGTTGCTCTTCCCAGTATTGTGAGGATTACTATTGTGCCTAGTCTTGGTAAGGTGGGTACTTGGTGACATGTGTTGTCATATCTATGGTCACACTAGGTTGTGGGATAGGTTTCTATTATGGATAATAGTACTGTGACTAGGAAGAATGTGGTTGTGGCATAAATACTTATTGGGTTGGAGCCTATTGTCATGGTTGGGTTGTAGGTGGTGATTTACAATATGGGGGATGTATAAAGAATATGGGTGTAGCTGGTAATGGTGTAGGTGTTGGAGATACCAATTCTAGGGGTGGTCAAGATAAGGTATCAAAGGATGGGATCTATCTCTATCTTGGATGGCAGGTAATAGGGAAGCTAAACTGCATAGAATAGCTTGGTTGTGTGGGTGGATAAGCTATCGGTCTTGATACATAGGTGGGAAGGATATTGGTAGTGGGAGCTTGAAAAGGAGGACGTGGTGGTATCCTAAAAGTCACCACAAACATAGGTGGATCTAAATTTTGGGTATCGTACACATTGGATACCTAGGATATTAGCTAGAAAGTTGCCGAAAAGGTGGGGTAAGCTACTAAGATAGGAGTTTGGATTGAGAGGAAAGTGTATGTGTACACTCCATCTTGGGTTTGTGTATCTTGTTCCTAAAGGGGTGGTTGGTAGATGCCTTTAGATATGGTGAAAAATAGCTCTTGTAAATGTGATGGTTGGGACTCCTGTGAAGAGTACGGGTGTGAGGTTTGATAAAATGCTTATGGTTCTTATTAGGGAGGAATTTCTTGTGCATTTTGGAAGGATGAATTTTAGTTTCCTTCAATAGAGGAGGATGGGTCAAAAACCATTCCTATGGTAGGGGTGAATTATGTGACCTCTAGATGGGTATGATTTAGGAGGGATGAGTCACTCTCAAAAAGAGATTGAGATAGGTTTTGGAAGAAGGGATGTGCAAAGGTGGGAGAATTAGGTATGACCTCCTTAGCTATGGTAAAAAATGGATGACGTTGTCCTGAATCTATGTATATCACATGGTCACATAACGTGGTCAGTGGATTAGGTGAGGATGGGGATGATAGGAGAGGGTAATACTCTATGAGTGAAGTAGCAAGGACTTCGCTCAAGGTTGATGTCTCATATAGAGGCATCATATGTGTGAATTATACATAGTATTCCATGTGTGAATCAGATGTATCTATAGTCTTCCCGTTCATGATCGAAGGATTAAGAGTGGACTGACTAGAGGAAGTGGCAGGCCATTCCTTTATGAAGTGTGCTTGCTAGCACGTTCTACTATGAGTGACCACAAGCATTGTGGTATGTGTACAAAGGGTTTTAGAAATAAATCATGTGTTATACAGACTCGACTATGTATAATGTAAATGTAAAGCAAGTGATATGTTGTGTATGAAAAAAAAATATGTAGTGTAATGTGATGAGACCGGTCCATGATCATGCAAACAATGGTAGATCATAATAAATTCTAACTACTAGAAAATTAAAAGTGTTTTGTTCATTTTGTGTGTTGTGATGTTGATACTCCCTATGTAGAATCATGGGTAATGGAGTGAATACTCTAGAAAATCAGGAATGTCGTCGATATCAAATCTCCTACAACACCCAAAGATGCACAAAATATAATGGTATCACAACATGCGAAAGGTGACCTATATGGAAGACATAGTAGAATGATATCCTAAAAGGGGAGAACCCACTATGTTGAAGCAAGTTCACAAATTCCTCTCATAAATAGAGGTGGCACTGTGTACGACCTACTATCGGTATACTTATGCTTTTGCTTCACCCTCGGATGGGCTTAGTCAAGAATGACAACTACCAATTCCACTAATTATACTAGCCTTGTGGATGAAGGCGCTAAATCCTATCCCACTCCATAGGTAACTACTGGTGATGAAATCTAGGTCCGTAGTCGCAAAAGTGGAGTATTTTTTTATGATGAAATCTAGAAATCTGCTCCTATGGGGCTGCTTGGTGTCTAGGGGGGTGAGCTGATGGAGAGTGAAACTCGATCCACACGAGTCTCGAGTGATGTATTAGGGATGAAGTCCAATATCACCACTTGTTTAAATACCATGTGAATGTGTATGGGTTTGTGTTTTGCTAACGATGTATGCAAGATAAGAAACTAACTAGTTGCCTTTTCAAAAAATAAAAACTAACCCTAATGCCTTTTCTAAATAAAATGATTAGATAACCATATTCTTTGCAAATAAATGGTCTAGCCCTAGATGCCTTTTTAAATCAAATTAAACTATTTTGTAAAGCGTGGAAACATGCAATCCAAGTGTGTGGAATAAAGGGGATTAGGAAACCCTAATTTTCAATTTTAGAATGTGAAAATTCTTTTGAAGAATAAAATAACATGGAAGAGGGGATTAAGAAACCCTAACTTAAACTTGAGCATGTGCACTTCCTTTAGAAATAGATGCTATGAACTAAGGATAAACATTGTAGGCTTATACTACATACGAAAAAAGAAGGAAAATGTAAATTTATTTGAAAAATAACTTTGAGAAATTTTTTGGAAAGTTGCAGGTTTTAAAACTTCAAAAAAATCTAATGATCCTACAAGCTCAAAAAGAAAGGAAACCTACACCTAGAAATTGTTATTCAACTAGTGTATGCTCCATGCTTTCAAAATTTTCAAAAAAGAGGTATAACAGGGAAAAACCTATGATATGATGCTATGGGGGGGTTTCTTGGCCCCTGAATAGGTCACTCCTATGGATTTGGGAGTTTTTGAGGCTTCTATGTTCAAATTACCACCAAGGAGGCAAATTGAGTTTTTAAGGGGTATATATGAAATCTGAAGGCCCAGACAACTTCTGGAGGTTGTAGAGAGTCTTGGAAAATTGATATTTGTAGGTTTTGAGGATCTAGAATGCAAATCACCACTCAAGGGGCTAATTGGGAATTTTTTCACAGGGTAGGGGGTGAATCCAATTTAGAGGCTTCAAATTTAGAATCTGATGACCTGGGGTGGTTCCTAGGGCTTTGGATATCTCTATGGAAAATAGATTCAGTATCCAAAAACATAGAAAACTAAGAACAACGTTAGATTCATGAGAGAAAGTTAGTCTAGCATTGTCCATTATGGGGATCCCATCAAGCGTGCCAAAATGAAACAGGTAGAAATTGACATTTGATCTATTAACACAAAACAATAATGCATTAACCAAAAATGTTGTATTCCATTAATATATAAAGAAAATATGTGTTACAATAGGGTCATGATGCCCTTTTTCCATTTATTTTTCTAGTTATGCTACAATAAGTTCAATAACGTCTTCAATCATCCCTCAGTGTAGGTGGGCTTCTTTGTATGTGGGCCACTGTGGGGTTGTTGTTTTATGATGTTATTTCTTTTTAGATCTACTAAGTAACCTATAAAAGGGCATTAGTGCATAGAGAGACTTTCCTTAGTCAGATCCTATATTTATGAAGATAAAATGATCGATATCATGCATAGAAGATTAAAATAAACTACAGGAATGGACATAAAACATGAAAATGAACCTTACCTTCCAAATATGGGCTGATCTGGACGCTATAGACCCAATTCACCACCCGAGGGGTGAATTAAGACCAGATTCATGGGGCAGGGGTCAAATTCAGCTATGATGTTCCTTTTGTGAAATCCCTTTGATAGATGGGCTCTGAGGCAGCTGGTGTGCCTCTGTATGTTGTTGAAATCTAACTATTTGATCCAAGAACTGACTGTTGAATCTTCACTATCAGTTTGTAGAGTTTTTGTGCTTTGTTGAAATAGGAGATAGAGTTAATTAGGGGCGTAGGACCCAATATTTATAGTAAATGGCAAGGTGCAAGGGAGGTAGTTAGATAAACTAAACCTAGGTTGGATTATTACTATGGTTATATTATAAAATGCAATGTGGAAACATAACATTCCTTATGAGAAATACCCCATATTCACACATGTGTGAGGATGGATTAGAGTTAATATTGATTAGGAGGCCTTAAGTCAATTTAGGACATGATTAAAGAAATTTCCTAAAAAACCCTAATTTCACATATGTGGGAGGGTGCAATTAGGATTAATTAGGTATTAAAGGTTAACTAATCAAATTTTCCCTAAAAATGTGACTTAAGTGAAGTCAACATTAAATTAGATTTTTGGAATTGACTTGTTAGTTTTTTTTGCCAACTAATAGCCCGTGGGGGTCTCAATTGAGTGCAAATAGGCTACTACATGATATCCCAATGCTCAGGATGTGATTTTGACTGCTCATTAGGGTTTTGGACTTGAAATCTAATAAAGTGATATATATATATATATATATGTGTGTGTGTGTGTGTGTGTGTGTGTGTGTGTGGAAATCTACACACTACTATGGCAAAATACAACAATCTATGCATAACTACGCTTGACTACGCATGACTAAAATAGCCTAGAGATTCCTGGAATCGCCTATGGATATGTATAGATAGCAATGTGTGACTTTTGGGTGTCTACAAATAGTGACTGGCCAACTAGCTAAAAAATAAAAATTGAGGAACAAGAATTCAAAGAGGTTCAACTAAAACCTAATAACAATCTAAATGTTGGTACAAGATGTTAAAAAGAAGAAGTGCAATAATTACTAAGTCTATGAAAAGAATACAATAACATCATCACCTAGATTTATGATGAATTTAAGGTCTATAACAAAGAGATAAGTCAACATACCAAATAGGTTCTAATTTTGTATGTTTTCCAATGCAAAAAGGTTTTCATTGCTAGATGGATTTTTAGGTTTAAAAAAAAATTAGGTTAAATATGAGAACCAGTACAAAATAATATTCACAACAAAATTGGATATATTTTCCTATTAGAGAATGCTTTTTGGTATATCTAAGATCGTGTCATGACCCTCCATGAAGGAATTTGTGGAATGGAAAAATGTATTAATTTTATGGCACTTTAATACTAGATTATGTGCATTTAGGCAGGTATGTGATGTTAGTTGTTATGGAAGAATATGATACTTCTAACAAGTTGCCAATGTGTAGGATCAGGTATGCTTGTAGATGGAAGAATTTGATTCATCCACCAAAGGCAAGGGTACTTTAGGTTGTGGAAGTGATGATAAGGCAACTTATAAGTAATATGGATGGATACCTTAATATATGCATGCATAATCAATTAGGGATAATCATCAATAACTAGCCACCTTGAACCTCAAGTTGATATATTGGTAGCTATCATAAATTCTTGAGCTGAGACATGCGACTAAAGTTTATGGAAAGACTCTATCTATGTTTTACTACATATGCTGATATGGAGATCCAAACCTATGATTCTAGTATAGATTCATGGGTTATAATGGATATACATAGAGGTAATATACTGGTTTGCCCTCAAGGTGAAGAAATTTACTATAAATGTAGGTTTTATTGGATTAATGCAACTGATTTCAGGGCCACAAGAGGGGATGTAGTGCTATTAGATATTGAGGATGGTAAGTAGGAAAAAATTGAGTGACCATAGGAGGAGAGAATGAAGGACATGGGTAGATAAGTTCCTGTTTCTTGGTCTTTGAGGTGGGTCAATGGGAGATTAATGTTGTTGTATAGATACAAAGGTGTTTTTATGTGGATATTGGAGGAGTATTATGGTGATGAAAGTTTGTAAAGTCGATGGATATGGATTCCAGAGATTAAGGGGAAAAAGTGTGATTAAATGAATGAAACATGGTTGCATGTTACAGTTAATGTGATGGAATTTGGTATATATGATAAATAAAAATGCACTTGTTATCTCAGATGAAAAGGGCCAAATCATGTGGCGTATTGAAGATAAAATGATAAGGAAGATGCAAATGGTTATAGAATATGAAACATCATCATCTACGATGTGAGCTTTCAATGTCAATAATGTTTGGTGGCCCTAACTTGACCTCATGCTCTACATACTTATAAGTTATTTCTAAAAATTTATAGCATTGTATAAGAAAGAAAGTTTTTTATTTAACGTGCACAAATGAAATAAGAAAAACAATGATTAATTTTTATTTACATATTTTTTATCTTGATGAAAACATATATTTGAAAACTCAGGAAATACAAATGATTTTAGTTTTTTTTCTATTAATGTTACTGGATTTATCAATCTTATATGTTGAGCTACACATAAAGAATCATTTTTATTTTACTATGTAATATATTTTGTGATGGGTGTATGGAAAGCATCTATATTCTTTGTATAATTTATTTTTTTTAACATACATTATAGAAGAAACTTTGGTCTTATATTTTTATGTTTTGGTTTTTGTAATACAACATTTTAAGGTTAGATTGCTCCTTAAGGGCAGATTCATATGTGGAACGCAAAATAAACAATGGATCCTACAATGAAAGAAACACTATTAAATAACTTAATGTGTTCTTTTATAGTTTAACCCCTTCCCCTATATTGTTCTTCTCTCATGAACGAGTCAAAGGATTGCAAGATGTAATTATACTAGTCTCAAATAATCTCTAAGCTATCTCCATGTTACATAAAAGTTAGAATCCCATCCAAGGGATGCTAGTATTTGATGCATTCTAAGATTTTCTAAATAATATTATCTCTACATTAGGGTTCAAATAGAACTAGACTATGGTTTATTCTACAATGTCATTCTCTCAAGACCCTCACACACTATTATTTAACCATAATTGTTTTAACATTCACATCTAGTATCAAAGCTTGTCTAGTTTATTTTGCTTAAACTCACATACACTATGGTCATCCCTCCACCAAAAAACCATACATCTTAGCATTTCTTATTTCAAATTTAGCTATAGCCCTTGCATCCACATACACAAAACCACCTTCTATGTTTGGGTTTTTTCCTTTGTTTTTGAACCATACCATAATGGCCCTACTTGGTTCAATTTCACTTGCATCTATGACATATATGTAGGTTGAACCTATTGTAGTATTAGGGTTATTATACAATACCAATTAACCTTCATCTCGAGAAAATTTTGAGTATGTCTTAATGGACTACTATATTCTTGAAAACCTTGCCCCTATCCCCAGCCAATAACCCTTCCTTTAATATAGTTGCATGCCTAATAGATCCCTAACACTATTAGGACCTCAAGTCCTAACCCTTTTTATTTTCTACTAGTAGTTTGGTTAGTAATTATTGGATACCTCTTTTTTAATGTTAAGGTAACCCTCCATCATTTTTTTTTATTTGTGGAAAACATCCCAAAAGGGATGCCACTTTCGGGTAAGACCCAAGGAGGCAGGGGTATCCATTCCGCAAAAAATACCCAAGACTCGGACTTGGCCTACCACCTTTGACATACTCAAGGAGCAAAAAAACACACAAAACCAATTTAAAAATAAGTAAATAACAACAAAAATAATAAAATAAAATAAAAAACATGTTCCTTGAGTGTGTCAAAAACAAAAGCACAACCAAACACGCACAAAAAGAAAAAAGAAACCACAACACAAACCACATAGAAAAACACAAAAACCATAACATAACACAAACAATACAAAAACAACAGAACACTACAAAGACATAACCCAAAAAAAAAGCATGAAAAATAAACACAGCCAAAACCTAAAAAATAAAATAAATAAAATTAAAAAACAACCAAAAACAGACAATAAACAAAACCAAAATACATAGAAGACACTCACACATAAAAACATGAAATAACACAAACAAAGAGAAACCCAAGAACAAGAATGAAAAAACACAAGAACAATAACAAAAACATAAAAAAAACAAAACAACGAAAAACAACACAAAGAACAGAAAAACAAAAAAAAACAAAAGAACCCACCCACCTTAAAAAACTAAACAAAAAATAATAATGAATAAAACAATGACCTATCTAGACCAGAAGACTATTAAGGCAAGAATCATCAGAGGAAAAAAAATAAAGAATAGAATGAGCTAGGGAACTAAAAAAAATTGAATGAACCAAAGAGAAGCAAAAAAAAAAAACAAGAAGAAACTAGGTACCTTCAGAACTGGAGCCATCCAAAGAAATTATAGAAAGAAGAGCTTCCCTAATTTGAGAAGCCCACCATATAGGAGGGTGGCCATAATAAGTAATATCACCTTTGTCCAAATCCCAATTAGCTAAAGCATCAAAACTCTTGTTTTGATCTCTGACCACATGACTGTAATCAACTTTCAAAAAGCCCATCTGGATTAACTGAATCTTCTCAATAACTCTTTTTATTCTCCAATCCACTTTATGATTCTTAGGAGTCTTCAAGAGATTAATCATAAGTTGAGATTCAGACTCAACTAACACCTTTTCCCATCCAACCTTAGTAGCCTCCTAAAGGCCTCTGAGGATACCATACCCCTCAGCAAGGTTATTGGAAAGAATACCCAAATTCTCAGCAAAAGTAAAAACCAGGGAGCCATCTGAAAGTCTACCAATTCCTCCCACACTGGCTTTTCCAGGGTTCCCTCTAGAGGCTCCATTAGTATTGACTTTTCCAAAATCCTTATGATGAGGTTGCCGATTTCTAGTCCTATCCATCTTACTAATACTCACATTCCCTTTAAGTTGGTTTCCCTTAGAAGGTTTAATCTTCAATCTTTGCATCACTTGATCCCATATTTGGTGGGAGTTTTGAGGGTGATTAAGGAGTTGATGGAATGATTTAACTAAGTTGGCTATGGTATTTTTCCAAATATAGTGAATATCCTTCCTATATTGATCCCTCCATTATTAGGGTTAGGGTTAGATAACTCCAATAAAAATTTTGAGTTTAATCTATTTTTACATTATAAGTTATGTAGAGTTATATTCATATATTTACGTTATAAAAGAGGTGAAGGCATCCTCAAGAATTATATTGTATTAATAATTGCTGATAAAGGAGTTTGACCCTTCAAAGGAGTCTAAAATACTTTGTAAATTTTAAATTGTGATTAATAAAATAATTCTTATTTGTGTTCACTCTATGAAATTGTATTTTTGTATGAATTTATTTCTAATTCTAAATTATTCATACAAACATAATCCTTACATATACTATGAAATAATTTTCCAAGGATAGTTTTGTTGTAGTAGGAAGGCTTCTATTATTAATTTTTTCCATGACCACAATGCATTACTCTTAGTAAATACATTTTTATATTTTCTTTCAATTTATAACCTTTTTATTTTTAATTTGTTTTGTAGTCATCCAAATCACTTAGAGTTTTTTCTCTACCCTAGGCTCATAAGGAAAAATTATCCATGGTAGGGATTTTAGAATGTCATGGTAAAGTTATTAGCTAAGCTAGATTTCCCATAAAGCTTATCATGGAGTGAGGGGTTACTAGACTCAAATATATAGGTATTATATATCATTTGTACATAGCTATGATCTTTGACATACCCTTGAGTATGTAGGTATACCCCTTAGTTGTAGGAGAAGATTTTACTTATAAAGAAGATATTAATTATTTGATTTTTGTAAAGCATTGATAAATAATTAGTCCTAAGAAAATACTTGCATTATATCTCAAATACAAGCCATATGGCTATAAGAATGATGGAATAATTCATAGTTAGTGCCTTGAAATATGATATGAAATATTTTCTATGAATGAGATAAGTATATCTACAAGAATACAAATCAAACAAATGCTAGCCTACCACACCTAAAAGAAATAAGGACTTCTTAAACTACCAAGAGATCAATTCAAAAAAGATTTCATAATCCAAGTGTAAGTAGAGGATGTTTTACGAGAATCTTCAAGAGTTTACAAAATTTAGCAATAGAAGGATTACAAGTAGGGACTATAGGGAATTTTATAGATAAATTTTGCAAGGGGGTTTGGTATGACATTAAGTTGTAGGTAACAAATTTGAAACACAATATCTCATAAACCATGAAGAATTTTATAATTTTTAACAAAGTAGATCACTCTAAGGGTGCAAAAATTAAGGTTTAGAGGTACAAATTATTTTAAAAATAGAAAGAAAAACATAGTGGTAGGTACCGAAAATCATCATTAAAGGATGTTATAACTAAGAGTTAGAGGTGCACATAAAGCAAAAATGAGTATGATTTATCGAATATCATCATCAAAGCATGCCATAATAGAGGGTTAGAAGCATGCAATAAAAAAGTGTCAAGATTTATAAATCACCATTGAAGGATGTCATAATAATGGGCCTAAGGCAAGTATGAAAAAATGGCTACAAGTTGGCCATCAAAAGATAGTTTTTTAGAAAACGTAAGTGAATGCATAAAGGAACTATATGGATTTTATTATTATTTTTAGAGTTTTGACTAGTAATTCTTGATTAATGGGATAAAAATTGGACATAGCAGATCAAATGAAACATAATATACAAAAAAACTAGACATTCACCACCATTATTTTTAGTATTTTTTAATAAGGAGAGAAGCATTATATCAAGCTTCATAAAAACCCACATTTATTAAAATCATAGTAAAGCCACACAATATTAAGGGTGGACAAAATACCTTAGCACAATACCTATTTTTGATTGATAGTGATGGAAAATATGAAATCTAACTGTTATATGTATTTTGATTCAATAACATAGAATACATACTAAGGATACCACGAGGGAATTGCTACACCAACTCCCACAAGTGTTTCCTAATATTTGTATTTGAGGAAAAAACTTATTTTGAGAGGGGAGGAAATGTTAGAACCTCACATTCTAACCCTTCTTTATTTATTGTAATATTATAATTTGTAATGAGTGGACACCCCCTTTTGAAAGTAAGTGTGACTTTGGATCGTTAGGGTTAGGGTTAGATGGCTCAAATAACTATGTTGGGCTTAATCTATTTTGCATTGTAAGTTTTTGGGATAATGTTATCTTTATATATTACATTGTAAGATAGTTGAAGGTATCTTGAAAAATTATGTTGTATTAATTGTTGCTCCTAAAATAGGTTGTCCATAAAAGTAGCCTATGATACTTTATAAACTATTTAGTGTGATTAATAAAATTATTTTTATTTAAATTTTATCTGTAGAATTGTGTTTTAATATAAATTTATATGTAGTTCTAGTTAATTCATGCAATAAAAATCCTTATAAGCACACAACCTAGATAGTAAGGGAATACACTCTCTCAAAAAATCTACTATACGCAATGATGCATGCACTCACTAGTATGGGTAAGATGAAAAATTCATCTATTACAAGTAAAGTTAGGGGCCACTCTGTAGACACTTAAAAGTCGCACATAGTCACCTGTAGTCATTTGTAGGCACACATAAGCATCTAGAGGTATGTATAGGAACTTGTAGGTATGTGTAGACACCTGCAAGCATGCGTAGTCACATGTAGATATGCATAGTCACTTGTAGGCAATTGTAATCAATCATAGTTGTAAAAACTACAAAACTACACTAAACACACCCAAAACACCTCCTATTCATGAAAGGGCCATATACAAGACCCTTTAGGTGATATAAGACCTATCCTACACCTAATGAGGATCCCCATGCAACCATTTCCTTCAAAAAACCTAATTAGAATAATTCTAATTCTATTTTGAAAGTCACTTTTTTCACTTAAGTGTACTATATTGCCTAAACATGTTTAATTAGGGTTAAATAAGGAATATCTTTAATTCTAACCACACATGTGTGCACCCACTATTTAGTTAGGATATTTCCAAAATATGCCTAACCTAACCTCCACCTAACCTAAAAATTACCTAATCAGGGTTAACCCTAACCCTTGCTCACACATGTGTGCACCTAGGATATTTCTTTAGGGCATATGAAGAGATGACTCACACTCCACTTCATCACCCTAAAATCACCATGGTTGAACCTAACCTAGATTTTAGGCCACCTCACAAAGGATACCTAACCCACCCTAGCCTTGGTCCACTTTATAAATAGAATGTCATTTGCACCATGAAGCTCTCCCACTCTTTTGGCTAGCTTACAAAAACTCTACTAAAATTACCAAAGAACCTTCTCTATCATTTCCACATCCATCAAACATCAGATAACTATGCGAGGAATTCTTCTAGACATAAATTTTACACCAAAATTCATCTATAGTAAGGTTCACACACCACCATGCGAACATAAGTAGAGGTCGACACATCACCTTGTGAACCTGATCTACAATAACCCTACAACTATAAATTAGGTAGGTATCCTCTATTTATAATTTTTACATCATTTCCTCTAGTTTTTAGCATGTTTTATTTAATTTTATGGTCATTTGTATCTGTATGAACATGGGGTCTAATCCATGGCAGGTACCCAAACACATTAACACATTCTTACAAGTTTAAATAGGTATTAAGGGCATATCCAAACATCCAAAAGGTGGCACACATACAAAGAAGCCCACTTACATTGAGGCCACCAAAAATCATCAACAAGTGCAACTACATTCATATTGAAAAGAAAAATCTTTCTTAAATTAAATCCTATTGTAACCCCCCTTTTGAAATCAATAATAAAGAGCATTTAGCATATTTTTATTAGTTTTGAAATTGATGTTCTACTTTCCATGTGTTACATTATGGAACATCCGATCAAATATATTTCACAAATCCTCTGGATAGCTTGCATATTTCTTTTCAAATCATTAGTGTGGATTTTATATTTTCTTTCTAAACATCTAGATTAGAATTTTCAAATCTCTTTCATAAATCCTTTGTGTAACTTACCTGTTTCTTTTCAAATCACTAGTATAGATTTAAAATCTTATTTTAAAGCATCTAGATTTGAATTTTGAAATCTCTTTCACAAATCCCCTGGGTAATTTGCATATCTCTTTCAAAATCACATTTGGATAAAAATTTTCAGATTTTCTTTCTAAACATCTAGATTATAAATTTCCCATATCTTTCACAAATCCTCTGGGTAAATTGTAAATTTCTTTTCAAATCAATATAGTAGATATTCAAATTTCTTTCAAACTACTTAGATTAGAAAATTTTAAATCTCTTTCACAAATAATCTAGGTAGCTTGCATATTTCTTTTTAAATAACTAGATAAGATTTCACATTACTTTCTAATATACATCTAGATTAAATTTTCCCATATATTTCATAAATACTCTGGGTAAATTGTAAATTTTCTTTCAAGTCAATAAATCAGATTTCATATTACTTTGCAAATCACATAAATAGATTTCAAATTATTTTTTCATGCACCTCATATTTGATTGCTTTCAAGCTGACTAGAGTATATTTATTTTTCCAAAAAGCATCTAGGTTTAGTTTCTCTTTTCAAAATGCATCTAGGTTTAGTTTTCTTTTTTAAAAGGCATTTAGCTAGTTTTTTGCTTTCACATCATTAGTAGTAAACTCACCACAAAACGCTCACATTTTATACAGAGTGGTAATATTGGACTTCATCACCAATCTCCACTTGATATTGGTGATGTTGGAATTCATCTCCTTCCACCAGCTTGCCCCCCAGACACCATAATATCCCTTAGGAGAGGTTTTTTGGACTTCATCACCAGAAGATCCCATAATCTTGAGACTAGTTTTCTAAAATTCATCATAAAAATGGAACTTCAGAGTGGGATAGTATAAGACACATTTTTTCACATGTGAATAGGTAAATATCATTCTTGAATAAGCTCACCTGAGAGTGAAGTGACCGATCAACTGGGCCAGTAGTAGGTATTAGACAATACCACATATTCTCATGAGAGTATTTGGACTCATTAGTGAATTTTTATTTCTCCTCTTTGGATATATTTTTATTGTATGTTCCATTTACTCACCACTTGCTTGTTGAGACATCATTATCCTATGTGCACCCCTAGGTTTTGTAGGAGGTTCTGTGTCGATAAAATTCTATTTTAGAGTTTCATTTCACTTTGAGTGTCAAGTACTAGAGTAGTTTTATCATTAAACACACAAAAAAACCAAAAATTTGTTTTTATTTGTTTATCATTGATTCTAGTTTTATTTTTGTATTGCACTCTCACAAAAACTAGTTTCAACATATGCACTTACTAGCAACCCACTTGTTGGTTATTCATAGTGTGTCACTATTATTTTTCTATCAGATTTCCTTTCTAGAGCAAGTTTACATGGCATTGTATGAACCATATTTCTATAGTATAGGTTCACACAACAATGTGTGAAATTTATTCTAGTGCACAAAAACACACCAACACTCATATAATTGCATAGAATCTTGTACAAAGCATAATTATTGGTTTAGATTTACACCTTTTAACATTTTTAAACAAATAATCACACTATACATCACCATGCATTTTTTTACTCATATCCAAGCACATGAGTAAGCACATCTTTAGGAGGAGATCTCTCACACCACTTCTAGCCAATCTAACACTCCCCCTTGGTTCACAATGGAAACATCCACTCTCACACCCGATATTCTTACTAGTTTTGAGTCATCTTGTATACACACCATGTCCCATAGTGAGACCTCTATTTCTAGAAATATGCTTGTCATATCTTCTAGCAATGATCATACTATTATTTCTCATTTGTCTCCACCTAATCTATCATCCATGTTTTGTGATCATGCTATCTATACCACTCTAGAAGATCCATTTTGTTCTTAACTATTTATGAGGAAACTCCACCTACCCCACATAATTCCACTCATCCTTTCCTTCATGACACATCTCATTCCCTTGTTTGGTATGATCCCTCTTTTCTTAATCATCCTCATTTCGAGACCACACCATATTATCCCATTAGGGATCATTTTAGATCCCTAGTCCTCCACTCCTGGAACTTAGGTGGCTGCATTGCAATCAACCCTAAAATAGTCCTCATTGCAAAAATAATGCACTCCACTCACATCATCCCACCAATATGCTTCCCAAGCATCACAACAACCCCCTTCCTAGAAATCATTTTTTTTGTCTTCTAATTTCCATATCACAACCACCATCCCAATCACAACAATCCATGTTGTAGAATGAGTGGAGTGCAGTATTCCCATAGGGGGATGTGATGAGATATTTTTTGTAAATTTTAGACTAATTGCACTTAATATGGCCAATGTACAGTTGTACAGTTCACAATTATACAATTCCTAATACATACAATTAAATATTGTACAACCCCAAAATGTATAGTTGTACAATTATTACGCACTTGTACATTTTCTCCAAGAATCTTGGAATTTCTCAAATCCCAATCACTTTGCAATTATTCACCTGGGAATCACTTGATCTACCTTCATAATACTTAAAAATACAATTTTGGGCCAAAACTCATCAACTATACGAAGTTAAAAACCCTTGTATAGTTTGGTACATTTCTTGTATGGCTTTGGGTGAAACCCTCATTCTACCAAATAACTTGACTCAAAAAAATACGCATTTGTATATTATTGACAAAAATATCAATTACAATAATGGGTAATAGCCATTATTCCGATTCTCTCTTAACTCATGCATTTCACACAATGGCACATGGATGGTTGTACAATTTCTAGTATGCACTCCTGTCATAGATGTAGAATCAACAATACCTACAATATCAATAAAAATCCACCAATACTATAATTATTGAGATTACCCTCAGATACACAGACATGCATACACAAAATTTGGTCTAAATGAGAATTTATATTATTCTAGGTATTGTACATAGGTAGTGTACGACATTACACAACAACAAATAAATTGCAACATTAAATCCTTCTCATTCCATGGATAATCCCTGGGTAACATTGACAATTGTACCCAACAACACAACCATTATTGAACTACAACCAGGCATCAACCAACCTACAACCAACAACACCAAAAATTTGAATGGGGGGGCTTATAAGGGCTATCTAGGTCGTTCCAAAGTGGTTTCCTGAGACAATTCATTATTTACAATTGCTTGTAACTTCACATTAATAAATTTATTTAATATTTACTAAGTTTTAATTTTATTTTCATCAAATTACATTTCATTTGCATGTCTTTCCATTTCATTTAATTTCCCATACATTTTACCTTTATTTAATTTTTAATTTATTTTCTAATTGTACAATTCCACCCAATTGTACGTTTTGCTTTCCAATTGTACAATTTATACCAAATTGTACATTTTAATTTCTATTTGTACAATTATACCAATTGTACATTTTTATTTTCCATTTGTACAATTTATACCAAATTGTAAATTTTACTTGCCATTTGTATAATTTCATCAAAATGTACATTTTTATTCAAGACTGTGCAAATCCAAAATTTATTCTTGCTTCTTTTACGAGAATATGTATTTGAAAAACTAATACAACCATCACTATCCAAGCCAAATTTTTATTTTTGTTGGCACTTTGGGATTCTTTGCTCAACCCACTTAAACATCTCATCATCGACTCCATTTTTTTCTCTTAGGTTCTAGATGACTCGATCTTAGCCTCGAACTACCCTGTCTTAACCATTGCTGTACATTCTTATCCTTCTCGGATTTTTCTCTATACACTTTCACATGGTATGATTCCATTTTACGTGATTTCTCCTTGCACATATTGCACTTCTACAATTTTACCCTATACTGACTACACTTGTACGATTTCACTCTATATAGACTACACTTGTATGATTTTACCCTATACATATTGTACTTGTATGATTTTCCCTGTACTAATTACACTTGTATAATTTCATCTTCTACAAATTTCACTTATACAATTTCATCTTGTATGAACTACACTTGTACGATTTTATCTTGTACAACCTGTACATATATGATTTCATGTTCTAGAGAATGTACATGTATGATTTCATCTTGTACAGAATACACATGTATGATTTTATCTTGTATGAATTGCACATGTATGATTTCATCTTTTATATATTGTACATGTACAATTTACAACTCATACCATTATACAATCCAAATCATACAACACCCTGAAATGTATGATTTACCTGTGAAAGTAGTCACATTGAAGATTGTGATGTATTGATATTTGCTCAAATTAAATAGTTACAACCTTAGGATATTGTAGGAAATATCCTAGATTGTAGAATAACTGAATATATCCCTAAGATCAATCCATAAACTATAGCAACAACTAAAATAATATATACCGTCAAATACACAACTATGCCAACCATAGTATAAGACTAGAAAATGTCGACAAGCAATAATATAATATTAACCTATATGCTAACATTCTCCCCCTTAAATTTGATAGGGCTGATAATACAGTCTCTCAACTTTACATATTGAGCTTTAGAAGCCCCTTTGGTTAAGATATCCGCCATGTTATCCAAAGTGTTGCAATATTGAAGCTCAACTACTTGTTTCTCCACCATGTCTCGAATGAATTGATACTTCATATCAAAGTGTTTTGACCTGCTATGGTGGATGGGATTATGTGTCAATTGGATGGCACTCATATTGTCACAGTACAATCTTGTAGGACCACTTTTTTGCTCTCCAATTTCTTCAATGAATTTTCTCAACCATAGAGCTTGAGTACTAGCATGGGTGATTTCTATATACTCATCTTCAGTGGATGAAAATGCTAAAACAGTCTACTTTTTGGAAATCCATGTAATTAGTCCTGACCCAAGACTAAAACAATTCCCTGAAGTAGATTTTATATCATCTATATTACTACTCCAATCACTATCACTAAAGCCAACTAATTTTATAGAATTACATTTGTGGTAATGAATCCCAAAATCCAATGTACCTTTTACATATCTTAGAATTCTCTTAGTTGCTTGAAAATGAAGTTATGATGGATTGGACATATACCTTGAAACAAGAGAAACAAAATATTGAATATCAGGCCTTGTGTTGGTGAGAAACATTAGACTCATAACCATGCTCCTGTAAGTGGTCATGTCAACTTTTTGTACTCCATAATATTTGCTCAATTGGATTACATGACCCGTGGGAGTTGCAACAAGCTTGCATTGCTCCATAGCAAATTTCTTAATCATATCTTGAGCATATTTGTGTTGACATATGAAGATCCCTTTATCTATTTGATGAACTTCCATGTCTAGGAAGTAATGCATTAAGCCTAGATATTTCATTTCAAATTCTTTCATCATGGAGTTTTTGAACTCCTTATTCATCTTGGCACTACTACTCATTAATATTAAATCATCTAAATATAAACATACACTGAGAATTTCTTTACCTTGATTTAGGTAGTAGAGAGTAGATTCATTTTTTCTCTGGGTGAATTCATACTTCTGAAAGTAGCCATCAATACGTGAGTACCATGCCCTTGGTGCTTGCTTTGGGCCATATAGTGCTTTTTAAGTTTGTAGATAAGTCTATCCTTACCTTTTTCTTCAAAACCATGATGTTGTTTCACAAAAACCTCTTCATTCAAGTACCCATTGAGAAAGGTTCTTTTAAGTTCCATGTACTGAATTTTACACCCTTTGTGGGCAGCCAAGGAAACTACTGATCTGATAGTTTCCTATCTAGCAACATGCAAAAAGGTCTCATCATAGTCAATCCCATATTTCTGAGTGAAGCCTTTTGCTACAAGTCTTGCCTTGTGTCTTTCAATGCTTCCATAAACATTTAATTTGGTCTTGTAGACCCATTTGCATCCAACACATGTTTTACCCTTAGGAAGATTTACTAGCTCCCAAGTATAATTCTTTTTTATAGAGGTTATTTTATCTTTCATGACTTGCTGCCATACATCATGAGTACATGCTTTCTCATATCTAGATGGCTCTAGATCTACATTAGTACTTAAAGCATAATTTTCTACATACCCCTTAGATTCTTGGGAGTCACCATCACCATACATATGCAGATTTTCAAGTCTTTTTAAAACTGCATTCATTTCACTAGCTTGACTTCTAGTGTATATTTTCTAGAAATTCTTATCCAATATTTGAAAATATGGATGGTGCTGAAGTGTTATTTTACCTCTTTATGGAGAATCAATATCCATTGGTGAAGAACTTACTTATCTTTGTGGAGAAGGACTTGGAGTAGCATCTGGTGTACTTGAAGTAGTACTCATAATTGGGCTTGGAGGACTTCCTTTGCTATTTTTGGGCTGCACTTGCTGCACTTAAGAGGAACTTGCATCATGAGATCCATCATCAAAAAAAAGTTTTTGATGACCCCATTCACCTCCTTCATCAAAAATTACATCCCCGAAAAGTACAATTTTATGTGTTTTAGGATTGTAGAGCCTATATGCTTTGGAAGACTCAAAATATCCAAAAAAAATGCATGTTTGACTTTTGGGGTCAAGTTTCTTTCTTTGCTCATAAGGAATGTGGGCATATGCAAGACAACCAAAAACCTTAAAGTGTTTTACATTTGGCTTTTTTCCATTCCATCCTTCAAAAGGAGTAATGCCATCTAAACTAGAAGTAGGACTTCTATTCAAAATGTAAACACTAGTTCTTATAGCATCAACCCAATACATGTTACATAGATGCTTACTTTGAAGCATTGATCTAGCCATTTCTACTATAATGCAGTTCTTTCTTTTAGCCACACTATTTTGTTGTGGGGTATGGGCAGTTGTGAATTGCCTTTTTATTCCACAATATTTACCAAATTTTAGAAATGCATTTGAAGAATACTCTCCTCCTCTATTAGTCCTTAGACTCTTTACAAAAAACTCACTTTTTTTCTCTACATTATTTTTGAAATCCATGAAACAATCAAAAGCTTCATCTTTAGTTTTCAAAAAATAGGTCCAACACATCCTAGAGAAATCATCAATGAAAGTGAGAAAGTAAGAATTATTACCAATTATTTTGGTTTGCATTGCACCACAAATGTTTGAATGCACCAATTGGAGTGGATGGCTAGATCTCCACACTTGTCCTCTTGGAAACTTGGATCTAGAGTGCTTTCCCAAAGCACACCCTTCATAGACCTCCTTGTGTTCATCAACTTTTGGAAGTCCACACACCATAGATTGAGAAGTTAACAATTTCAATCTTGTAGAATTTAGATGACCATATCTCAACTGCAAAAGTACACTTGGATTTGCTATAGAAATACTAGCAATTTTAGCACCCCAATTTTCCCCAAAATTAAGAGGAAACAACATATTCTGTGTCATAGATACTTGGGTAACAACTCTATTACAATTGTTCTTATCAAAAATTACACATTTGCCTTCATAAAAAACAAACCTATAATTTTTCTCCATCATTTTTTCAACACTAATCAAGTTATGTTGGAGTTTGGGGTGTAATAGATGTCATTTACCTTCTTGGTGCCTTCTTTTGTTGGAACCTCCATGGCTCCAATACCTTCAACTTGTAGATCTTTGTCATCTCCCAATTTGATTTTTTATTTGTACGTGGAATCCATTGTAGCAAAGAGATCCTCTTTTTCACTCAATTGATTGGAACAACTAGTATCCAAAATCCAAGATTCATTTAGACTTTGATCTGATTTTACATAAGTAAAAAATAAATTTGAAGTTCCTTCTTCTTTACCATAGTTTCCATATTGACATCTTCCACCTTGAGAAGTATTGGACCAACAATATTTAGCAAAGTGACCAA
This sequence comes from Wollemia nobilis, assembly GCA_028583015.1. Classification (NCBI taxonomy): domain Eukaryota; kingdom Viridiplantae; phylum Streptophyta; class Pinopsida; order Araucariales; family Araucariaceae; genus Wollemia; species Wollemia nobilis. The sequence continues at coordinate 4,465,063 of JAQPPZ010001245.1, read as the reverse complement.
GATTACCACAATTGAAACAAGCTTTCTTTATTTTGTCACCTCCTCTTCCTTGATTGTCACTCCTTCCTTGATTGCCACCTCTTCCTTGATTTCCACCTCGTGAGCTACTTCTTCCTCTACCTCTTCTTTGTCCTCTTCCTTTTACTATTCATTGGCCTCTTCCTGCACCCTCATTGGATGAGAAATATTTGTCATAATCTCCATATCTTTTTGAAGGTGAACCCTGTATTCTTTCTTCATGAGACATCAAGGAACCAATTAGAGCATCAAAATATATATTAGAAAGATCTTTTGACTCCTCAATAATGATAGCTATATGATTCCATTTAGGAATAAGTGTCCTTAACACTTTCTTCACCACTACTACTATTTTGATGTCATCTCCAAGGGTTTGCATTTTGTTTACAATGGATTTCACTCTAATGCAATAATCACCAACATTTTCATCATTTTTCATTTTTAAGTTTTCACAATTCCTCTTCAAGGTTTGAAGCCTCACTTGCTTCACATGATCACTACCTTGATAACTATCCTTAAAAGCTTTCCATGCTTGGGATGATAAAAAGGAAGCAATCCTTGGAAAGATGCTCTTCTACAAAGTTTCTTGGAGATGGTATAGGGCAGAAGAATTGCTCTTTTGGGTATCTTTTTTGTTCTTCTTATCAGTTGCACTCAAAGTTTTCCAATCTGAAGGTTATGCATAACCTTCTTTGACTATATCCCATAGTAATTTTCCAATGAGTAAGGTCCTCATTTTTATGGACCAATACTCATAATATACCCCATTAAACTCAGGTATGGATAGATTATTATTTTTTTCCATTGTTCAAGAAATAATTTCTAAAAATAAAGAAGAAATATCTTTCTTTTATTCTTCAATACACACAATGAACGATGCTTTGCAAAAGTAAATTACAAAATTAAATCAAACCTCAATCGATCAATTATCTTGTAGATATCTTGTTCTACTTCCATAGGTTCACCTATCGCTTCATTGAAAAAATTATCAACAACAAAATCACTGTCTTCACTAACAATTATGATTTTAGGTGAATGAGATTTTGGCTCTACTTGCTAAACAGAATCATCATCACTAAGACAGATGATTTTAGGTTCCTGTGGTGCAACCTCAATAGATACTGACTCGTCAGGTCTGCTCTCAAAATAATTATTGTCTTCAAAATCACCATCATAACCAATGCCAGGTACTCTTTGGTTTCCTATTACAACATTTTGGAGTTGACTAAAGACGGTATTCAGACCATACACTTGCACTCTTTCATCAAATGCTTCAAGGGTTTCTCTCCCTAAAAGATAATGAAGGGCAAAGTAGCATCCGTTTGACCTTATCATAACAGATTTAATGGCTACAAAATTATCCCCCTTTTATGCAAAATTATCCCCCCTTAAAGCAGAAAATCAACACCTATAAAGCCTTTTGGGCTTGTTACAAATATTGCCTCTTAGGAAATTGTTCAAATCATCTACAAAGATTGCCTCTTAGGAAATTGTACAAATCATCTAATTGCAAAAAAATAAAATTTTATCAAAGGTTTAATTAATAATAAAATTTAATTTTAACTAAAAAACCATTAAAATTTAAAAAAATATTGATTTTTTAATTAAATTAATATTAAATTATTAAAAAATGATAAAATTAATATTAAAGGTGCAAAATTAAATGACCACTTAATAAGTACCACTATAAAAAATTTATATTACCTCTCGATGGGTTGAAGGGTTTTGAACCCTCGACCTTATGGCCCTAGGCCTTACTGCTTGACCTCCAACCAACCGCGGTAGCTCACCTGCCGTGAGCAAAGGTGAGGCTCCCTCACCTTAATATTTACTCGAGTCAAGAGAGCACTAACAAGCAGTGCTCGAGATCTGCTCCTCCAACAGGGGTGCTCAATCATTGCTCCTCCAATGGGGACGCTCAACCACCGCTTATCCAATAGGGACGCTCGGACCAGCGTCACACGCAATAGTGAAGTCTTTGAAGAAACCTCATAGAAGCTTGCAACATCCTTGCCATCAGCTACAAACTCCTCCCAAGAATCCTGTGACACATGCAGGACAAAAAAACATACCTGAAAACAACAATTTCTCTACAAAACAAGTGGTTATAGATCTTCCATGATGACTAGGGAGGTTAATAGCGATAAATATAGAACAATATGAGGACCAAATCAAGAAATTAATCCACCCAAAAGTTCCAAAATGTAGTCTTGATGATTATATATCAAGCAAAACAAGGTTTGATCATATCAAATGATAACGAGAAATACCAAATATTACATCGGGTTGATGACTTGACGGGTTGATGAAGCACATTTTGTGTTTAAAAATAATGATATATCCCATATGCATGGGAGGGCGACAAAATTGCACTTCAAATAGGTGAACGTGCACTTATTCAACTATCTCCTCTCAGGGATACTCTACCTGAGAGGACATTGGATCCTTGCAGGCATGTGGCCACGATGTTTGCCACACTGGCTGCCATAGTATCCTTCACATGTCCAATAAGCCTCTAGGTCAAGTTTTGTCCATTCAACCTCTAGGACAGGGTATGGCCAGTGGCTTATCGCCATGTGTCATATGGTCACCTATGCTAGTCACATAAGGTTGTCATGTATCCACATCGTCGTCTGTGTCTACCTAGTCACATCACCAACATCATTCGTTCTTATGTTTTCCTAGTCATGTCACCAGCATCATCCATACCTGTGTCTGCCTAGTCATGTCACCAGTTTCATCCGTATAGACTAGATGTCCAGGTCACTTAACCTGAATAGGGGTCGGCCAAGTTATGGCCAGTCTATACTTGGTCACCACACAATTTGTGGTAGATAGGTAGACTTACTGTGTGGACTCCTCTCAGCCCACTTGTCCACTCTCAAGATAACTCTAGTGCCTTGACCCCTCCTTGCTCTGATACCAAATGTGAAAGTAGTCACATTGAATATTGTGATGTATTGATATTTTCTCAAATTAAAAAGTTACAAATTTAGGATATTGTAGGAAATATCCTAGATAGTAGACTAACTGAACAGATCCCTAAGATCAATCCCTAAACTATAGCAACAACTAAAATAATATATTTCATAAAATACACAACTATGCTAACCTATAAAATATCAGAAAGCAATAATATAATGTTAACCTATATGCTAACATTACCACTTGCAATTGTGCACTCACTATCAATTGAACGATTTCATTCACTAACAATTTCATTCTTCTTGAAGAATCTTACAATCCCATACTTCTTTGGATAATTTTTCTTGTATGACACTTTGCTCCATTTGAACATCTTCCAATTTTATAAGTGATTGCTCCATGTGAACAACATCCTCCATGTTTACAATTGATTGTTCCTCTTGAAAAACATCCTCCAATTGTATAATTGACTATTCAACTTGAACAACTACCTCCAATTGTACAATTGGTTGTTCCACTTGAATAATATCTTCCAATTGCATATTGACTGTACTTTCATTACCTACACTTAAATAACAACACTTCTTAGTGCCCTCCATTGGTACATCAAAATTCTCCATTTGTGTAACAATCTAATTTTACACACTCATCTTGGATAATGTTATTCTCCATTTTGTTCACTTGTATGGTAGCATGTTCTTCCTTGTCAGTAAAAATCACTTTCTCCTACATTTAAATCAAGTTCACTTCCTCAATTCTAAGCATACTCATCAAGTTCACCTCCACCTCCCTTAATTCTTGATAAGGGCTAGAAATTGTCTCTGATGCTTCAAATTCTGTATACGTCCTAGTTATACTAATTTGCAATACTGTCACAATCATGTGCAAAGTGTCCCCACAATTGGCATTGCAAACATTGTACAATGGGTCTACCCTCACTGTCATATTGTATTTTACTTCTTTTATTTGTGGGATGATTGTCACACCCCGCATCACCATTGACATCCTTCCTTTGTACAATTTTGCTTTGGACTACATATACTTGTGGTGATGATCTTGCACCCTCTAAGTTATAATCAACATCAAATTCATCATTCTTTTCTTTGGAGTCATTTTCTTCCTTGACTTCTTGACTCCAACACTTGGACAAGGGACTACTTTCCTACCCAAAATCAACACTCTCATTTTCTAACTCTTCATCAATATTAGAATTATTTTCTACCTCTAAGCTACTCTCATCATCATTACCATGATGCCACTTCATTGATGTTGCTTTTACATCACTTTCTAAAATCAAGGTATAATCCACAACTTCTTGGTATGTGCTTGGAGGGAAAATATTCATCTTTGTTTGATACATAGGAAGAAGTCCATTTACAAACCACATCCTCTTCAATGCCTCTGATTGGTCTAGCTCAAAATGATCAAACAACCCACTTAGATTATGATTATAGAAACAAATATTCTCATGATCACCTTGTTTCATTCTATAAATTTCAATAAGAATCTCATCCTCATTATCATATAACCAAAATTCTTTTACAAATACATCACGTAATTCTACCCATTTTTGGTACTTATCTTCTGGTAATTTCATATACCATTCTATTGTATATCCATAAAATGTTACAGGAAAAAACCACCTCCATTATGCCTCATTGGTCTATCCAATTACTTTCCATGTTAGGCAACAAACTTTCTAATGTTGAATTGGATCTTCTATTGATTCTCCATGAAATAATGGGTATTTACATGATATGCCCAAATTATTCTTCAATTTGACAGGTTGGTTTTTCTTAGACTTACATACATCACCATGCAATTGATATTTTGCTATACTATCTTTCTTCTTGTTAGATAACATTCCACCCTAAAGTTTCTTCGATGTCAAACTTTCATCCTACTCACCATCAAACACACCAATTTGCAGCTCTCCTAGTGTTGAACTCTCATCTTGTACACTATTGGACATGTCATATTCCATTGGAATAGATGTTATAATTTCATCTTGGTCACCATAGTGCATCACTACCTAAAATTGCTATGGTATCAAACACTCTTCCCCAACCTGCAATTCCTTACTAGCATTTCTCATCAACTTTGGTTGAACTTGACTTGTACAATCTATCAACCAATTTGTACGGTTACATGTACTTGTATGATTTGACTAGCAATTATACACTCTACCTTGCAACTATACTATTTCATTATAAATTGGATAATTTACCTTCTTACTCTATGATTTACCCAACAATCATACAAATTTTTATCTTGCTATATGGTTTTCTCTAGCAATCATATACTTCTAAATTTGATTGTACAATTTCCTCCAACAATCATACGATTATTGTCAATAACCACATACTTTTTTTTTTATCTGTGGTTGTGCAATTCTTTCCTCCATTCGTATGGATCTCTTTGGATGATGCACATCAATTGAACAACCTTACAATGCTTGTAAATTGCAATCATTTGTATGATTATCAACTTTAAAACTATACAAACCCTCTACAATATGACCATCATCTCTATTTTTTACATCAACCATATACATCTCACCAACATCAAAAATTTATCTTCTACATTTGTGGCTTCAACTAGATTCCATGGTCTTTGTTGTGCATCTTTCCAAGCAAATTTCTTCTCACAACTCCATGTCATTAAGTGTACCCCCAATTCATAGTGATAAATTATTTAAGATGTAGAAATTAAATACAACATACTTTCCCACATATTTGAAAAATTCACTGTCATCTACCTCTCTACGATCTCATATTCCCACATTTTTGTAGACTTGTATCTATCATCCACCCCTATTTTCTTCCATACTACTTACTATTCTAGACCCTTCATCATTCTCAACAATGATAAAACTAGTTCAGATCCACACGACAACCAACAATAGGTCTGTCCAACTATGTAAATGGTTTCAAATGTAGCATGCTTTGGTGCAACCATTCAAATTGTATTGGGTTTGTATAACTACAAAAATTATGCCAAATGTAGCATGAGTTGAGTGAAGTATTCCTAGATGGGGATATCATGAGATATTTTCCAATAAGTTTTGACTAATTATACTTAATCAGGCTAATTTTGTATAGTTGTACGATTCATAACTATACAATTTCTAAAATGTACAACTGAAGACTGTACAAACCCAAAATGTACAGTTGTATAGTTATAATTGTGCACTTGTACATTTTCTCCAAGAATATTGGAATTTCTCAAATCCCAATCACTTTACAATTATTCATTTGGGAATCACTTGATCTACCTTCAGAATACTTAAAAATGTAATTTCAGGCCAATCACTTTACAAACCCTTGTACAATTTGGTATGTTGCTTGTACAGTTTTGGGTAAAACCCTCATTCAGCCAAATAACTTAACTAAAAAAAAAACGCATTTGCATATTATTGATAAAAACATCATTCCCAATAATGGATGACAACCATTATTCCTATTATCTCTTTACTTATGTATTTCATCCAATGGCACATGAATGGTTATACATTTTTTGGGTATGCACTCTTGCCACAGATCTGGAATCAATAATACTTGTAATATCAATAAAAATCCATCAACACTATAATTATTGAGATTACCCTCATATCCACACACATTCATACACAAATATGATCTAAATGAGAATTTTATATTATTCTAGGTATTTGTACACAAGTAGTGTATGATATTACACAACAAAAAATAAATTGTAGCGTTAAATCCTTCTCATTCCATGGATAATCCATGGATAACATTGACAATTACACCCAACAACCCAACCATTACTGAAATGCAACCGGCCATCAACCAACCCACAACCAACAACACCAAAAATTTGAATGGGGGCTTATAATGGTTGTCCAGGTGGTTCCAAAGATATTTCATGAGACAGATCATTATTTACAACTGCTCGTAACTTCACATTAATAACTTTATTTAATGTTTACTAAGGTTTAATTTTATTTTCATCAAATTACATTTCATCCACATGTCTTTCCATTTCATTTAATTTCCCATGCATTTTACCTTTATTTATTTTTTTTAATTTATTTTCTAATTGTACAATTCCACCCAATTGTATGTTTTGCTTGCCAATTGTACAATTTATACCAAATTGTACATTTTACTTGCACCTTGTACAATTATACCAATTGTACATTTTTATTTTCCATTTGTATAATTTATACCAAATTGTACATTTTACTTACCATTTTTACAATTTCATCAAATTGTACATTTTTATTCAATACTATGCAAATATAAACTTTATTCTTGCTTCTTTTACTAGAATATGGATTTTCCTACCTATAATGCCACAACAACATCAACAAGTCTCATATTCATAAATCTTTGTGGATACGTTCACCACTCCTACTCAGGCTTCCACCTTTGATTCTTATACTCCTTCATCACTTCCTCCACCTATGTTCCCATCTTCCAAGATGTACGCTATACCATATTCTACTCCACTTCCATATTTCATATTCCTCCACCTCATCCATTTTAGGATTCCCTTTCCATTCCCCTTTCTTCTTATAATCCACTTTATCCATCCTATCTCACCAATCCCCCATGTTATTCTGCCCAACCTGAGTGCTCCATTTATTGCTTATATCTTCTGGTGTAGTTACCATCTTTTGGCATGTAATTTTGCCATCCACCTTCATCCTCTATCCAAATATCACTTCCTCCACCACACTCTATTATTCCTACATTCCTCACAACACCTCCTTATTTTTCATCCTCTTCAACCATGAAATCATAATAGCAAGTTCCAATACAGTAAGTACAATCTCCCAAATCATAATATTTTCATTCACAGTAGATATCTACCCCATAGAATATTCTCCCATTAGCCTCCATGTTTCACATTGTTTAGAAATCCTAATTACATGAATAGTTCCAGGACACTCCTCTCTCATAATGGGAGGAAAAACAACTGTAATACTCCCATCATTCATAGTCTTCCATCGTATCATCACAGTTCATCACACGCCCATCACCTGAACTCCAAATCTTACAAGAACAAGTTAAGATGTTGGATCTCTGCACAACTAGTTACGGGCCCAAAAAACCCATATATAATAAGTTGTGCTATGAACACATTCATCCTTCAGTTCTCATTCCTCCTTACCCATACCATTTTGATATTTTGAAGTTTGATAAATAAAAAGGTAAAGAGGACCCTTAATAACATATCAGTAACTATCACTTCACATGCTACCAGCTTTGCAGCAGCAATACCCTCATGTTGCGTACCTTCACTCTTAACTTGGGATACAAGCCCTTAATTGGTACAACATGCTCTCATGCCATAGCATATTCACATTTGAATAGTTGGATAATTTATTTCTAGAATATTTCTCCATCAACATAAAGAAGAAGATGAACTTTTTTTATGTTTATGCCTTGTGATAGGTTGATGATGAACCTATAAGGAATTTCATTTCTTGATGGATATCAGTCATCCATGACCTATATTATAGCCTCCTATCCATTGAGCTCATCACACTATTTACCAAAATATGCCACAAAAAAATCTCTACGTCTTTGCAACTTTATCAAAGTTGCACATTTTATGAATCCATTGCTCAAGCAAAGATCATTGAGGACATCAAAGTATAATATGGCAAAATCAAACTCTGGTAGAAGCCATATTACAATTCAAATTTCAAATTCAATAGTAATACGTTGAATCAACCCTTTTCTAAACCACCACAAACCAATCAGTTTGTAACAACCTCTCCAACCTCTTCATTGATCTCATGACCCCCTCCTCCATAACAGTAGATGTTTCTAACTAATATAACTCCTCCATATAATCCACAACAAGCTCATGGTATTCATCCTTAGCCCCCACACCACAAATAGAATCTACTTTTAGAGTCGCTGCTATCTTTGTTCCAGAGGTTATATGATTCTAATCATATTACCTTACCTAATGTTAGACCAATTGACCTTAATCAACCCAAATCTTATGGATGCAATGAACAAGTATTATGTTCTTACTATAGATAATATGACCATGATGTAGAGTCTTGTTATTACTTTCATGGCTTGGTACATGACCTTATCAATTAGGGTACTATCCAAGTTTTGAACCCTCTCATGCCACAATATCATAATCTAGGCATATATCAAAACCCATTACCTAAACATGGGGGGACTAATACCCAAGGAGCCCAATCTAGGCAAGTTAATAGTTTCCATCGTAATACTCCCTCACATAGAGTGGTAGACATGATTAACCTTACTATTCATACCCAACGTTATCCATCGCACAAAAATGCATCCATAACTTTGCCTTCACCACCATTCACTTCTCCTCACTCACCCATAGTGTTGAATGTTTCACCACCTCTACCACACAATATCATTACTATTGATGGTGGTCTCACCTATCAGTTTCATAATGCTCTAGATTGGTTATCCATATTTAATATTTTGCAACAATCTCACCCTTATCACAAGGTGTTAAATGATATTATTTACTCAACCAAACTCAAAATCCATGACACAAATGCATTTTTGAAATTTGTTATGAACATCCCTCACTACATGCAACCTTATATTAGCTTCCAAAACCATACGATTATCAAACTTGTGAGTGATGAAGCTGATCCTCGTCTCCATATCCAAGCAACCATCAATGACTTCACTTACAAGCATGTCCTCATTGATACTAGTTCTTCTATCAACACCATTTATACTACTGCCATTCAACATATACATATTTCACCTACTCACTTCACTACACCATCACTTGACCTTCATGATTTTGATGGTTCTATACACCTCATAGTAGGTTCCATCATCCTTCCTATTTGCATAGGTGTAAGCATCATTTCTACCTTATTCCACATCATTCAATGTGAAATACAATACAATATTTTTTTTGGACATCCATGGTTCATGAAATGTAATGTGTTCCATCAACCTTGCATCATTGCCTCAAATATGTGTATGATAGACTAATCCATTGTATTCTCATTGATAGTAACTCATTCAAATTTTGTATCATTGTAGACCTCCCACTAGGACCTTCATCATCTTCTACCAAGGTCTTTCCTATTCCTTCACATCGTCAGGTAGAGACTTATACATCATCTCCCACATCTGAATCATCCTCAAATCACTCATTTGGAACACATACACATTCCCCTACATCTACTTACAACATACCTCCATCCTCTTCCACATATCCCCCTCCTGCATCCATACCTTTTTTGCTACCTTCTTCATGGTCTCCTCTTTCTCAACCATATTCTTCCACAAATACCACTCCTACATCCATGCATTTTTTCCAACCTTCTCTATGGTCTCCTCTTTATCAACCATATTATTCTATAGATACTCCTATCCTTCCTACCCCTCACACACCTTTGCTTTTATTTCATCCTTGACATCGGTCATTCACCTCATATCGCAATACAAATACTCATTGCCCCACATCATAGTTTTTCCATGTTGATCATCCCATTACTTCCACCATGGTTGAATGTCATGATTGAGAACAAAAATCCTCTCACCTGGATGTCCAATTATTCTATTCTTCTACTACTACTATCTATGATTCCCAAATTTTATCTTCTTCCTCTGATTTAGACTCACCACCACATTCACTATCCCATACATCACCACAAGTATCAATTTTCATTATCAGTTTTGGTCCCGATGAATATAATGTTCATGATGCTCATGTGCCTCCTCTGATGATCCAATATAACCATGAATTTGGTCACCCTTATGCTTTAGTTCTAACCATTGGTACCATCATATCACTTGGTCCATAAAATAATCATACAAACTTCATCTATGCAGGCCTTGATTCATCACTCCAACAACTATGCCCCCACCATTGCAATCATGTTTTTATGGTACCTTAGACCATATGTCCAATCCACACTTCACCTTGCACTACCTTTGATGCTTTATTTGGTGTGATTTTGTGCTAGTATGTTATGAACAAGGCTTGAATACATCCATTAACCCCTTCATTCAACTACCCATAGATATATCCAGTCTAGGTTATCACCCCACAACTGTTCATTCACTTGAATATGAGATTCAAGAACTCAATATTCTTTCACGAGGAATTTGACATCGACATCATCAATGAGTGTCCATCCCCCCATTCTATAGTCAACATTCCATGCATATTCTTTCACGAGGCACCCTCCTATGATGTCACATCCACTTACTTTATTGATGATCTCATCGATAGATTTTATACCCTTTCTCTCACTTATCCCTGATTAGATCACACTCCTTTACCTTCCATTTCATTACCTATTCATTCATTCATATCTTTGCATAATCACTAATAGTTCCACCACTCTATAGCTCAACATCAATCTCCACTTATGGTTCTATATCCTCCATTGAATCTAGCATGCCATTTGAATCCTTCTGAGTATTCATCTCCAGGATCCACATATTTCACTATCTTAGACACCTATGTTAACATGGTTTATTTCAACTTATTCACCCCACTTTGCTACATATTTTATTCATATCATACCAATGTACCCAACCTAGACTTCATTGACTTCACTCATATATCACCTACACCCTTATTGCAAAACTTCTTGCTATCACCACGCATGCTATACACCATAAAATATCTTTCACCATATGATCCACCTCATATCCCTTAGATTAACCACATGGATGTGTATCTATATGATGAATTCAACTTAATCGAGGCTATTGATGACCTCCATATCATTCCAATTCATGCTCAACTCCAAGATAGATCCCATATGCTTGTGGAAGATACTATTAATATGGTCATTGGTGATGACCCCACAATATCCACATCGGTAAACTCAACATCAACCTCTCATTAGAGGAATGCACATCGTTTATCTCTTTCCTTATAGAGTACATAAACAATTTTTCTTGGTTCTACATGGGTATGCTCAGACTCGACCCATCACTAGTCTTCCAAGACCTCACACTTGATGGGGACACCAAGATCATAAAGAAAACATTATTATGCATGTTTTAGATACCTAGAACATGTCATGTTTAGGAGACTACTCATATGAGCACATTCATAGACCATATGACTAACCTTGGATCTCTCTAAGAGCTAGTAGTGGTTCTAACCACTCATTAGGGGTAGTTTTGACCTATTCAAGTACAACCGCTATCAACCAAAGTGGTTGTTAGCCCAGGATGTTAAATCTTAGAGTGGCCATGGCTAGCCACTTTTATGAACAGTGGCTAGCACTGAAACACAAAATGTTCATGAATACGGGCCCAAATCACGCAAGGTGATTGTACTTACATTGGATTCAAATAGTTTTTTGGTGTGGATCTCCTAGGGTTCCTCTTGACTGCCACTTCCATGGAAGTCTAGAACCATGCCTCCCCCTTGATGACCAATTTCATGCATATCTGGATCTTGGCTTCTCCAAGAAGACAAGATCTAGAATTTGGGAGGCCTACATATGAACCCTCTTAGAAACAAGTAAGGATCAAAAATTTTATGCAACGAATCCTTGGTTGAGTGAGTAGCTAGCTGAAAAACTTAAAGGAGAGTTGAAGTGTTGCCCATTTATAGATTATTAATCCCACAACCAACCATGGATCTTCCAAAGGACTAAGAAGTACACATCATAAATTCACACCGATATAACATGAATACCCACTATTTTCATCGTTAATCCATCTCTAGACATGAAGGTGACCCTTGAACATCAATTCAAATGAGGAATTGAGTGTCAAAATACCTGGTTTTTAAGGAAAAATATCATAGTTAGTAGTCACTATATTCTATAGCGACCTGTGGGTATGATCGCTCGGAGTAATAGTTGCTAGGATTTGAGTCAGAATTTATTTAGTTTTAGTATATATTTCCTATTACTTTTTCTTTGTCAGCATATATTATAATAGATCTATATATTCCATTGCATTTGTATGGTGATTTCCTATTTATGCATGCATCTTTGCTTATCATTGCATATTTTCATGTTTAACTACAAGCTTTGTCATATTACATATGAATATTCAAAAATAGCCTCATCATGAGAGGCCTCATATGCTACTAATAGCTCTATATTGTTTCTTTAATGTATATCATAGGTTTTTGGTGAATTCAAAGCATCTTTGCATTCAAATGCCTCAAAGAAAGTGATAAGAAGGCATCTATAAGTCCTTGAGCAAGTTTATGTCAAATATAAGAAGCCTACGGATTGCACCATCCCTGCTTAGGAGATTTTCATATTTGTAATCATTGTATCAATCATTTGGTATCCCTAAGAAGGACCTATCTGTAATCGAAATTCAAAATAAATTAATAATAAGAGATCTCATATTTTTATTAAGTCATTGTCTTTTGTGCTTTCATGATTATATGCTTGATATAATGATGAAAATATCTTAGGTGTATGATTTTTAGGATCATACAAATGGCAATCATGATGGGAATCCAAATTTTTAAGCTAATTTGCTAATATTTTACATTTTTATATGCATCAGTGCAGCTGCTCTAGTCGAAAGTTGCCTATCACAGCTACCTTGAGTGATAGCAGCCAACAAAAAATATGTAACAACAGACAACCTAAGCAACAACAGACTTGGATTCTAGGTTGGTGGGATTCTTTGTAATTTTTCACTTCTCTGTCTATGTTTAATTTCTAGAATGTAGTAGAGAAATTTATTTTAATTAGAAAACATAGATAAATTTAAGGGAAAGTGATTAAATTCTCTTAGATTTTCTACTATCAATTTCTAGGAACAATGGACTTCTAATTTCAATACGCCCTTGTCTCCAGTGGTTTAGATTGTTTGTAGAGATTGCATCCTTGGGACCCAACTAGATGCCATTACTTATTAAGTAATATTGCATTCTATAAAACTCATGTAGTTTTTTAGATGTGCATTTTCTTAAAATGAAATATTTCTTTTTAGGCATATAGGAAAAAGCATGAGTGCTTCATGATGCATCCATTTCTTTATGCAAATATAAAAAGAACAATCACACACCACATCACATTTAAATGCTAGTGTGTTGGACATCATCACCAACCACTAGTAGAGAACAACAATGATGGTATTCATCTCCACCCATTTGCTTAAATCCCATGAGCTCATTCTATTGGCAGTTGGCTCCAAGATCCGATGTAGCTTGGAAAATTTGCATGTACTTCTCTTCATAGGGTATGATGCTGACCAAATAAGTAATGAGTAAGGACTGGCAGAAATTGTGCTTCCTAATTGGGTGTGGTATTCATATATACACTTTGGTGGATTTATATGATTGTGACTTTTATTTTAGGTTATCGAGCTATGGGCATAAAGGTGAAATACACTTAAAAAATCTTAGTATATTATCAATGAAATGCAAAACATGATGAGAGTTATATTGTAGTTTTAAACAAATCTGAAATGCACAAGACTAGTTTTAGGAACACCAAGAAAATTTAAAAGGGATAAACATTTTGTCTACTTTGTTTGTATGATTTAAAATATACATACAAGATAATTTCACATTGTCATGGTCTTCACACGGAGCAACCATCCTTAGTCCAACATCGAGGTAGAAACTAATGCTTTGCCCAACCATAATCACAACCACAATGATGTTGAGCCACCCACACACAATGCTACTGAACAAAGTTTAGTGAGCCTTATGGGGATAACTAAACCCGTGGGGGTACTCCTCAAGAAATCCTAGATAGAGAATCATATCCAAGTTCTTATTTCAATAGACATGAGGGAGCCTCAAGGCCCCAATATTCACATGACAGACATAGGTAAGAGCAGCCCACTGAGGAGTAAAACACAAGTGTTTCATCTAGTTACAAACATACCATAGCTCCTAGCCACTATAAAGTTGGTAGGATAGCAATATAACTCAATATCATTAGTGCCAACAAAACTACATGAGATTAGTTATGGAAATCAAAATAGCTTGATGAGTTGGATTAGGTATTCCTGAGAGCAAATAAAATAAGAAATGCTACTGTGCACTCTATTTTTGGGAGTTCACATAGCTAGTAAATAATGAGGCATACAAATTAACTAGGTAAAACTTCAAAGCACCCCCGTAGCATGCACACTATTTTTGATCATGGGGATATTGAACATAGGTCATTATATATTGACCATGTTACCCTAATAGACTAGGGAAAAGTCATGGTGGGAGCTTCTTTGAAGGACCTCTCCATAAGGACTCCTTGTACAAAGTTACAAAGTCATAGGCCATAATTGGAAGATCAATTGGACCGCGTGCGTAGGTTGTATGAAGATGCATAATATCATAAAAAAATACTCCAAGACAAGGAGGAGGTATTACGTGTAGAACAAGAGTGCTTAGACATCCTCAAACAAGAGGAAGTGTTAAGGGAAAGGCATTTACACCTAAATAAGTAGTACTTGAGAGAGGAAGAAATAGAGCATGAAGAACAAGCAAATAGGTTGTCATGAACTAACTTACACATGGGCAGTGAGTATTACCAATCCGATAGATGTGTCATTTATCAGCATGAGAGATGCACTAAATAAAAATATGAATGCACTCATCGTACATCACATCATGATTCAAAAAACCAATATCACCTAGATATAGAATAGGTACAACATGAACAAGAATGAGTAGAAATAGAGGATCAGGAGCAGACATATCCTGAAACCTCATTTGTAGTCATGGAAAATGAATATAGATGCCCAGACTAGGAAAATGTAGAGTTACCTCCCTGATCACCTTGAGTAAACCTTTGAGAATAAGAGATCATCTCTTTGAATTTATACAAGATAATCATTGAGAGATTCAATCCTCTCAAGAAACAGGACATTGTTGGGCAGAAGCCAACCCTGAGCAAGATACACAATCAACCTTTGTGCTTTTAAGTACCAAGTCCTACTTATCCCAAATACTTTAATATGCCTAGGTTAGATAAATTTAAGGGAGATTAAGATGCACAAGAGCATGTGACCAATTTAATAAATATGTGCTTCCAAATAGAACACAATGACACCCTGATGTTAATAACATTTATCATAACATTATTAGGTGCAGCAACTAAGTGGTTTAATCAACTACCCAAGCATAGAATCATCAATTTTGAGTAGCTGGTGAACACATTCATTGAACACTTTTCTTTTGGCATCACGAAGAAATTAAACATGTCCAAATTCACTAATATAAAGCAATACGATGATGGGTTGGTCATGGAATACAAGAACATATGGAGAAAAATAATGGTAAAACTACCATTTTATGTTCCCACTACTGAGATCACCTGAATGTTCACTAAGAGTTGTGCTAAGAACATATTGCTTCTCTTGCAACTATAATAGTATGAAATATTCAAGGAAGCCTTATAATAAGCCAAGTTAATATAGGACATCAAGGTTGAAGAAGGAGATCTTAAGCTCTACAATAAGAAATATTAGAACAACAACAACCGCAACAACCAAAATTAGCAAAAGTAGATCAATATTGCTACAGTCATTCAAGTTGTACTAAATGCATCAAAGGGAGGAAATAACTAGAAACCACATAATTACTAGGCTTATCCTCCCTTATCCAACTACAATAAAAATAACAACCAAGGCGAAACAAGCAACATCGATCACCTCACTACTTCATGCCTTATCAGAATCGATGCAATCAATATTAAATCAATTAAGTGAGGCATAGAGACTCAGATTAACTGAGGTACAACTTATTAACCCTAAACATACCAAGCCCAAGGGATATATGGATGATCATTATTTCCCATACCATAGACAACAAGGGTATGATATCGAGGCATGCATCTATTTCATGAATGTTGTACAAAATATGATCAAGAAGGGTGAGCTAAAGGTTGATAATCCACTAGAACCTAATAACAGATATATGGGCATATTCAAAAACCCATTGCCAAACCATGAAGCCCATTTAAATTAGGTCACCCAAGTAAATCAAGTCCAAGTTGAACCTTACACCCAGGGATTCATTAGAATGGTCGAAATAGTCAATGTGGCAATAAGAAACTAGTGATACAACCAACTAGAGCCTCCAATGGATCCTATTTGTATCCTGATTGCACCCCAATAGAGGCCAATGCAAAATCATCCTCCAGGTCCACCAATGAGACCTAATAATTATGCAAAATAGAATTTTGCAGAATCTCCAAATGACATCGACCAAGTTATCAATATATGAGCTCATTCAATAGTCTCCTAGACACAGGGAGACCCTAATGGAAATCTTGAGATAGGTACCACATGTATCTATCCCTCATGTACACTATTGTACTTGCATGAGGGAAAGGTACATGTAATACCATTAGATGAAGAGTCATTCAAGTATGTTCATCAGGTTGACTTATTGGGGGATTTTTTATTTCCATATATGCACCAATACATTAGGTCATCATTACCTACCACACATCTATGATGCAATACAAATTCATTGTGATGTGACCCATCCACATCGGTGCTAGCTCTAGCTTCTAAAGCTACTAGAGATTCTAAAAAACCAATAACATCTAAGGCTAAAGACTCTCAGAAACTAAAAGCACCCTTGGTGGAGGAAATACCTCAGGAAGTTACAACCATAACAACAACAAAAATTTTATATCCCATGGAGGAGGAATATTCCCAAGACATATTTGAGGAGGTGCCTCAATTGGCATTGCTTGCATCATCATCAATATCATCTACATCATAGGTGATATTTCACCTCGCTAATACAGGACTAGGTGAATATCATGTGTAGAATGTTACTTTCACTCCAATTATCAAGTTTGCACAAGACATGGGATGACCAAGAGTCCCAAGCTTACCCATAGGGATAGTGGTACCATTGGGTATCCCTCCTAATCAAACTAATTTAATTTATATGGGGTTATATTGTGCCTATAGTGCTTCAAAAATTGAAGAGGATGAGGATGATTTGTTCACCATGAATTTTCATTACTTATCCAATCCTGATTTTACTCTGAGATACTTTGAACAGAACCATTAACATGGCTATGGTTTAGTTCTATATGAGAAAGGATTATGGGATCCAATTGAACCATGATATCTATTACCTACTGATAGATCTGGATTAGGATATCGAATTCGAAGCTATGATGATTTATTAGTAGCTTCTCTAGATAAGTTGGGCTTAGGGTTTAGGTAAGACATTGAATGGAATCCCTATCAACTGAATATAAGATACTTGAGATATATGTGGGTGGCTATGGTCAATATAGAACCACCCACTGAGTATCATCCAAATTTCTCTCTCAAAGAAAGCCCATCAGGACTTATCTTATGGGAAGATGAACTGGGCCATGGTTATGAGCAAGAATAGAATGAGTACATCACATATCATAATGATTATGAGGATGAAACCGAGTTGGCCTACCTTGGTCCTTAGAATTTATGGCACCTCACAAAAACAATTAATATGGAGAGTGGATACATCATAGATGACAGTGATTATGAGGTCGAGTATGAGATTGAATTTGCCTATGTAGGACCTCAACATTCACATCACCTCATAGTTATAGTGGGTATGAATGATGATTTATTCATAGATGATAGTGATTATGAATATGAAACTAAGAGGGCCTACCTTGGGCCTCACTACTTACACCATTGCAATGAACCATTTGTCTTAGATGAGATGTATCATATAATATATTCTAGCCCTCACCTCAAGGGAAGACTGACCATTTTAGATGTAATCCTATGTATGGTTTTCCCTGATCCTACAACATTTAAATAGCTACTATAGCCAAATGATCTCATATTCCTGTTTGTTCATGGACTAGATCCTAATATCCCCATACCCCCAAAGACACATCTTGGGTATGGAAGGTAAATTACATCCACATGGTCCTAGAGATTCCATTCCATCCATCAACATGATCTCCATTTATTTTACCACTCCACTCCAAAACCCAACTAATCATTCTATATAATTGTGTCTTAACTTAAATTCTATTAATTGGGATCATGATGATTCACCCTTACAACCTAAATATTTCTTCCCCAATGAATAAATGCTACAATCGTTTTATTTTTCACTAGGTTACGTACATGATGTTTATCATGCTGGTTTTGACCATGATTTTATTGAACCTTTAAACCTAGTATATGACATCCACTCGATCCCCACTCCTCACCAACTTGAGGATGGGTTGCACATGTTAATAGAGGAAATTTTATAAGTGGACATCAGTGATGATCCTTCTGATCCAAAGAAAGTTAAGTTTAGAGAAAGTTTATATCTAGAATAACATGCCACCATCATACCTCTATTGAAAGGAAGACCTAATCTCTTTTCTTGGACCTAGAAGGATATGTCAGGTTTAGATCTGAAATTGGTTGTCCATAACCTTTTTCTAGACCCCACAAATAAATCAGTCAAGCAAAAACATAGGAAGATACATCCAACCATCATCTTGATGGTAAAGAACAAGCTATAGAAGCTATTGTATGTAGTCTTTATTACCCCCATTAACTATCTATAATGGGTATCAAACATGGTGCCTGTAGGAAAACCTTATGGAAGGATCTATATTTGCATATATTTTAGAGATCTCAATAATGCAATATCGAAAGACTCATTCATGTTGCACAACATAGATACTCTTGTAGATGTAACTACATGTCATGAGATGCTCTCCCTCATAGATGGGTTTTTTTGTTACAATCAGATTTAGATTAAAACCCAAAAACTAGCACAAAACCATGTTCACCAATCCATGGGAGACATTTTTTTACAAAGTAATGTCATTTAGTCTTAAAAATGATAGTGTCATGTATCAGTTGGCCATGACATATATTTTTCATGACTACATGCATAAAATCCTAGAATATTATATTGATGACTTATTGGTCAAGTAATTTTTGCGTGAAGAGCACACCAAGGTCTTAAGAAAGGTCTTTGATCACCTGATAGAGTACAATGTGAGGTTGAATCCCATGAAATGTTTCTTTGGCGTAAATTCAAAAAAAAAATTGGGGTTCAATGTTTCTAAGAAAGGGATCGAAGTCGACCTAGCAAAAGGTTATCCTATAAATGGTCCCACCCACTAACATCAAATAGTTGAGAAACCTATAGGGTAAAGTAGCATCCATAAATTACTTCATCACATAACTATCAGATAAATTTTGACCCATGAATTGACTACTACAAAAGGGGGTCCCATTCCACTAGTATGAATAATATCAAAAAACCTTTACTGAGATCAATAAATACCTAGCAACATTGCAAGTAATAGCTCCACCAAGGCTAGATGTGCCATTTCTACTTTATATATCGACCACCAATTTTTCTTTGAGCACCATGTTGGCTCAAAATAATGTGCAAGACAAAGAACAAGCAATATACTATATTAGACACACCTTGGTGAGTTACGAGCTAGGGTATGCATACATAGAGAAGTTGTGCTTAGTAGTGGTCTTTGTGACTAAGAAGTTGTGCCACTACATGTGAAGCAATACAATGTATGTGATATCAAAACAAAATCCTTTGAAGTATATAATGATCAAGATATATCATAATACATGTACTACAAAGTGGATCATGCTCTTGATAGAATTTGATTTGGAATTCATAAGCCAAAAATCCATCAAGGGATAAGTCATAGTTGATCAACTTGTAGAGGCACCTCTTTAGGATATTAGATATCTCATCATAGAACTTATCGATGAGGCAATATTTGCATTATTGGAAACACCTAAACCTAAAGAACCTGATAATAAAGCTTATATTACTTTGTTCTTTGATGGCTTGAAGTGTGAGAAAGGGGGTGGTGCAGGGATTGTGTTTTTCACACCATAAGGTGCTCCAATGTCCTTTTCATTTAAACTAGACTTCCCTTGCACAAATAACAATGTTGAATACGAGACCCTAATATTGGGTCTCCAAACAACAATCACTATGAATATTAAAAATCTAAATATCTTTGGTGACTCCCTTCTCATCGTTAACCAAGTTAAGGGATTATTTCAATGTAGGTGTCCAATCTTGAAAGCTTACAAGAGCTTGTTGACACTTATTTAGTCCAGCTAGAATGGTATGACATTGAGGTAATCCCTCGCATGCCAAATAAATTTGTAGACACTATAGCATATTTGGGATCCTTGATGCATAAAAATATATCTATTGATTTCACTACCATTCATGTGAATATGCTCTCGTAATCAACAATATAGCATGAGGCTTTTGACAACAAAGAATTAATCAACATGATTCATATAGAACCAAACCATGAGTGGTTCTATAAGACTAGAATTTGTAAATAAGGCACCTTGGGGGCCTTTGATCTTGCAAGGTCCTACGGGGAATGGTACCATCATTCACCACAAGGTTTTTTCTCAATATACATTTGTGTATATTTAATCATAGGGAGAACAAGTCATCTTGTCTATTGGAGCTATAGCTTATCAAGATTTGATAGGCCAATTACAATATTTCCTTAAGATTGGAATCATTCCACAGGGGTTATCGTAGGTCATAAAATAAGCATTCAAACAAAAAGTGACAAGATATGTCTTACTAGGAGATATATTGTATTGTCAAAACTATTATGGAGTCCTCCTCCATTTTCTTGAGCCCCAAGAATTAGCTTGGGTGATTTCACAAGCTCATGATGGTGCATGTGATGGCCATTTTAGTAGCTTGGCCATCATCAAGCACATCCTTTGAATATCTTATAATATTGTTGTGAGTATGTCAAGAAGTGCGTTAAGTTTTAGCATGATGTAAATTCGATGCACCTACCATCACATGACTTATAGCCCATTCAAGTGGCTCGGCCATTTTCTCAGTGGGGTTTCAATTTAATTAAAAATATCTCTCCCCCATATTTAGGCTGAAACACATTTATTTTAATGACCATTGAGTACTTCACTAAATGGGTGGAAGCAATACCCTCAACATCAATGATAAGACCAAGAATTGTGGAGTTCATACTTCACAATATCATCTATCACTTTGGGATACTATCTAAGATCATTTTGGATAATTGTCCTTCATTTAAGAACAAAAATGTGTGGGATCTAATGTCCAAATATAACATTCAACACAATTTTGTGACACCATATTATCCACAAGTAAATGGGTAAGCAAAATCCTCTAACAAAATAATCGTAGCCATCTTAAATAAGACAATAAAATAAAATCATAAGGATTGGCATCTATAGTTACCTCTTGCATTATGGGCTTATAAAACTAGCATGTGGAAGCCCACTGGGGCAACACCATTTTCACTTGTATATGGTACTAAGGCCATTATGCCCTTGGAGTTAGAAATACCAACATTGTGCATCGCATTGAAAGAGTTTATTGATGACAACACTACACGACAAACTCACCTTGATCAATTGACCCTTCTTTATGAATGTCACATCAATATTATTGAACATATCTACATTTACCAATATTGTCTAACACAAAATTATAACAATAAAGTCCACCTAAGAGACTTTAAGGATGGGGATCTCATGCTCAAATAGAACCAATCAAACCTACCACCGCACTTGTGAGATAAATTTATAGCTCGATGGATAGGTCCTTATATCATCTCAGAGAATATTGGACTAGGTACATATCACCTAACATCGTTAGAAGGTGCTGAAGAGCCTGAGTCCCTCAACATTCTTCATCTAAAGGTGTTTTACACATAAAAGCAACAAAATACAAAAATATTTAAAACATCCAAAATTTAAAAAACAATTGAAAAATCAAAATCCAAAAACATTCAAAATAATCAAAATTAAAAAACAATTTAAAACATAAAAATTCCAAATAAATCACAAAATATCAAAATAAAAAATTCCCAAAGGTATCTTAAGCCATTTGGTCAAAATAAAAAGGCCCCAAAGTTATCATAAGCCCTTTGGTCAATTCACAAAAAGACCTAAAGGTATCATAAGCTCTTTGTCAATTCATAAAAAGCCCCAAAGGCATCATAAGCCCTTTGGTCAACTCACAAAAGGCTCCAAAAGTATCATAAACCCTTTGGTCAACTCATAAAAGGCTCCAAAGGTATCGTAAATCCTTTGGTCAACTTAATAAAATATCCAAAGGTATCATAAGCCCTTTGGTCAAGTCACAAAAAGCTCCAAAGGTATCATAAGCCCTTTGGTCAACTCACAAAAGACTCTAAAGGTATTTAAGCCCTTTGGTCAAAACAAAACACAAAAACACAAAAACAATTGAAAATATTAAAATACAAAAACAATTGAAAACATTAAAATACAAAAACAATTGAAAACATTAAAATAAAATAAAATTGAAAACATTAAAATACAAAAATATTTGCATCTTACATTTTGTATTTGCATCTAATGTAATTGCATTGCATTAGACATGTTGCATCCATTACATTTTGCACTAGGATAGACTTATTTTCAATCTTACAAATGACACCATATTTGTATGCCAATCATGAATCTTTCAAAATTATCATTCATCCATAACCCATATGAGTAATTGTGTTTTTCAACACAACCCCTTCCTATTTCTACAAGGAATATAATAAGGTTTTCGGTCACTCAGAAATACCTAGTGATCTCAGATTTTATAGAAAGCTATCTTTGCTTTTGTAGACGATGTATAGTTTTGATAGCACCTAGCATATATCAAAATCCCATCACTAATCAAAACACTAAAATCCTAGTTGGAAAAAGGAAAACATGAACACTACAAAGTGGCACTAGGCATTCTAAGTGAAATTTTTTTACTTTCTCATCTTGTGATGCACATGGTCTAGAGTTTTGATCATTGACAAAAGGACAATATCCCCCCTACCCAAGGAATCCCTTTATTTCATAAAAATGAGAAAAATCCCAAAACAAAGAAAAATAAAAGGTAAAATAAATAGTGATTATCATCACTACACAAGTCCCTTGCTCAAAAGAAAACAAAAATGCAAAATAAATAGTGATTTTCATCACTAAACATGAGCAAGTATCCCAATAAATCAAAATAAAATAATGGGGTGAAGAGATTGAATCCCTGGAATGGTCACTACTTGAAACCAAAGAGTGACCCCCAATACAACAATGGTTTGAATGAATCTTGTATGGCATTGGGGTAGTTCTAAGAAATTTGCAAAAAGAGATAGCTTTAGGTGTCCTGTATCACCTAATGGTATCATTCAAATGAGTCCAACTTAGGATCATGATGAGCATTTGATGATCCCCAATACAACAATGGGTTGAATGAATCTCACATGGCATTGGGGTAGGCTTATGTTGTTGGAAATTTTGGGTACTTTGGGTACATTGCCTTTTCTCAAGTGTATAATTTGTCATTGATGTCAAGAAGCTTTTGAAGGATTTTGATTTGATGTCAAAAGAATCTAAGTTCAAGGAAGGGTTTTTGTGAAAACCAAGGTAGACAAAATAAAAGGTTTTATTTAAAACCATGGACAACAGATTTGAAATGGGTTTTTCTTAAAACCCAAGTTGGCTTTTCGTTTCATTGAAAAAGGTGCCCCGGTGATGGAGATATTTAATTTTAAATATTTAGTTTAAATTTTATTTATTTAAAATTTAAATTAAAATTTTAAAATTAAATTAAAATATTTTCCACCGACGGAAATCATGTTAAAAAGGGCCGACGCTTTTATTAAAACATATACCTTATATATAAAGGGAGCAAATCAAATGTTGGTTTGTGTGCCATTGTTTTAATATTTGAAAATGCTAATGATGCGATCGGAAATTTGATATGACATTGGAAGGTGCAGTTAAAGAAGGGACGAACAATATCGTTTTTCGAGCAAGTATAGAGCATGTGATTCAAAATTTTTAGCGACGTGGCAATAAGTGAGGGTTACATAATTTACGAAAGGATAAAAATAAAATAAGGCTGCTATTCGTGTTTTTTGTTTCCATCCAATAGTGTGGAGGAGTCGGTTGCTTGTTCGAATGAAGGTGCTACGATCTGGGAGGTCCTAAGGTCAAGTCGCAGCGGCGTTAATTTTTTATTGTTGGAAGAGGACGAAGGAGTTAAATAGGTTTTTTTCCATTGTATTCTCATCCAAGTGGATAGCGCAGGTGGCCA
Source organism: Wollemia nobilis (assembly GCA_028583015.1). NCBI lineage: Eukaryota > Viridiplantae > Streptophyta > Pinopsida > Araucariales > Araucariaceae > Wollemia > Wollemia nobilis. Next base: position 4,440,103 of record JAQPPZ010001245.1, on the reverse strand, counting down.
CGGACAGTTTTGAGTTGATGAAGGTTGGAGGGTCAAAACCCATCCGCACCAATGTTTTATTTTCAAAGGTATGACTCAAAGTTTCTTTTGTGATTAAAGTTTAGAGAAATAAGTTTTACAAAGAGGGAGTCATAAGGCTTTGTTTAAACTTTAATTTAAAGCTTTCAATTGGGAGTTATAAGAGTTTAGATATTTGTGAAATTAAAAGGTATTTTATGTTAAAATTAATTGGAGAGGTATAATAAGTTGAGTGAGAGGAGTAATAAGGTGTAATTGTGGATTTACATTACATTGTGAGAAAGATTTATTTTCTAACCTTCTTGAGATTGGCATAGAAGTTTGTTGTGGTTGTGGCAAATGTATGAGACCCCTTCATCATCAAGAAAAAGGTATGGGCACATTCTTCTTATGAGTATGATTGGTGTATGTTTTTTGAAATAAGGTTGGAGTGAAAAGGTATTCTACTAGGTATCCTAATGGCTAGGTGTAAATCCTATTTTCTTGTTTGTTGAAGACTACTTATGCATTGTTATCCTTAAGGAGAGTTTTTGGTGAATGCATAATTTTTGGTTTGAGATAGTGGAAGCTTTGTGCACTAGGGTTGATATTTGTGAGTCTTGCTACTTGCATTGAGATGGTGAAACCCTTAGTTGGCTGTTTTGATATTAATGGTTGAGTTGCTTCCATAGAGGTTGTTTTGATCAAGTTAGTGCTTTACTTGATACATGATTTGGGCTTACTCCATTGAGTTGATTTGAGCAAGTTATTCTTTGCATTTGGTGAAATTGTGTTGGTGGTTGTTTTGTTCAAATATCCTTGGAGGGAAAAGGATTTCTACTTGTTTCCTTTTCTTGTGATGATTGGTTGAATGCTTCAAGGTTGATGTTGAGTTGAATGGTGTTGATTGACTAAACCTTGTTTGATGAGCATTGTTGTTAAAACCCTAATTGTTGGTGAAAAGAACATGAGTATCATTGTTATATGAGATATTGCATGGTTGGCAATTGTTGGGTTGTGTTTCATGTTCTTGAGAAAAGCATACTACATCTATCTTATTCTTTTGAGATTTGAGATTGAGTTGAGATTGATATTGGGAGTTAAGTATAGAACATATTGAGTCTCTAACAATTCTCTTTATGTTTCTATGAGATTTGAGATTGAGATTGGGAGTTAAGTATAGAACATATTGAGTCTCTAACAATTCTCTTTATGCTTCTATGAGGTTGATGAATCACATTGGGTCTCTAACAATTCTCTTTGTGGGTTCATGCTAAGCAAGTTTTTCTTGGTGAGCTTGCTGAGGTTTTGGACAGGTTTCGGTGGGGACTTGTGAGCAGGTTTTTGGACAGGTCCTAGCAGAGGACTTGTGAGCTGAGTTTGTTAGTTCTATCAAAGAACTTGAGGATAGAGAGCATTGATTCTTTGAGAAGAACCTGAGGACAATTTTGGCAAGTCTTTGAGAAGGCTTGTGTGCAAAGGATTGATTTGTTCAAGTGTTGGACAGATCTGACAAACAGAGGAAGACTTGTACTAGACCGACTGACTGTGTTTGGTATAGGTTTCTGAGCTACTATGGACGTGATCATAGAAGGTAGAGGTCTCTTAGGCTAAGCATTGAGGACAGGAGGTCTTCGATGGAAAGGAGTTCCACATGCTAGTAAGAGGTAGAGGCAGTTGATCTTCTGAGGGATCATTTCTAGAGCATAGGGGAAGGTATCTCCTTTGAGCAGAGGCTCATAAATTCAGATAGAGGAGAAGGTATATCCTTTGAGCAGAGGCTCATAAATTTAGATTGGGGGAAGGTATCTCCTTTGGGCCGAGGCTCATAAACATTGTAATTGGGAAGGTTTCCCAAAGAACTTTGAGATAACTTTTAGAGAAAATTTTTGTGGACGTAGCCTAGGCTTTCTGGGTGAACCACATTAAAATTGGTGTCACTTTGTGGATGATATTGTGCTTTGTTTTGATATTAAAAGAAAAAGTAAAAAGAGGTCTTATACTGTTCACCCCCCCTCTTAGTATAAGCTTGTGTTCTTCAATTGGTATCAGAGCCGGTGCCTTCGAAAATTTTAACAGCTTGAAGGAAAATCTAGCAAAGAACACAATGGATTATTCAAGTGGCAATGCAGCACCTATTCTTGATGGATCAGATTTTGGTCTTTGGAGTGCAAGGATGAAGGTTCATCTAATGGCACTTGGGAATGAGGTTTGGGAAGTGATTGAAGATGGGTACACTATTCCTGAACATGGTCCTTATACTAAAGAAGACAGGATCCTACATCACAGAAATTCAAAAGCAATGAATGCAATCTTGAAAGGCTTATAGAAAGCAGATCTCACCAAAGTGATTCACTACAAGACAACTAGTGAAATGTGGAATCAGCTGAAAGTGGTTCATACAGGTGATGCAAATGTCCGAAAGGCCAAGTTGAGACACTTCAAAGGTATGTTCAAACAACTCCAGATGAATGATGATGAAAATATTAGTGACTATGTGCTTCGTATGGATGAGGTTGTTAACTCCATGAAAGACTTAGGTCTTGAGCTTGCTGAAAATGATGTTTGTGATAAGATTTTAAGATCTCTTCCTAATAGATTTAGTGAAAATATTTCTGCTATTGAGGAAGCTAAAGATTTGGATAAGTTGAAAAAGGATGAGCTCCATAGTATTCTTGCAACATTTGAGTTGAGAACTCAAGTGAAGGTTGATGTCAAGAAAGAGGCAGCTTTCAAGGCTACCAAGAAATCAAAAGGCAAACAACTTCAAGAGAGTGATGAGTCTTCTAGTGATGAAGAGGTATATTACAGCAAGAAAGGCAAGTTCTCTAGAAAGCACAAAAGCATGAAAAATATAAGATGTTTCAATTGTGGAAAGTTTGGTCATTATGCTACTGATCGTACTGTTTCCAAGATCGAAAGTGATGAAGATAAACAGGATTATAAGAGCAAGGATTCTGAAAAGCACAAGCATCACAGGAAAAACAAAGATGAGCACAACAATCAAGGAAAAAGGTATTCTCACAAGCACAAGAAGAGTTTCTACCTAGACAAAGCAAGTAAGTGTTCTAGTAGTGATAGTGAAAGTTCTTCAAGTGATTGTGAAAATGAGATGTTGTTCATATCAGAAAAAGAGGAAGAACCGAAACATAGATTCATTATCATGAAATGTCTTAGATGTGGAAATTTTGGTCACCTTGAGGATGATTGCACAAATAATGAATTGGTTTCTAGTATGTATGAGGATGCTTCAGAAAACTATAAGGAAGATGCTTGTATGGTTTTTGAAAAAGGTAGCACCTCTAGTGAGAAGAAATCTGAAAAAGGCTGTGATGATTCTGAAAGCAATCAAATAAAGGATCTTGAAAGTGAACTTAATAATGCTCTTAGTGCTTTGAAAAAGGAAAGAAAGAAGAATGCTAGACTCAAGGATAAATTAGATGAATGTTATATGGAGAGAGATGATCTTATAGAAAATCTTGATTTCTCTATAGCTAAGACACAAGAACTCAAGGATGAGCTAGAGTCTAAGGTTCTTGAGTATAGTGAGTTAGAACAGAAAATGGCTTCTTTGAAAGAGGAAACTAAAGAGTACAAGGATAAGCTGTACAGGTTTCAAGATAGCTCCAAAAAGGTTAAGTCACTCATCAAAGGTCAAAGAAAGACATCAGATAAAATAGGCCTTGGTTTTGTTAAGCCACACAAAGAACAAGTTGGAGAATCTAGTAAGAGACTCCAAAAGGAAGAGAGTTCTGATGAGGAGAGTATTTCAGAGAAAGAGTCCATGAGTGATAGATGCGCAGAAACATAAAACAGAATTCAGAATAAGAAGAAGAAGTTTTCGGGACCCAAGAGGTCAAATAAAGGAAAATTTCAAGGCAGATGTTTTGCGTGTCATAGGTTTGGTCACATGGCTTCACATTGCATGGCTCAAGTGAAGAAGGTAAATGACAGTTTCAGAAGTGCTAGTTACTTTCAAGGGTATTGCTACTCTTGTCAACAGTTTGGGCACAAGGCAATTTATTGCAAGGCAAATAACAGGAACAGGTTTGATCAGAACAGGTTTGGTTAGAACAGGTTTGGTCAAAATAGGTTTGGTCAGAACAGGTTTAGTCAGAACAGGTGGATTCAAAGAACAGGTATGCCTAAAAGAAATAACATTGTTACTTGTTATAAGTGCAAAAATGAAGGTCACACAACTAGACAGTGTAGAGCTGAACTTCCAAGGTACAGGAACAGGAACAGTGGTATGAACAGGTCCAAGGATCAAGGCATGGATAAGAACAGGGATGAGAACAAGAACAAGAGTAGTGACAAGAATAGGAATATGGACAAAGAGTTCAAGAGAAGGCCTGACAAGGAAGTTATAGACGATGATGATGATCAGTGCCTAATGGGAGTTTTACTCCCACCCTAGAATTAATCACCTCATCAGGAGGTGGGTGAGGGACTAAGCTAAGAGGCTCATTCTTAGTCTCGAGCCCCAAAGGTGACCCTTTGCCATTGATGACAAAGGAGGAGAGATATGAGTAAGGGGGAGAGCTTCAAAGTGAAGAGGAAAGCTTCAAGTCAGGTGGAGCAAAACTTCAAAGGAAGATTCTCAGTTGTGGGCATAGTTGGTCAGTTGTTAGCACAGTTGGTTTTAGTTTTGGCTCTTGAGAAGTGTTTTTAGTAAAGGTTTGCCATCAATGATAAATGGGGAGATTGTTGGCAATTTTTGGTACTTTGGGTACATTGCCTTTGCTCAAGTGTATAAGTTGTCATTGATGTCAAGAAGCTTTTGAAGGAATTTGATTTGATGTCAAAAGAATCTAAGTTCAAGGAAGGGTTTTTGTGAAAACCAAGGTAGACAAAATAAAAGGTTTTATTTAAAACCATGGACAACATATTTGAAATGGGTTTTTCTTAAAACCCAAGTTGGCTTTTCGTTTCATTGAAAAATGTGCCCCGGTGATGGAGATATTTAATTTTAAATATTTAGTTTAAATTTTATTTATTTAAAATTTAAATTAAAATTTTAAAATTAAATTAAAATATTTTCCACCGACGAAAATCATGTTAAAAAGGGCCGACGCTTTTATTAAAACATATACCTTATATATAAAGGGAGCAAATCAAATGTTGGTTTGTGTGCCATTGGTTTAATATTTGAAAATGCTAATGATGCGATCGGAAATTTTGATATGACATTGGAAGGTGCAGTTAAAGAAGGGACGAACAATATCGTTTTTTGAGCAAGTATAGAGCATGTGATTAAAAATTTTTAGCGACGTGGCAGTGAGGGTTACATAATTTACGAAAGGATAAAAATAAAATAAGGCTGCTATTTGTGTTTTTCGTTTCCATCCGATAGTGTGGAGGAGTCGGTTGCTTGTTCGAATGAAGGTGCTGCGATCTAGGAGGTCCTAAGGTCAAGTCGCAACGGCATTAATTTTTTATTATTGGAAGAGGACGAAGGAGTTAAATAGGTTTTTTTCCATTGTATTCTCATCCAAGTGGATAGCGCAGGTGGCCGCGGACAGTTTTGAGTTGATGAAGGTTGGAGGGTCAAAACCCATCCGCACCAATGTTTTATTTTCAAAGGTATGACTCAAAGTTTCTTTTGTGATTAAAGTTTAGAGAAATAAGTTTTAAAAAGAGGGAGTCATAAGGCTTTGTTTAAAATTTAATTTAAAGCTTTCAATTGGGAGTTATAAGAGTTTAGATATTTGTGAAATTAAAAGGTATTTTATGTTAAAATTAATTGGAGACGTATAATAAGTTGAGTGAGAGGAGTAATAAGGCGTAATTGTGGATTTACATTACATTGTGAGAAAGATTTATTTTCTAACCTTCTTGAGATTGGCATAGAAGTTTGTTGTGGTTGTGGCAAATGTATGAGACCCCTTCATCATCAAGAAAAAGGTATGGGCACATTCTTCTTATGAGTATGATTGGTGTATGTTTTCTGAAATAAGGTTGGAGTGAAAAGGTATTCTACTAGGTATCCTAATGGCTAGGTGTAAATCCTATTTTCAGGTTTGTTGAAGACTACTTATGCATTGTTATCCTTAAGGAGAGTTTTTGGTGAATGCATAATTTCTGGTTTGAGATAGTGGAAGCTTTGTGCACTAGGGTTGATATTTGTGAGTCTTGCTACTTGCATTGAGATGGTGAAACCCTTAGTTGGTTGTTTTGATATTAATGGTTGAGTTGCTTCCATAGAGGTTGTTTTGATCAAGTTAGTGCTTTACTTGATACATGATTTGGGCTTACTCCATTGAGTTGATTTGAGAAAGTTATTATTTGCATTTGGTGATATTGTGTTGGTGGCTATTTTTTTCAAATATCCTTGGAGGGAAAAGGATTTCTACTTGTTTCCTTTTCTTGTGATGATTGGTTGAATGCTTCAAGGTTGATGTTGAGTTGAATGGTGTTGGTTGACTAAACCTTGTTTGATGAGCATTGTTGTTAAAACCCTAATTGTTGGTGAAAAGAAAATGAGTATCATTGTTATATGAGATATTGCATGGTTGGCAATTTTTGGGTTGTGTTTCATGTTCTTGAGAAAATCATAACATCTATCTTATTCTTTTGAGATTTGAGATTGAGTTGAGATTGATATTGGGAGTTAAGTATAGAACATATTGAGTCTCTAACAATTCTCTTTATGTTTCTATGAGATTTGAGATTGAGATTGGGAGTTAAGTATAGAACATATTGAGTCTTTAACAATTCTCTTTATGCTTCTATGAGGTTGATGAATCACATTGGGTCTCTAACAATTCTCTTTGTGGGTTCATGCTAAGCAAGTTTTTCTTGGTGAGCTTGCTGAGGTTTTGGACAGGTTCGGTGGGGACTTGTGAGCAGGTTTTTGGACAGGTCCTAGCAGAGGACTTGTGAGCCGAGTTTGTTAGTTCTATCAGAGAACTTGAGGATAGAGAGCATTGATTCTTTGAGAAGAACCCGAGGATAGTTTTGGAAAATCTTTGAGAAGGCTTGTGTGCAGAGGATTGATTTTTTCAAGTGTTGGACAGATCTGACAGACAGAGGAAGACTTGTACTAGACCGACTGACTATGTTTGGTACAGGTTGCTGAGATACTATGGACATGATCATAGAAGGTAGAGGTCTCTTAGGCTAAGCATTGAGGACAGGAGGTCTTCAATGGAAAGGAGTTCCACGTGCTGGCAAGAGGTAGAGGCAGTTGATTTTTGAGGGATCATTTCCAGAGCAGAGGGGAAGGTATCTCCTTTGAGAAGAGGCTCATAAATTTAGATAGAGGGGAAGGTATCTCCTTTGAGCATAGGCTCATAAATTCAAATTGGGGGAAGGTATCTCCTTTGGGCAGAGGCTCATAAACATTGTAATTGGTAAAGTTTCCCAAAGAACTTTGAGATAACTTTTAGAGAAAAGTTTTGTGGACATAGCCCAGGCTTTCTGGGTGAACCACGTTAAAATTGGTGTCACTTTGTGGATGATATTGTGCTTTGTTTTGATATTGCTTTGGGTATATTGCATTACTATTTTGAAGTATAAATGAAAAAGTAAAAAGAGGTCTTATACTGTTCACCCCCCCATCTCAGTATAAGCTTGTGTTCTTCATATGTTTCATCTAATACATTCATTCATACACATAGGTATAATGAATATCTTGGTCTTCCTAACAAAACTTTTATCTTTCAAAATTACTGTATGGTTATTATACAAATTTTTATTAATCAACTAGGGTGTTTGAGTTTCATGGAAAGCCTCAAAAATCCCCTCATGGCAATAAATTATTTCATCAATAAAATCATTATCTTTATTTATGAGGTTTTATTCATTAAAGGGTGTTTATGAAATAGAATGGTTACCGAATAAATATCAACAATGATATTTATACAGTCACTGGCTATTTTTTACATATCATTTAATTTATATAACCTTATAAACAAAGTACATACATATCAAATCATCTTATCTCACATATGGTTGATTAAATGATTATTTATTATGATGAGAGTTATCATTTGCATTCATAATATTTTATACATTTTGTGGTGTCATCCATTAGTTTGTAAGCACATATAAAATTAATTCCTTATGTTTTAAGTGATTAAAGCATACAGGTCCATTTACATTTGGATCATACACCATATCATGTCATGTAAATTAAATGCATAAACAATTAAAATAAATTAAACATGCATTTAACAAAAAGTAGTGCATCCATATATATACCCACCATCATAATGCATCCATACATGTAGATCACAACATCTAAGAATACATCTATCATCTACCTAGTGCATATCATTAATAAATTGCATCCATATGACATAAGAAAAACATTCCATAACATTGCATAGATTTTCATCACATAAACATAAAACAATAAAGTGATACACATAATAAACCATAATGAAACTGGAATATCATATATATGTGTGTCACATAAGGACATAAAGGTACAAAAATTCCCGTAGACTACAATAGTATAGGTCATCAGACCTTACACTAAAAAATTATACAAATCCATCATGGCTATCATATTGGGCTTGCACCCCCAAGCTCAACCCCACCCTCAACTCCATATCTAGAGCTAGTCCCTATGGTCCTCTTGGATAATGCACCTATCCTCTGGTTAGGCTGCACTAATGACTACCCTGAGTCACTCTACCTTCTCCAAGGTGAGACCCTTGTAGTAGACCTCTTGAAAGGAGTGCCACATAGCCTCCTAATATAGAACTATAGAGAGGAAATATAACCAGTATCAGCTAACATCTAAGCATCACAATCCTCTAAGAGACCTTGCAGCCACTGGATCTCTACTACTAGATCTAAACCTGCTATCCCCTGAATAGTTGGATAAACTAGTATAATATAGCCCACAAGGACAACCACAAACTATGATTATGTAATATCTCTCTCTACAGTGAGTTACATTAAATCCACTTGTGCTTGGATGGAAAACCTCTCCTCCTCAAAATCCCTCCATCTAGTCTAGCCTACCAAAATCTATACCTGCAATATGCTGACCTAATTCTGGAGCATTGCTATGGATGTATCCCACTCCATGATCTGCTAGTGAGTTGTTTGCAACTTGCCCTCTATGCAGTGTAGCTCTGCTTAGAGGGAAGACTCCTAATCCTCAAGAAAAATATCCTCCTCCTCCTCGAACATGGCCTGCTCCTCTACTAGCTGCTCTTATATAGCCTAACATCACTACTCAATCTTGGTCTACACTCGACACCCATATGGATCCTCTACAATTACCTCATCCTTAGAATGCCCAAGACTGCTACTACCATTCCAAAGCTGCATCACCCACCACTAGGTATATGTATTGTAGTATCGGTATATACTATACCAACATCAATTATAGGAGGATCTACCTCCTAAAATACTACTATGACTCAAGGGGCTAGAATAATTCTCATAGATTGGATCTTCCTATACAAGATAGGCTCTAAGAGGAGGTCTTGTTGTACTCCAAACTGCCTGGTGACCCGAAAGAACTAGAAGAAATATCTAACACCTACCTTGCAATCGATGAAACATTGATCACACCTCGTCCATGCCATAAATTGGTATACCTTCTTCAAAGTAGGGCAATCCACAAAGGGCCTCCAGATGACATCTTTTACCTACTGTCTAGTCAAGGATGTTGCATAATGTACATAGTCTCCTGCATGGAATCGAATCTATCACTTCTTTGCTACACGTGACCATCTAGAACCATAACACTGTACCCTAGCCTCTATATAGATAATATCCTAGGCTAGCCCTATTGGGTGGTCTACTGTAATGTGCTTTGATCCCCAGATATGGAGGAGTAAGCTACATGTGACTGAAGCCCAACCATATCACTAGATCCTATATAGCTCATCATAGAGTTGTGCTAACAAGGCACTCCCCCATGCCATAATGATAGGTTCCTACTGATATAACAAGTCTTGTACCATGGAGAGGAGTTTCCATGGGAACCTCACTCCTAAAGTATATAGGAGAAGCACATAACATATAACGTGAATGATAATGGCCTAGCAGGATGAGAAGATGTGATCCAGATACCAACAGGTGACAGGAACTCCTCCATGATGTATATCTCCCAACGTTGCCTGTGCCTGGTCACCAAAAACCCTAGAAAAAAATATTAGGCTATGAGTATTCGGAGATGAAGTGATGGCCTCCCCATAAAAGTGAATCTTAAAGATCCTATACACATCCTCATGAGTAACCGTAATCTCGTCTATCAGGAGATGAAAGGCATTGGTCCGACAGTCCTATCTATGGGACAACATTATAAGGTATACCTGATTTGATACTATAGTTGATAATATAACAACATACATAAGACCCCATGCATTAAACTAGGCCCAATATTATCTTCCATGAGTGGCAACAGATTTTCCAACAAATTAGGCTTTTGATCCGATGAAGACAAGGCCTAGAAGTGTAAAATACATTCCTAATTAGATGCACTTAAATAAAAAAAACACAAAAAAAATAAAAAATGGTGTAACAATAACCCTAATCAAGAAATCCTACAAACACAATGATAAAATACACCATAACATGCAAAACAATCAAACTTTACACTTGAAAAATTTGAAAAAATCAATTAAATCCATCAAAAATAAAAAATAAAATAATTTTTCTAACGTTTCACGACCACTCATGCTGACTGTGGCTGTTGATGCCGATAGTGGCTAACATCCAATGCTAAAAAATTTGACCATTGGGATTCAAACTAGCCATCCTCAGTGATAATGACCCTTCTATGCAAATTAGGGGCCACCCTGAGCGAGAACGGCTATGAGGCAGCACACCAATGATGTCCACCCACACCCAAAAAACCAAAAAATTTAACAAATGCAAAAAAATAAGAAAGACCCACCTAAATTAGCCTAAACCTAAACCTAGATATGGATGTGGTTCATTACCAATGGGTTTTAATGTGGTTCATTTACCAATTTCTTAATTTGGTTCATTTTATCGATAAAATAACAAGTTAGGGTTTAAAGAAATACCCATGAAGCTCCAGTTCCTCCTTGCTCTGCTCTACCATGGGTTTCGATAAACATGTAGTATCCTGGGTTACTATCTCTTTCTCACCTCAGAGCTCAAATTAAAAAATGATAGTTGGCAAATATTGAAAGTCAAAACCTTAATTTTATTTTAATATTTTTTAGTTTTGTCATGGCCATTGCTGGCATCAACGACCCACACTTTCAAGCTGTTGACGTTGATAGTAGCCAAAAAATTGCAAAACAAGGTCATTGATTCTAATAGCAGCTAGAAATATGTAATAAATACATCATAATTCCCACCGTAAGGAATCTTAAAATGGACAATAAATCATATTTATCGATCAAAAATCATCAAAAATTGCTTAGATACAAAAAAATCATAAAATCAAAATTACAAAAACAATTATAAAATCATCAAAATTCACAAAAAAACCTCAAATAAATTTCAAATGCACCTCGTATCCATCTATTTACCCTATAAAATTGGTGTTTGTAGCAACTTGTGCTCCATGCAACCCGATAAGGTGAGTAAATTACCATAAGGTCATTTGATCCAAATTAGTCATCATTGATTCGCAACACATCACTTCAATCCCTAAGAAGGCCATGGTGGCTAGACTACCCCATGGGAGTGATATGTTAGTTGCATTTCTTTAGATCATTGAGTGATTCAACACAAGCATAATGGAATTGATATCATTTTTATTCCCTACAAAGGCCATTGAGGCTGGACTGCTCCATGGGATAGGATGTACAATTACTATTAATGGTTGAAAGCATGCCTATAATAGGATCTAACATATAAAAATAGATACAAAACTATTAAATTTTTCAAATTGATTATCTTGGTCAAGCAACTCATCACTTTATTTATTGTTCTTCCCTCATCGACTCATCGCTTTAGGAGGTAGTCATAATATCAACAATCATAATCAAAATCAACAAGGGATCACTCGATCATGTAAAATTGCATTCGTCTCATGAATCATTGCTAAAAACTATCATAAGCTTATCCTTTGCTGAGATAAAAAGAAAATATGATAGTTAAGCTTGAAGCTCTCCTCCTTCTAGATCAATTGTAGCACAGATGCTACCCGATCACCGTTGGACTTGTGAAAGCTTTTGCAACTTTAAGCCTTCCATCCTGTTGGAAGAAATGATTCTAATATGTGCACCTTTATCATGACTGGGCATCTAATGTTGATCAGATCAATGATCATAATACACCCTACAATATGGCCGTAGGTGGTGTATTTTTTCTCAACACTATGTTTTCCATAACGTGTCCCAAAAAGGGACATCTATAGACACTTAGCACACATTATATTTAGGATACTACTCATATGGGAAGATTTGCACACCATATTACTGACCTTGGACCTCTCCAAGAGCTAGCAGTGGTTCTAACCACTCATTAGAGGTAGTTCTAACCTATTCAGGCATGGCCACTATCAACCAGAATGATTGTCATCCCAGGCTGTTGAAGCTTAGAGTAGCCACGACTAGCCGCTATTATGGATAATGGCTAGCACTTAAACACAAATTAGCTATGAATGCTAGCCTAAATCATGTAGGGTTACTGAACTTGAATTATATTCAAGCATTTTTTTGGCATGGATCTCCTAGAGTTTCTCTTGACTACCACTTCCATGCAAGTCTAGAACTAGGCCTTCCCCCCCGATGACTAGTTTCATGTAAATTTGGATCTTGGATTCTCTAAGAAGCCAAGATCTATAATTTGTGAGGCCTACATACACACCCTCCCAGAAACAAGTAAGGATCCAAAATTTTATGCAGCAAAGCCTTGGACAAGTGAGTAGTGAGTTGAAAATCCTTGAGGAGAGTCAAAGTGCTGCCCATTTGCAAATTGTCGAGTCTGCAACCAACCATTGATCTTCTGAAGGAATAATAAGCACACATCACAAATTAATACCAATATGATGTGAATCCCCATGATTCTAATCATAAATCCATATCTATATAAGAATGTGACCCTTAAAAATCAATCCAGACGAGTAATTGAGTGTTGAAATCCCTAGTTTTCAAGGCAAACAATCATAGTTAGTAGTTGTTATATTTGAAAGTTACTTATAGGCATGGCCACTTTAAGCAACACTAACTAGGGTTTGAGTCACCATTTATTTAGTTTTAGCATAGATTTCCTATTACTTTTGCTTTGTCAGCTTATATTAGAGTAGATCTATCTTTTCCATTGCATTTGTACGGTGATTTCCAAGTTATTCATGCATATTTGCTTATCTTTGCATATTTTCATGCTTTATTGCAAGCTTTATCATATTACATGAGAATATTTGAAAAGACCCTCATCATGGGAGGCCTCATACGCTACGAATCACTCTATGTTGATTCTTAAATGCAGATAATAGGTTTTTGGTAAATTCAAAGCATATTTGGCATCAAATCCCTCCAAGCAAGTGAGAAGAAGGTATCTATAAGCCCTTGAGCATGTTCATGTAAAATATAAGAAGCCTATAGATTGCATCATTCCTAATTAGGGGCTTTTCATATTTGTAATAATTGTATCAATCATTTAGTATCCCTAACAGGGACCTATCTATAATTGATATTCAATATGAATTAATAAGAAGACACCTCATGTTTGTTAATTCATTATATTTTGTGCTTTCATGATTATATTATTGATATAATGATGCAAATAGCTCAGGTGTATGCTTTTTAGGATTGTACACATGAATCCCATGATTGCCTTAATGGTTAAATATAAACTATAAAATCATCTTGTTATGGGGTTCATACAAAAAAATTGATTATTTGGAATGGGTATCCAACATGGTGTTAGTATCAAAGCCCACTGAATAGGTTCGTGTATGCATTTATTTTTGGAATCTCAATAAATCTTATCACAAGGACAACTTACCACTCCCAAATATTGATACGTTGGTCTATTCCATAGTAGGCCATGAAATAATATCTCTCATGGATGGCTTTCTGGATATAATCATATTAAGATCAACCCTATTGATCAACACAAGATATCCTTTAAGATTCATTGCAGGAATTTTTGTTATAAGGTCATGCCCTTTGGTCTTAATAATGCTAGTGTAACTTACCAGTGGGCTATGACTTACATATTCGATGACTACATGCACAAGATCATGGAAGACTATGTTGATGATGTCATCACAAAATTGAAAGAATGATCACACAATCTCCTAGATATTTGTAAGATCTTTGATCGCCTTCTAGAACATAACATACAACTAAAACCAAAAAGGTGTGTCTTTGGTGTAACTTTAGGAAATATCTTGGGGTTCATTGTCTCGTAGTGAGGCATTGAAGTCAACCCCAACAAAGTCAAATCCATCATCGAGATGCCTCCTCTCATGAATCTCAAGCAACTACATTGTTTGCAAGGCAAAATCCAAGCCATTCATCGCTTTATAACCCAATTATATCATAAGTGTCAACTATTTAACCACCTCTTACAAAAAGGGATTGCATTCAAATGGGATCCTAACTTCCAATAAGCCTTTGAGTCAATCAAAGTTTATCTTACTTTACCACCAGTTTTATCCCCACCACATCAAAAAATTTCATTCTCTTATACATTTTAGCTACATATTTTACAATAGGAATAATATTGGCTCAGACTAACATGCTCAACCATGAGCAAGCATATACTATATTAGTCATACTTTTGTCAGCTATGAAATGTGATACACTTGGAGAAGCTATGCCTAGTTGTAGTCTTTACTACACAAAAGTTTTGCCACTACATGCTCAACCACATGACTTTTGTTATGGCTCATGATAACCCCTTACGATACATGATAAATAAGAGTTATAATAACTCTTGTACTACTAAATAGATCATTGTTATTACCAAATTCAACCTTGAATTCATTTCTCAAAAGTCCAAAAAAGGACAATCCACCATTGACCAACTAATTGAGGCTCCATTACCAGATGACCACCCATTCCTCGTCCAGGTTCTGGATGATTCTATTTTTTTACATCATCGAAGATGAGGAATATATAGAACAAAAAATACCATTTGACCTAACACTATTCTTTTATGGATCCCATTACCCCCACACTGGGATGTTGGGATTGTATTTTTTACACCTAATAGGAAACCACTTCCCTTCTCCTTTAAATTATTTTTTCCTACATGAATAACAATTTTGAATATGAAGCTCTCATTCTTCACTTGAAGTAGGCACTTTATATGCACATTAGATGTCTCCAGATATTTTGTGATTCTCTCCTTATCATTAATCAAGTCAAGAAAATTTGGAAATATCATTATGTAGTACTCCAAAAGTACAAAAAAAATATTCAGCAACTACTCACTCTACTTGAGTGGATGATATCAAGGCCACTCCATGCTCCTTCAACTATTTTGTGGATACCATGTCTTCCTTTGGTTCTTTAGTACCATAAAAACCACTATCTGACACAATATATGTGTCCATCTATACTTTATTCCAATCCACTATTTCACATTCATCCTCGATCAATGATGATGGCATCCATATCATCCATACTGAACTACATGATTCATGGTTTTCTAGATTAATAATTACATCAAATTATGCTTTCTCCCTTATGAATTACCACATGCTCACCAATGAGCATTCAAACAAATATCAATTAATTACACACTACTGGGGATATTCTATATCGCCACAGTCATGATGGAATCCTCCTATGATGTCTTGAACTACATGAAGCTTAAAAAGTAGTTCAAGAAACCCATGATGAAATTTGTAGTGGCCACTTTAGTGGAATGGCCATTACTAAGCACAGTTTATGTATTGGACCAAAATGGAACATAATTTTTGTGAGTATATTAAATTATATATTGAGTATTAGCAACATGCTAACCTCATGCACTTACCTTCGCAAGCACTTCATCCTATCCAATCCATGTGGCCCTTTTTACAATGGGGCCTAGATATTATTGGGAAAATCTCACCTACTTCATCCAAAAACTATAATTTTATCATCACTGCTATCGAATATTTCACAAAGTGGATCGAAGCTATCCTACTTGTACAAACCATGAGAGCCAAAATCATGTCATTCATTACTAACCACATCATATTCCACTTTAGAATTCCATCACAAATCATTTATAACAATGGTACATCATTTAAAAAAAAATCATTTGTACCTTATGCACCAACCTCAACATTCATCATAACTTCTCCACCCCACACTATCCTTAGGGTAATGGCCAAGCAGAAGCTATCAAAAAAACCATCTACACTATCCTTCACAAAATAACGATAAAATATCATCATGATTGGCATAATCAAATGTCATTGGCCTTTTATGCCTATCGAACGAGCATTCACACCAATTGGGGCAACACACTTTTATTTAGTCTATGTCACTAAAGCCATTATGCCTCTCAAACTTGAGATACCCTCCTTACGCATCTCCATGCAAGACTTCAACAATGATTATACTGCTTATCAAGCCAAAATCGACCAATTGAATATCCTAAATGAGCATCACATTCACACTATAGAACACACACATGTTTACTAAGACCATATTTGCCATGTCTACAATAACAATGTATATAAGTGCAAATTCTAGGTTGGTGACTTGGTTCTTAAAGATAACCAACAGATCACTATCTAACCTCGCTAATTTTGAGACAAATTCATACCTAATTGGCTAGGTACTTACATTATCACACACAATTATGACTATGGAACCTATTGATTGGTGAATGTTAAAGTATTCGTAGAACCTAAACTACTCAATATCATTCATCTATGCATATTCAATGCCTAGTTGTCTTAGATACAAAACATTAGTCATTATATATATTGTCATCATCATGTTGTATATATATCGCCTCATTAATGCACTTATTATCCACATTACACAAAACACACACTTTAAACTTTTTGTTATAGAATAAAAACACTTCTACTTTATATGTCATTCTTATGTTGTATATCTCTTTTGTTCTATAGGTTCACCATCATTGACCACACAACCTTCACTAGGACATATCACACTAAATTTACATCACAAGCATATCTTAAATCC
The DNA here is from genome assembly GCA_028583015.1 of Wollemia nobilis. NCBI lineage: Eukaryota > Viridiplantae > Streptophyta > Pinopsida > Araucariales > Araucariaceae > Wollemia > Wollemia nobilis. The sequence continues at coordinate 4,423,061 of JAQPPZ010001245.1, read as the reverse complement.
ATCATGTATAACTTTTTGATGCTCCTCCTTGCACCAATAACCTCGATCAAACATACATAGCCACCTAATTCTGTTCATGTTCACCATTCATATTTCTCTTACCATTCAGATCATGACACTCCACTCTAGCCTCATTCACATAATAATAGAGATTCATCCATTTCTCTTTGCTTCGATGATATTCAAGACTCTCTCTCCTCATTTATAGATATGGAAGAATATTTTTTCTCCTTGTACCCTCATGCATGGGGCCCATATCCTCCCACCTTAGTCGATGAAAGAGACCCCTACCTATCAGATTCTTCAACTTGATTCCCTTTTGTTGTCTCCTTTCTCCCCAACAAGGGGATCCCACATATTTTCTCTCACTCCTTAGGGTTACCTCCACACCTATCCAATGGAATGTCACCTTAAAATTAGGCCATTCAGTAGCACCTATCTCAGTCCATCCCTTTGCGTACATACCCATTTCAGCCATGTTGCTCTCTACTACTATCAAAAGCTCCACCTAATATTCACACACCTCCAGTCCCCTTCCATGGTACTCACCTTTAGCCTCTACCACCACCACTTCACCACTATCCACCTACACCTCTTTAACTCATCCATACCCCTATCCATGCCCATATCCCAAATCCCCCAATCCACTAAGATCTTGTTCCCATCCCACCTCCACACCATCCCCTTCACTATTCAATCTCCAATATATCCTCACTCGACTTGACAATATTAAGTTATAAATTGACCACTATCAATGTCATTCACCCACATATCATTCAAGTATATATCACACCTCATTACCCTCCTCCATGCATGTCTCTCATCCTCGTATGTAGCCTCCACCAGAAAAAAGGTCAATCATCCACCCACCCATGCCTATCCTACCTCCCTTGCACTCATCACCACCTGCACCTTACATTTATCCCATGCCTATCCTTTTGGATATTTTATCCTACATATTCCACCAATTTCTTCATGTAAGGCTCCTTGTTTTACCTAATATCTGTTGGGACTGAAACTGAAGGGATTGATTTTATTGATATAAATGGTTACAATATATAGGCATAAGCCTATATTCAACACATGAAACTTTTCAAGAGAAACTGACAAGTGTCAAGGTGAAGGCATAGTGCAATTTAACTCTAACATTCCCCCTTAAAGTGCACTATCCAAACTAAAGAAGAAAACAAAACAATTCAACATTAGGTAACATTCCCCCTTAATGTTGACTTCTCTAAAAAACCTATCATCCTCCCTTATTGTTGATTTGGTCTAGGCTCGTGCTCTTTGCACTTGGCTCTCCAACTATGAATAATGCTAGATTCACTATGTATACATCTCGGTCTGTTGCCTCAGGGTCAGCCACTTCCACGGGTCTGTTGCCACTGGGTCAGCCATCTAAGTGCCTCAGGGTCATCATGGGTGCCTTAGGGTCAGCCACTTTTGGGCCTATTGCCTCTGTAGGTCATCCTTAGAGGATGTTGCCTCTCGTAGGTCACTGACTAATCCCACCATAAATATCAAATCCTTCCTTATGGTGAACTCAATCTAGAAGGTATCGGTCTCTGCCGAAAATGCACCTAATACAAATGAAAAATGAGCCATATAAGAGTTTTGGTCTCTGCTGAAAATGCACTCAATACAATAAAATGAGCCATAGATCCAAATATGGAGGAAAAGAAGAAAGAAGAAAATAATCTTCTGAAGTGTCTTTGTCTATAGTCTTCAGAAGTAGATCCGGAAAAACCTTGGATAGAGTCTAGGGTGTCTATGTATGTAGTCTTTAGAATAAGTGTCCTTATGGTAGTCACCTCATCTTACTGGAATACATGGGTAACCAGCCACTGCATCTGCCAAGTAGAAAGAGGTGAATACTAGATACTAGGTTCACTTACAAGTACCTTGGGAGTGTCGGGTACAACCAAAAGTGCACTCCAAGGTAGAAAAACTTTGAGGCTAAAAAACTCAATTGAAATAGCCTCAAAATTACAATATGACACCACCATTGTGTCTATCATGGAAAAATGTTTCCAATGACTATAAATACCCCTATATTCCACCATCAAAGGGGCCTTCATCAGGAGGGAAAAACCATCATGCCTCTAAGGCAGCAAAATAAACAACATCGCTCAATGGCGGCATCGCTCTCAGGCGGAATAAAAATAGCATCAATTTCCCCCGTAGGGGAATTACATGGGCCATTTAGGCCTTCCACTTCTATGTGCCATGTGGGAAAATTTAAAATGGCCAAATAGGCCATACTGTCAACCACTATTCACGAGCATTCCCCTCTTGTCTTCATACAATTTCTAAATGAGGGCATTCAAGTTCCCCATACATAACAAAGTTGTCCCCTCTAGTTTAACAACATATGCCCCTTACATTAATTTCATACTATCTTAACATAGCATGACTCTGCACCTTTCGTGAAACAGAAATCCAAAGATTTAAAACAGAATTTTAGGCATAAATAGGCATATTAATTCTTGTGTTGTGGAACATAGCATTAGAAGCCATAGATAAAGCAAAAACTATGCCCTCACGGGCCGTCTTCACCCCACTGCACGCACCAACTGCCAAGTGGCATTGGATGCATCCACGTGCCTCCGCTCGGTGCCCTACGCTACGTTCTCGGCTCCCTCCATAGTATTCGATGATTCTGCTTCCTCTTTCGGGGCGACATCCTTCATAATAATGTCCGCGTCCAAGTCTTTAACATCCAGTTCCACAGTAGCATCAGCAGGAATAACTTCATTTTCTTCTTCTCTTTTCACAGGCACATCTGGAGGAGGAGGAATGGATTTGCTCTCCTTATCCTTGTCCTGTTTTACCTCCTTTTTCACTGTGGGGGGTTTCACGGATTTTGGTGCCGTCGCTTTACCTTTGGGCTTGACCTTTGGCTGGAATTTGGGCTTGCTTTCCCTGGGAGGCCCGTCGGATTTCAGGTTGGGCTGTCCAAATAGGTCGTATGCGGACACAGCGAGCCCATCGAAAGGCAAAACGCCACCGTTGTCTTTCTCTTTGTTCTCCTTCTTCGCGTCGTCACCCATGGCTGCTCAAAATGCTACTGCCTGAGAAATTATTGCAAGCAATGCTGTTGCCTGAGAAATTCCTATGTGGGGATTCCTCCATGTAATGGTGGCTCCAGACGAGCTGCACAGCTGCATGCATAGGATTCAAGTGTAACTTGTTTCCTCGTAAAATCCCAAGAGCATAACAAGGTGAAAGTGGTGTCTTTGAAGATGTTAACGTCTGTTTTGTAATTTTTAGATGTTCCTTTGCATCCTCATCATTATTTTCCCCATATTTCTCTATAATGAGATCAAGCAAGAGGAGGCGGAGGTGAACGACGAGCCGATGTCTTCTGTGTTTGAGGAGCCGAAAGAAGACAAGGTCATCAGAGAAATTAATGTGTATTTTACGCCTCGCATAGAGTCCAACACCAAACTTTATCTCATGCAATATCCGCTTCGCCCTTAGTGGCGGTCGTATGGACTTTAGGATAGGTGTGAAGAGATGAGGGTAAAACCTAAATAGAAGGCTCGGTCATAGTGGCATCGAGATCGAGACTGATCGACCTGTACATAGATGTGCGCAATGTGAGAAAATTTCTTATCATTTCTACACGACACGTTGCAGATGGCTACAGAAACTCATTCACCTTTGTCGCGCTGTGATACTCTGCGGGTCCATGGATTGCGCCAGGTTATGATAAGGCTCGCCAGAACTTCAACCACTGGAGCTGATCGTCGTCTTCACTCAAAAAAATAAATCGTCGTCCTCACTTAGAAAAATTTCCCCACAACCACAGCCACCGGAGCCGATCGCCGTCTTCACTCAAAAAAATAAAAAATAGAAATTCCCCTGGAAACGCAGTCCCTTTAGCTCTGCCAAAAAATTTGATTGCAGAAGCTAAAACTCAACAAATGCAAACCCTAAAAAAAACTTAAATAAATAACCTCCCAAACTATTTTTTTTTTAAATCTTACCATCTGGTTTCTGATCCATCAAATGATGGAGAGCATACTCCCTCGGTAAAAAATTAAAAAAAATAGGAAAAAAAAAAAAAAAAGGGGAGGGAGGATTTCCATGAGGGAAATCCCCCCTCAAGGGGTTTCACAAGGCAGGGAAAGCCTGCTCTGATACCAAATGTTGGGACTGAAACTGAAGGGATTGATTTTATTGATATAAATGGTTACAATATATAGGCATAAGCCTATATTAAACACATGACACTTGTCAAGAGAAACTGACAAGTGTCAAGGTGAAGGCATAGTGCACTTTAAATCTAACAATATCTAACAAATTGATCCACTTCACCCTAAATCAAGGGGCTATAATGAACACCAATTTTGTGTCTACCATCATCAATCAAGGAGTACCATCAACAAGTATCACCTCTTCGAATACCTCATATGTGACATGGTGGATGGGAGAGCTCCTCCACCATTCGAGCATGATATTTCTTCAACTGGAGTTATAAACACCCCACTACATCTCGTGCCTCACTCTACTCCATCACATGCATCATTTACCTCAACACCCCATTACTTCCAATAGCTATACAACCACACAAACTATTAGAATACTAGTCATGTTGTCACTATTCCTAGTCATTCATGATATAAGCTTCACCACTCTCCACATCCTTAGTTTATCCCACTATCTCTTTCTTTCCCCTACTATTCTTCTTATTCTTTCTTGTTATGTTGCATTGTTGTATGGTTATGCTTCAAGTAGCTACATACCTATGCTAGATTTCCCAACACTCTCTCTCCTTCATCTTGCTATTTTCATTATTGTATGGTCATGCTTCGAGGAGCTACATACCTATGCTAAATTTCTCTTCTTCTTCCTTCTTGTTTTTTTGCATTGTTGTATGGTCACACTTCGAGCAATTACATACCTATGCTATATTTCCCATATCTCTCTATTTATTCTTGCTATTTTGCATTGTTGTATGGTCATGCTTCGAGTGACTACATACCTATGCTAAATTGTTTTTCTTCTTATTATTATTCATTATTCTTGTTATTTTGCACTATTTTATGGTCATGTTTCAAGTAGATACATACCTATGCTGAATATTCCATATCTTATTCTTATTTTATTCTTCCTATTATATTTGTTTTCTTCATCCTTCTTCGTCTATATTTTTTAATTTTTCTTTATCCACCATCTCTTTTGCATGTCACTCTTCTTGATATAGGCCATCATGCACATTCTCCTTCTTGCACTTATCTCTTCCATTTTTTATGTTGGAAATATGAGCAAGTTTTGTTGTCATTTATATAAAGAGTTATCACGATTTGTTGTTTCAGTTTCATCTTCATTAAAATCATGAGGAGGTTTTTCCAAAATGGCAAAGCAGGTTTGAAAGACAAATGTGATATTATAATATTTAATATTATAATACTCCAAATTATAGGTTGAGGTGAAGAGGATAGGTCCAAGGAGCAATTAAAAATAATTTACTCCTTGAAAGACCCATTGACAAAGTTTCAAAATATTTAAATTAATTTATTTAAATTTAAATATTTTAACCTAAAGGTTAAAATTTAAATAGAGTTTGGGTGCCAAAGTTCAAAGTTATAAAATATTTAAATTCTAAATATTTTTTCGACGTTGAAGTGCATAAGCTAAAGGATATAAAAAGGGGGTCTAAAGTTTTATTTTCAATTATCCATGCATTTCGAAGCCCTAAAGTGAAAAAGAAAAAATTGGGCACCAAATAGAAGAGAGAAAGATTTGCATGTGTTAAAAATAAGAAGGGAAGATCTTGTATAAGATAAAGTGCAGCATTAAAATTATCACCAAGTGCTTGGTAGTGCAAGTGGTGAGCGATAATTGGTTAAGGCGCTTGTGGAAGACATGTCAAGTGTTCAATTCATGTTCCCTTTGCTTTTGGTGGTGGCAAAGTGTTTTCTTTGTTTTGGAAGGCACCAGAGAGCAAGGTAAAAGGTGCATCGCACACATTTGGTCTTGTCATGGGTGTTTGGACCAACAATAGCCAATCCATAAGGCATAAGCACAACAAAAATGGTTGGTCATAGGTTCGAGGTGAGTGCAGTCATGAGGGAATTATTTTTATCGTAAGCCACCATCTAAGGTAAGAGGTTACTTCATTTTTTGATGGCGTGAGCCACATGAATTATTGATTACACTTTGATTAATTCTTGCTAAGGTTAGAGATAGGGAGTCATAAGGGAGTTTAAATATTTTAAATATTTACTTAGCATTAAAATAGAGATTGGAGATATAAGGTGTTTGAAAGGAATTTAATTGTGTTGGTTTTATTGTTTGAATATTGGAGTTAAAAGGATTAACCAAAGAAATTAATTTAATAAGTGTGAAAATTGGATTTATAAAGTGTTTTAAAGAAGTTTTTATTGGACAATATTTGAATATTATTTTGTGAAGTTTGAAGATAATAAGGGGTACTTGAGAGCTAATATTTTTGTATGGTGAGATAATTATTGAAGGAAATATTTGATTGGAGATTTTGAAATAAATTATTGCTATCTAACCTTAAGAATAGCAAAGAGAATTTTATTGTGATTGAGACAGGTTTTTGAAGACATATATCCATCAAATAAAAGGTATGGGCACACATTACTTCTAAGTGAAATATTTTTTGGTTGGTTGAAGTTGTGAAATACAAAGTTGGAGTGAAAATGTTTGTTTGATAAGCATTGTTAGTGAGTCCTTATATACATGATTGGTGAATTATTGTGAGAGTAATTGAGTGTGAAATTGAGAACTATATTGAACTAGGGTTTGTGAAAGAACATGAGTATCATTTTTAAGTGAGTTTGGAATCATCTTGAGTCAAGGTTTGAGTTCCATAGTGTGAGTTGTTGGAAGTTTGGTGAAACACCTAGCTAGGATCTGTGAGCAAGCTATGTTTCATTGAGTGGATTTGATTGAGCATTAGTGTTTGAAATAATTGGAGTGATAGTTTAATTTCTGTGAAATAAATTTTTCTCCATTGATTTGAAATAGAATTAAAAGTGTTGAGTGATTTGTAAGTGTGAAACATATTAAGTATCTTACCATTCTCTATATGTTTCTATGGTTAAAAAAAATTATGAGTGAAACTTATTTGTGTGATTTAAGAGTTTTTTCAAAGAGATTAAGTTGAGTTGTGTATGCAAGTTTTGCATTTGATTTGAATAAGCTTTTATGAAAGCTAGTGAGCATATTTGAGTAAATTCCTAGAGTGGACTTAAGGATAGATTTGTGTGAGATTTTGTGGAAGCTTACAAAAATATTTAAGACAAGTCTTGGTGAAGATTTTTTATGCATATTTGAGACAAATATTGAGCAAATTTGAGATAGGGATTGAGAATATTTGTGCTAGATCGAAGGACAATGCTTAGTGTAGATTTGGGATAGAGCAGATTTATATAGGGTAGAGGATAGTGTTTAGTATAGATCTGAGATAGAGAGAGAAGAGAGTAAGGTAAAGCTTTGGAGGTGATAGAGAAGAGGATGTTAGTCTCTAGTGGATAGAGATCCATAATCCAAGGTAGTGAGGATAGAGATCTTTTGAGTGAGGATAGAGATCCACAAGCCATTGCAGTGGAGGTAATAGTTTTCTAGAGGATCGAAAACAATAGCAAAGGAGAAGGAGTTCTCATGTGGATAGAGATCCATGAAATTGATCATGGTATTGACATCTCCTTTGGATAGAGATCCATAAATATTGTAATAGGTAAGGATTCCCAAGAGTTTTTTTTGAGAAAATTTTAGTGATATATATTCTCTATGGGCATAGTCCATATTGGGTGAACCACATTAAATCATGTCTCTCATGTGTGTGATGCTTTGTGTAATTTTTACTTCTTCAATATTGTTGATGTTATCATATGGTTTTAAAAGGAAAATTTTTTATCTTATATTGTTCACCCCCCTATCAGTATAAGCACATGTTCTTCAATTGGTATCAAAGTGGGTCTTTCCATTAAATGACTAACAACTTGGAGTAAGATCCAATAGAAACACACAAGACTTTAGAGAGTGAAGAAGTGATCATGTTTGACATAAAAGTGGAATTATTTGCTGCTCTCAGGAACCTTGAAAAGGTTAGAAAGAAGAACTCAAATCTGAAGGACCAAATTCAAGAGGATGAAGAAGTAAGAATATAACTTCTATAGAGTCTAATAGAACTCAAGATAAATGTAGAAGAGGGAAAGAAAATTGAAGATATGATAGATCTGTTAAGAGCAAGGAAAATAGAGTGTGAAATATTGGAAGTAGAAAGTGTTTCTCTAAGGAATGAAGTTGAAAAGACCAAGCTACAACAAGATATAAAGTTAGGAAAATAGAAAGAGGAGTCAATATTTCATGAGGTAGAGACATAAAACAAAGATAAGATCGTGACTCATGCTCTGGAAGGAAAAGACATCATAAAAGAAGAATGTAAAGAAGAACCATGGACAAAAGTTAATCACAACAAAAAGAGAAGCACTCGACCATATTTTCCAAGGTATTCAAATAGGTGACATAATCTCTTCCATAGATATTGCTTTTCATGTAATAAATATTGTCAATTATTTTGCACCTCTTATGAATAAAGATTTCATATATTATAAGTGCAATAATTTTGATCACAAGTCTAGATGATGCAAAATGGTATTGCCTAAGTCAAGTAAAAATAATACAACATCGATAATTAGGAAATAGAGAAAAGGGCATGGGAAAGCTAGATCAATGTTAGTACAAACAACTCTTTATGTTTAGGATAAAGAAAAACAATGGTTTATTGATAGTGGATGTTCTAGTCACATGATAGGAGATAAAAGTAAATTTCTTGTACTCAAAGAAACTAATGGAGGATTAGTAATATTTGGTGATAATGGATTAGCAAAAATTTGTGGTAAAGGAACTCTGAGTTTAGATAATGGGAAAACAAAAAAAAATAATGTATTGTACGTTAAGGGATTGAGGCACAATTTATTAAGTGTGAGTTAACTTTGTGATCAAGGGTACATGGTTACTTTTCATTTGAGTAGGTGTGATATTATGAAGTCTAAAACTAGAAAATTTATTGTAAATGCAAATAGAACTGCAAATAACCTCTACATGTTAAGTGATATTAAAGGGGAAAAGTGTTTTCTATCACAAGAAGATGAGATTTAGTTGTGGCATAGAAGTATGGGTCATTTAAAATTTTACAACATAGTAAACATAAGTAACAAGTAGGCTATCCGAGATTTACCAAATCTAAGAAGGCCATAAAACACAATTTATTCACAATGTCAGCATGAGAAGCAAACTATAACAAGTTTCAAGTCAAAAGTATTTATGTCTTCTAAGCCATTGAAGCTAGTGCCCATTGACCTATGTGGTCCTACAATGACAAAGACCTTACGAAGTGAAAGTTACTTTATATTATTTATAGATGATTATTCCAAAATGATTTGGGTAGCCTTCTTGAAAGAAAAATTAGAATCTTTTGAGAAGTTTAAAGCTTTTAAAGAGTTAGTTCAAAATGAAATAGAGAAAAGGATTAAGAGTTTAAGGTCAGACAGAGGAGGATAATTTACCTCAAAAGAATTTTTAGAATTTTATGAACAACATGGTATCAAAATATAATATTCATCAGAAAGAACTCCTCAACAAATTGGGGTAGTTGAAAGGAAAAACAAGACAATTGATAATATGGCTAGAGCCATGTTAAATGAGTCTAATATTTTATATGGGTTTTGGAAAGAAGTAGTATATAGTAACATATATCACCAATAGATCTCAAGTAAGAGTGAACCATAACAAAATCCCATATGAGCTTTGGAAAGGTATACCAGCTACTGTAAAGTACTTTAAATTTTTTGAAAGAAAATGTTACATAAGAAGAGAAGAGAAAAATTTGGGTAAGTTTGATCCAAGATGTGATGAGGGTATTTTTCTTGGCTATTCCACCATGAGAAAAGCCTATAGATGCTATAACAAAAGGACATGTACCATTATAAAAAGTATAAATGTAATAGTGGATGAGAAGATAGGATCAAGAGAAACAATGCAGGAAATTGTATATCAGGAAGATGAAAGTTGTCAAGAAGAGTTACGTGAAGAATCAAAATAATAAGAAGATACATAGACTTCTTCCTAAAACTCCATCTAGATATGTACAAAAACATCATCCAAGGCATCTAATCATTGGGAATCCAGATGAGATATAGACAAGAAGAAGGGTAATAACATCAAATCAACAAGAAAATTTATCTTTGTTATCTAAGACTGAGCCAAAAGACTTCAATGAGGCAAGTGAAGATGAATTTTAGATAAAGGCAATGAATGAGGAACTAGACCCAATAGATAAAAGTAATACTTTGGAACTTTTTCCATGACCAAAATGTAATAATGTGATTGGCACTAAATGGGTATTTAGAAACAAGTTAAATAAAGATGGTCAGGTAGTCAAAAACAAAGCAATTTTAGTATGCAAAGGTTATGTATAGGTTGAAGGAATTGACTTTGATGAGATATTTGCTCCAGTTGCACGACTTGAATCTATACAAATTTTTTTAGCCTTCTCAAGTTTCATAAAATTCAAAGTATATCAGATGGATGTTAAATCAGCCTTTCTAAATGGTGTCTTAGAAAAAGAGGTTTATATTGAGCAGCCAGAGGAATTCAGCTTAACTAATAAACCATACTATGTATGCAGATTGAAGAAGGCACCTTATGGAATAAAACAAGTTCCTAGATCTTGTTACTCAAGATTGGATAAGTACGTTCAAGAATAGAATTTCAGGAAAAGAATAGTGGATAGTAACTTATACATTAATAATTAAGGGAATGACTTACAAATTATGGTTGTTTATGTCGATTATATTGGAGGCAACAATGATAAGATGTGTTAAAAATTAACCAAGATCATGCAAAATGAATTTGAGATGTCAATTCTTGGTGAGTTGTCCTTCTTTCTTAGACTTCAGATTTCATAATCAGAGAAAGGAATATTTCTTTCACAAACCAAGTATATAAAATAAATGCTAAAGAAATTCAAGTTAGAATATTGTAAACCAGTGAGTGCCCCCATGGTTATAGGATGCATGTTAAATAAATATGATGAATCTTTAGAGGTAAGTTAGAAATTGTAAAAATATATGATTGGAAGCTTATTGAATGTCATAGCTACAAGAGCAGATCTCATGCAAGCAGTTGGATTAGTGGCAAGTTTTCAAGTAGCATTCAAGGAAACACATGTAGTAGTAGTAAAGAGGATTCACAGGCATCTAAAATGGACTATGGATTTTATGATTTGGTATCCCAAAAGTGACAGTTTCAATCATAGATTATTCAAATGTAGAATGGGTTGGCAACATTAATGATAGAAAAAGCACAAGTGGAGAATCATTCTTTCTTGGAGACTATTTGGTCTCTTGGCTAAGTAAAAAATAGGCATCAATATATTTATCCATAGAAAAAATAGAGTATATTGTAGTAATTTCTTGTTGTACATAGGTATTATGGATGAAGTGAACTTTAGAGGACTTCAAGGTAAAACATGATCACCCTATTCCCATGTTGTGTGATAATACAAGTTCTACAAATATATCAAAGAATCTGATGATGCACTCCAAGACAAAGTACATTCCAGTAAAATACCACTTTTTGAGAGAGCATATGATATATAAACAATTCATACTGGAATATGTTACTACAAAATAATAGATTATAGAAATTTTCACTAAGACACTTTTCAAAGAGACTTTTGAGTATCTTTGAGGAAAGTTGGAAGTAGTTATACTCTCACCCCAAAATTAACCACCTCAAGAGAGGACGTGGGGGAAGGGCTAAGTTAAGAGTCTCATTCTTAGCCCCAAGCCCCAAAGGTGACCCTTTTTCATTGATGTCAAAGGGGGAGAGATTTGAGTTAGGGGGAGAGCATTCAGTCAGGGGGAGCAGTTTCTCAAGGGAAGCAGATCTAAAAAAGGTAAAAGAAATGGTAAAAGTAAAATGGGTTGCCATCAATGAAAAATGAGGAGATTTTTGGAAATATGAGCAAGTTTTGTTATCATTGATATCAAGTTTTCAGGAGTTTTTGTTTCAGTTTCATCTTCATTAAGTTCACCAGGAGGTTTTTCCAAAAGGGTAAAGCAGGTTTGAAAGGCAAATGTAATATTATAATACTCCAAATTATAGGTTGAGGTGAAGAGGACAGGTCCAAGGAGAAATTTAAAAATAATTTACTCCTCGAAAGACCCATTGAGGAAGTTTTAGAATATTTAATTTAATTTAATTTATTTAAATTTAAATATTTTAAACTACATGTTAAAATTTAATTTTAAATAGAGTTTGGGTGCCAAAGTTAAAAGTTATAAAATATTTTACTTAATGAAATTTCTATATTCAAAAGATTCACCGAAATCGAAGTGCATAACCTAAAGGATATAAAAAGAAGGATAAAATTTTATTTTCGAATATCCATGCATTTCGAAGCCCTAAAGCGAAAAAGAAAAAATCATATGCTGATTAGTAGAGATAAATATTTGCATGTGTTAAAAATAAGAAGGGAAAATATTGTATAAGATAAAGTGGAGCATTAAATTTATCACCAAGCATTTGGTAGTGCAAGTGGTAAGTGACAATTGGTTAAGGTTCTTGTGGCAGATAGGTCAAGTGTTCAATTCATGTTCCATTCACTTTTGGTGGTGGCAAAGTATTTTTGTTTATTTTGGAAGGCACTAGAGAGCAAGGTAAAAGGTGCATTGTGTGCCTTTGGTATTATCATGGGCATGTGGCCCAACGATAGCCAATATATAAGGCTTAGGCACCACAGTGATGGTTGGTCATGGGTTTGAGGCGAGCACAGTGGTGAGGGCATTATTTATCACATACCACTATCTAAGATAAGAGGTTTCTTTATTTTTCCAAGGTGTAATTTATGATAAGAGGCCACGTGAATTATTAATTACACTTTGATTAATTATTTCTAAGGTTAGAGATAGGGAGTCATCAGGGAGTTTAAATATTTTAATTTTTTACTTAGAATTAAAATAGAGATTGGAGATATAAGGTGTTTGAAAGGAAATTAATTGTGCTGGTTTTATTGTTTGAAGATTGGAGTTAAAAGGATTAATCAAAGAAATTAATTTTATAGCTGTGAAAATTGGATTTATAAAATGTTTTAAGAATTTTTGATTGATCATGATTTGAATATTATTTTGTGAAGTTTGGAGATAATAAGGTGTACTTGAGAGCTAATATTTTTGTATTGTGAGATAATTATTGAAAGAAAATTTTTGAGTGGAGATTTTGAAATAAATTGTTGCTATATAACCTTAAGAATAGCAAAGAGAATTTTATTGTGATTGAGACAGGTTTTTGAAGATATATCTACATCAAAAAAAAGGTATAGGCATATCTTCCTTAAGAGTGAAATATTTTTTGGTTGGTTGAAGTTGTGAAATGTAAAGTTAGAGTGAAAAGGTTTGTTTGATAAGCATTGTTGAGTGAGTCCTTATATACATGATTGATGAATTCTTGTGAGAGCAATTGAGTGTGAAATTGAGAACTATATTGAAATAGGGTTTGTTAAAGAACATGTGTATCATTTTTATGTGAGTTTAGAATCATCTTGAGTTAAGGTTTGAGTTCCATAGTGTGAGTTATTGGAATTTTGGTGAAACACCTAGTTAGGGTTTGTAAGCAAGTTGTGTTTCATTGAGTGGATTTGATTGAGCATTAGTGATTGAAATAATTGGAGTGATAGATTAATTTCTATGAAACAAATTATTCTATATTGATTTGAAAGATAATTTGAAAGTGTTGAGTGATCTATAAGTGTGAAACATATTGAGTATCTTACCATTCTCTATATGTTTCTATGGTTAGACAATATTAGGAGTGAAACTTATTTGTGTGATTGAAGAGGTTTTCTATGATAAGTCTTGGTGAAGACTTGTTGTGCAAATTTGAGACAAATATTGATTATATTTGAGATAGATATTGAGTAGATTTATGCTAGATTGAAGGATAATGTTTAGTGCAGATTTAAGACAAAGCAGATTTGTGTAGGGCAAAGGATAGTGTTCAGTACAAATCTAACATAAATATGAAGGAGAGTAATAATAGGCTTTGGAGGTGATATAATAGAGCACTATAGTCTCAAGTGGATGGAGATCCATTATATAGGGCAACGAGAATAAGGATCTTCTAAGTGAGGACAAATTCTTCTATAGAGAGATCCATAAGCTAGTGCAGTGGAGGTAGTAGTATTCTAGAGGATCACCAACCAAAGCAAATGAGGAGTTCTCCTATGGCTAGAGATGCATGAAATTGATTAGGGGATTGGCATATCCTTTGGATAGATATCCATAAACATTGTAATAGGGAATAATTCCCAAGATATTTTTTGAGAAAATTTTAGTGAAATATTTTCTCCGTGGATGTAGTCCACATTGGGTGAACCACGTTAAATCATATCTCTCATGTGTGTGATTCTTTGTGTAATGTTTACCATATTAATATTTCTAATGTTATCATATGGTTTGAAAATAAAAAATTTGTATCTTATATGGTTCTTCCCCCTATTAGTATAAGCACATGTTATTCATTTTGCACCTCTCCACATGTTGGAGCAACCACATCTACTGTTCATTCTTCTCATCATCTTATTTTCATCTATTCATATATTTCTTGATATTTTCCAATCTCATATCATTGAGTTTCACATATTCCTCTTGTACATATTTTCCTACAAACTATGTATTTCATACTTCTTCCATTGCATATACACATATTGCCTTTGCATCCATATCCATACTTGTACATTCTCCTTATAGAAATACAATCATGATGGATTAAACCATGCACTTATTAGCATCACCACATGGATACCCACTCCCATTTTTAGGATTATGTATTATATAGTGTTTTGCATGATTTTACCATTCACCAGTTTAGCCAATGAAACATAATCTCTAGTTGACAAGTTATTACACTCCTCACAAATTTATTCGATTGGATTCATTTATTTCATGGACCACTCACACAAGTCACATTTTAAGCACATTTTGAGTCTAGGGAAGACAACACCTTCCGCATACATTGCCATTTAGCAAATATTTTCCCATTCTCATACTATCATTTGCATGATAAAAATACGACGTGAGGATAAAAAAGGGATAAAAATAAGTGCAAAATAGAAAATGGGCAGAAAAAAAAACCCAACACCCAAAAAAATAAAATAAAAAAATAAATAAAAAGAAAAGAGTATCACATAAAGAGAACCAAATTTAAGAGGGATAGAAAACAAAAGGAAAAGACTCCAAGGGTACTACCACTATACTTGAATCTATTTGGTCCTTAGTTTAACAAAATATCATGAGATGATTTCCATCACCAGAAATAGGCTCCATGAGCCTACCTGCCAGTGGAATAGTCTTACAAGTGGTGATACATCTATCACATTAACAAAATTATTTTGTATAGATCACTACGTGCTTATGGATGATCTAGCTATTTTGGCTAAGTTTACAATGGGTTAGTCCTACCTCCCTCAAAATGGATAAATGAACATCACTCATCACACACATTGGTCCTTGATAGACTTTGATCTAGTCAAGTTAGTTATGGGTTGTGGTTGAACCTTTCTTAGTTTCTCATGAGGTTTGATTGCTATAACTATGATAGTCAACTTTATTGTAAAACTCTCCTTTGCCATCCCACATCTTTGAGATAATAGAATAGATCACATTACCACTAGTTTTTCAATGATACAAGCACTTCCTCTACATATTTCCTCATATACATACATGCATTGCATCCGTATTATGCATATTAGTCATTTTAGTTGACCTCATACCTTCCCTCCTCTACATCCCATAAAATTCATCCATCTACATCACATCATTTTTTATTATTCATAGTCTACATTAATATCATACTACTACATGCATACATATTATTCCATCATACATTCACCTACCATATCTTAAATTATACATACACATAATCCTACACTATGCATTCATCCACACAAAATCATAACACATATAAATAATACCAAAAATAGAAACATGTATGTATATATATATATATATATATATATATATATATATTATGATAAAAAAACCCTTGGGCTACAAAAATAGAGTACACATATCATACATCTATGGTTGGCATCCCTAGCCACCACCTCACTATACAACACTACATAGACATCTCATCCTACTATCCACTAGGAGTCTCATCATTCTCCTCGTGTACCATTATCACCACTTCTACTCTCCACTCCCCGTCCACCCTAATCAACTTTTGGGTAGGTCCCACCACCTATGATGCTACTATAAATGACATACTACTTGATCTTGGTACTCCTTCCATTGTCTATGAGGTTTATGGTGTCATCATCCTTGGTTCTATCGATACTATAGATGGAGCACTTCATCAATTTTGCTACAAGTGTGTATGTGTTCGATATCATGATATTGACCTTGCCTATGACCTTGAGTACTCTAGGAGTGCATGATCATATGACACTAGTGCAATCTCACACTTCACATTCATTGATGCCTCCCCCACATACCAACTCAACAAGTATGTGTTTTCTCATCACAAATGATCCACATCAACCCTTAGAAATGTAACCTTAACCATGCCTTACTCACCAACTACCTTAGAATGATCTATCTCCTCATGTGCTTCCTGATATATCTCTATCTCCTTGCATAGACGTGCTACCTCCACCACATGTGCAGTTCACACAATATCAGTATTACCCTGTGCTCATTGCACACTCTCCTATAGCACTATAATATCTACCCTCACTCTTTCCTCTAAGGCCAAGGTCTCCTCTACCTAGCATCATAACTCACCCATACACTCCACATGACTCACCTGATCTACTACCAACTATGAGCTTACCCCATCTCTCTCCAAAATCAAATCCCCTACCTCCTTCATGGCTACTGCTAGATTCTCCTCTACCCCCTAATAAATATTCTATCAACCTCCCCCTATCAATAGCCCAATATATATTTGTATCACTCAATATACCCTCCAAATACTACACTCTCTCCATCAATATATCTAGCTCATCATGGGAATCTATCACATTCTGAATATTAAATGTCACATCTTGCATACCTCACTCATCCTCCTCCTCCATCATTTTTTCCTTATCCAAGGGTTAAATCTCACCACCCTCATGTCACTCTAGTAACCCAACCTTAGGATACCCTATTGTATCATCTACAAATACTCCTCCTTCCTCCTACTCCATAGGTATAGCCTCATATAATAGTTATATGAAATTCGAACACAGTCACATCAACAGAAAAATAATGCAGGACAAATAATTAAAAACCTTTATTTAATTTGAAGCATTCAACCTTTCAACATATTCAAATTACATAATATATAGAAAGGGAATAGGAAGAAAGTCGGCAAAGGAGAGATAAGGGGAAATAGGAGATAAGGAGGGAGAAGATAAGGGAAAGAAATGCGCGGAGGGATAAGGAGGTTGGAGGGATAAGGGGAAGGGAGGAAAAGGAGGGATAAGGAGGAGGGAAAATAGGATATTAGGGGAGACTAAATAGGAGATAGACTGCCGACAATTCGAAAATAAATTCTGCCGACAAATGTAGGGATATTTCACACTGAAGCTAGGAAAAGAGATTTTTCTAATCCAGTTTCGAAAAAACCCTATTCACACTTGTAAAATTCTCCCCCTTAAAGTTGAGAGGACTAACTACATAGTCTCTCAGCTTTACAAATTGAGCTTTTGTCATCGCCTTGGTATGTCAGCGATGTTCTCCAAAGTGTGATAGTATTGAAGCTCAACAATTTCATGTTCCACCATATCTCTGATGAAGTGGTACTTCATATCAAAATGCTTCGTTCTGCTATGGTGGACAGGATTATATGCCAACTGAATGGCATTGATGTTGTCACAATAGATTCTGGTCGGACCACTTTGATGTTCTTCAATCTCTTCTAGTACTTTCCTTAGCCACAAGGCTTGATTACTAGCATAAGTAACCGCTATATATTATGTTTCTGTTGAAGATAGCGCTACTACTGTCTGCTTTTTTGAACTCCAAGTTATTAGTCCTGAACCAAGACTAAAACAATTTCCTGATGTTGACTTCCTGTCATCAATATTGCTACCCCAATCACTATCATTGAAGCCTACAAGCTTGATAGTGTTACATTGACGGTACTGGATTCCAAAATCCAAAGTACCCTTCACATACCTCAAAATTATTTTAGCTGCCTTCAAATGCAACTCAGAGGGGTTAGACATAAATCTAGAAACAAGAGATACAGCATACTGAATATCTGGTCTGGTGTTGGCGAGAAAAATCAAACTCCCAACCATGCTTCTGAAAGTGGTCACATCAACTTTCTGTGCTCCATCATCTTTGCTTAGTTGGATCCCATGTCCAACTGGAGTTGCAACTGGTTTGCAATGCTCCATAGCAAACTTCTTGATCATGTCCTGAGCATACTTATGTTGACAGATGAAGATCCCTGTATCTGATTGATGAAATTCCATTCCAAGGTAATAGTGCATTAATCCAAGATCCTTCATCTCAAACTGCGTCATCATGGAGTGTTTGAACTCCCTATTCATTTTCTCATTACTACCCATAAAAATGAGATCATCCACATACAAACAAACTATGAGGATGTCATTACCTTGCTTTAGGTAGTAGAGTGTGGGTTCATTTTTTCTCCTTGTGAACCCATATTCTTTGAAGTACCCATCAATGCGTGAGTACCAAGCTCTTGGTGCCTGTTTGAGACCATAGAGTGCCTTCTTCAATCTGTAAACAAGGTTTTTCTTACCTTGCACTTCAAATCCCTATGGCTGCTCAACATACACTTCTTCTGTCAAGTAACCATTGAGAAATGCACTCTTCACATCCATGTGTTGTACTTGCCATCCTTTGTGTGTAGCTAAGGCAAGAACTATTCTGATTGTCTCCTGTCTGGCTACAGGAGCAAATGTCTCTTCATAATCTATTCCATACTTCTGAGTAAAACCCTTTGCCACTAACCTTGCCTTATGCTTCTCAATGCTACCATCAGCATTAAACTTGGTATTGAAGATCCATTTACAGCCAACACATTTCTTTCCTTTGGTAAGCTTCACGAGCTCCCAAGTGTCATTTTTTATAGAGGTTATCTCCTCTTTCATGGCATCTTGCCAAATCTTCTGAGTACATGCCTTCTCATAACTAGAAGGTTCAAGCTGTGCACTAGTTAACAAAGCATAGTTAACTTGATCTCCTCTGGGTTCTTGTTGGGATTCATCATCACCATACAAGTGCATACTTTCTAATCTATGTAACACAGATTCCATTTCACTAGCTTGACTCCTAGTATATCTTCTTGAAAAATTCTTATCCAACATCTGAGATGATGGATGATACTATAAAGTTCTTTTACCTTTGGATGAAACATCAATATCCATTGGTGAGGAACTTATTGATCATTGTGGAGAAGGACTTGGTGAAGCAGTTGAATCAGAATATGGACTTGGAGGATGTGTGGGTGGAGACTGCTTTCCTTTCTGTGGTAGCTGTGGTTGCACCTGCTGAGCAACTACATCAGTGGCTTCAACATCACTAAATATTTGGGGCTTACCCCACTCTCCCCCTTCATCAAAAATCACATCCCTCAAAATCACTATCTTTCGAGTTGTAGGATTGTAGAGTCTATAACCCTTTGTGTTTTCACAATATCCTACAAAAATGCAAGCCTGACTCTTTGGATCTAACTTCTTTCTCAGCTCATCAGGAATGTGAGCATATGCCAATGAACCAAATACTCTGAAATACTTCACATTTGGTTTCTTACCATACCAGGCTTGGTAAGGTGTCTTCCCTTTCAAACTTGAAGTAGGAATTTTGTTCAAGATGTGAACACTAGTCCTTGTTGCATCTCCCCAATATGCATTACTCAAATGCTTTGTCTGAAGCATTGATCTCGCCATCTCCACAATGGTGCGATTATTTCTTTCTACTACACCATTCTGTTGTGGAGTGTAGGCAGTTGTGAACTGCCTCTTGATGCCATGATGTTTACAAAAATTCAAAAATTGATTAGAGGAGTATTCTCCTCCTCTATCTGATCTAAGACATTTTACATAATATCCACTCTCACTTTCAACTTTTGCTTTAAAATCAACAAAGCATGCAAATGCTTCATCCTTATGCTTCAAAAAGTATATCCAACACATTCTTGTGCAATCATCAATGAAAAGTAGGAAGTAAGAGTGATTACCTAGACTCTTGGTCTGCATCGGACCACATATGTATGAATGTACCAACTGAAGAGGATAGTTGGCCCTCCATGCTTGTCCACGAGGAAATTATGACCTAGCATGCTTGCCCAAGGCACACCCTTCACAGACTTCCTTACTATCTTGAACTTTGGGAAGTCTAGTCACCATTGCTTGTGAAGTTAGCAATTTTAAAATTGCAGAATTCAAGTGACCATATCTCAAGTGCCACAGGACACTTGGATTGGTAATAGCTACATTTGCTAACTTATTTCCTCCTAGCTTGCCAAACTTCAAAGGAAATAATCTATTTTTTGACATTGGCACTTGTGTAATGATTCTATTACTATTGTTTTTGTCAAAAATGGTGCATTTACCCTCATCAAAAATCAACTTATAATTCTTTTCAAGCATTTGACCAACACTTAACAGATTGTGTTGAAGATGAGAAGTGTAATAGATGTCACTTACGTGTTTTATGCCTTCTTTTGTTGGAACCGCCATAGCTCCAATGCCTTCAACTGCCAATGACTTGTCATCTCCCAACCGAATTCTGGATTTGTATGAGGAGTCTATCTTAGCAAAGAGTTCTTCTTTGCCACTCATGTGATTTGAACACCCTATGTCCAAAATCCATGTATCATTCATATTTTGCTCCGTCTGGCCATAAGAAAGAAAGAGATTTGAGGACTCTTCCTCTTCTCCAAAATTCCCAAACTGACTGCTCTGGTTGCTGCTGCTTCCTTGCGAAGTCTTTGACCAACAATCATGAGCATAATGGCCAGGTTTGCCACAATTGTAGCAAACTTGCTTAGATTTGTCTCCTTTTCCTTTTCCGGATTGTTTCCCTCTGTATTGTTGCTGTCCTCCTCTATTCTGGTTTCCACCTCTATTTGATGATCCTCCTCTGTTAGGAGTTCCCCCTCTTTGATTATTCCTGCCTCTGCCTCTTTGTTGACCTCTGCCTCAGCCTCTACCTCTTCCTTCATGTGTGGAAAAAGCTTTGTCATCTCCTCCATAACTAGTGGTAGGAGTTTCCTGTAATCTCTCTTCATGTGAGAGAAGTGAACCAGTTAATGCATCAAAATACAATGTGGTTAAGTCTTTTGATTCTTCAATAATTATAGCAACATAATTCCATTTTGGAAGAAGTGTTCTCAACACTTTCTTCACCATCATCTCTGGTTTGATATCCTCCCCTAGTGTGACCATTTTGTCGACTCATCGCTTTCACTCTCACACAGTAATCACCGACTCTTTCATTTTCCTCGCATTTTGAGATTCTCAAAATCTCGTTTCAAAGTTTGCAGTTTTACCTGCTTCACTTGGTCACTGCCTCTATAGCTCTCTTTTAAGGCATTCCATGCATCTTATGCAATTACGTATGATGCAACCCTAGGAAAGATAGTTTTATCTAAAGCAGCATGAATGTGATTTAAGGCAAAAGCATTATTCTTTTGTGCTTCTTTTCTTGTCTTTTTATCTGCATTAGAAAATGTTGCCCATTCAGCAGCAGTTGGTTCTGTATAACCTTCCTCAACTACATCCCAAAGAACTTTTACAATCAACAAAGTCTTCATTTTTATAGACCAGTATTCATAGTCACTACCATTAAATTTAGGGATTGGTAGACTAGTGTTTGCAGCCATTGCTAAAAAAAAACTTTTATTCGAAGCACACAAATACTTTTATTGAGGCAAACTGGAAATACAAAGTAGAATGCAGTATAGAATTATTTAATAATTTAAATCAAATCTCGCCTTATTAGTACATTCATGTTCTGCTTCAGAACTGCTGCTAATGATGATGAACTCAGGTTTCACTTCCACTGGATCTGTTGTTGCGGCTGCTGTTGCTTCTTCTTCCTCTTCTTCTGCTTTCGCTGGTTCAGATTCAGGCTCAGGTGAGCGTGGTGTATAGCCCACACTCAATTCATCTTTTGGCACACCTGGTGTATAACTGGCACCAGTTTGTACATCCGAAACAAATTGCACGGTTTTAGATTCTTCAATTCTCTGTCCGAAGATATTGTCTTCGGAGTCTGCTTCGTATCCTGAATCCGGCTTTCTTAGGTGAGAAATCACCTGATTCTCCAACTGACTCAACACAGTGTGTAGACTAGTTCGACGAACCCTTTCATCAAAGTATTTCGGCGATTCTCTCTTCAAAAGAGAGAGAAGTGCATGATAGCACCCTTCAGATCGGAACATCTACCATTTTCACGAGCTCATTATTTCTCCTTTCACAAATTTTCTTTAAAGGTTTTCTAAAGTTTTTTTTTTAAATAAATTTAATAACCTTTTTTTTATTTTTAAATTACCCTTTTTAAAAAATGAATTTATTTAAAAAAGATAATTTTAAAAATAAATAATATAAAAAATTATTAAATAAATTAAAAAAAAACTTTAAAAAACAAAAAATTAAAAAATTTACCTTTCGTCGCGATTCGATCACGCGACCCACCGTATGCTGCGCGAGTGCCTTTGCCGCGCGACCTCACGGCCTCGTCGTGAATAAGGAAGGTGTGCCTTCCTTTTATTCCCTAGGCGGTGCACGTAAACAAAAAAAAATAAAAAAAACTTGTTGTATCACGCGGGGCGGGATTCGATCCCTGAACCTCGTCCAAGCAATCGAATCAATAATCCAACATGCCAAGCGGGTGGATGGAAACCAACAGGGGCGAGGGTTGTTTTATATCAACGGCGGGTACGATTTAAAAAAAAAAAAAAAATTCCGTGGGTATATCCCACATGCGTCCTAAAAAGGACGCGCGAGGGTTTATTATCTGAAACCCTCGTAGATGATTTCGACTACCTTCGGGCAGTCGTGCGTCGACCGATCAAACTGCCACGCTGTCAACTAATTGTGCCTCGCCACGACGAATCGCCACGTGGCAAAATTTTGCCCACTCGTTGCCAATCAGACTGCACCACGTGTCGTGATCTGCTATCGCCACGTGTCATCCAGTCACTACCTCGACTACCATGCCGCTGCCACCTCTGCCTCGAATCCATGCCCGAACTACCTCGGGATCCGTGCCCGAGCCTGCTTGCAATTTGCCTCGATATCCGAGCCCTACTACGAACTGCTTCGAGATGCGCGTCTGGTCATGCCTCGAGAACCGTGCCCATGCTGACCTAACTTCACCTCGGGAACCGTGCCCGACAGACGACGAAGTCTGGCTCTGATACCAGATATGAAATCCGAACGCAGTCACATCAACAGAAAAATAATGCAGGACAAATAATTAAAAACCTTTATTTAATTTGAAGCATTCAACCTTTCAACATATTCAAATTACATAATATATAGAAATGGAATAGGAAGAAAGTCGACAAAGGAGAGATAAGGGGAAATAGGAGATAAGGAGGGAGAAGATAAGGGAAAGAAAGGCACGGAGGGATAAGGAGGTTGGAGGGATAAGGGGAAGGGAGGAAAAGGAGGGATAAGGAGGAGGGAAAATAGGAGATTAGGGGAGACTAAATAGGAGATAGACTGTCGACAATTCGAAAACAAATTCTATCGAAAAATGTAGGGAGATTTCACACTGAAGCTAGGAAAAGAGATTTTTCTAAGCCAGTTTCAAAACAACCCTATTCACACTTGTAACAAGTTAGCCTTCTCTACTTTCTTGTAGATCTGGTAACCCATCTATAAGAACTCTTGCCCCTCATCTCGATGTCACCTCTATCATCAAAGAGACTCCTCTATATCCTCATTCAACTCTACATTAGGTATTTGTACAAACCCTCCAGGTACCTTTCCACCCGTTATGGGTAAGCCTACCACTGGATCCACCCAGTAATATATCACCCTAAATATTTGCTACCACATATATATCATACATCATATATCATACTCAGGAGTCATCCTTGTATCATCCACATCTAGGATAACCATCTATGTATCCCTCAAAAAATCCAAACGAGGCATCATAGGTCACACTCCCAAATTGCCATTCCTTCACTATATCATGATAGGTGGATCTGGTCACCCTTGTCATAATCCAAACTACTACATCACCCTACTAAATGGGAAAAATTCCACTTACTACTGATATCACCCCACTACCCATCACCATTAGTGGATCTTCCCTAACTTCTTCTCATCCTCATACCATACAACCCCACCCTTCTAGGTGATGCGTAGTCGTTATACCGTCATTAATTATTAATGTATTTGTCAATCCAAGGCTGTGTACAAGGCTATCTATAGAAGAAGAAGCAAAACAACTATAACTTAGGTCAATCTAGAGCAACAGGTTTTATTGGTGAAACCGGTTGTGTGGGGGGTTTTAGGACATTCCTATCTCTAAATTGCATGAATTAAACCTTAATCTAAGTTGCAGAATTGGAAACTAATCATTAACTGCAAAATTGAAGTCCTGATTTACAATTGCAGAATAAGACCTAATTATGTTGCAGAAATAACAGTTGTAGAATTGAAAGTTTGATTCTAATTGCAGAAGGAAAATGTAATTACTTTTGCAGTAATGAAAATCTAAATCTAATGTGGAAATGAAAACTGTCAAGGCTCTATAACAGAAGGTTGTCAATCTTCTGTATAGGGTTTGACAACAAAACATAAAATGCAAGAAATTACTGAAAACAACAAATTATGGAAATAATAGTCTGAAATAAAATGGAAGCTTTGCTGAAAGTAAATATTATAGCTAAAACATTAAGCACAAGATTAATCTAAGCATAAATAAACTAAGACTATAGATATTGTCAGCTGTTTACAAGAAATTAAAATAACAAGTTCTACAACTCATTATGTTGCAGCAAAATCAGAATAAAACCTACTGTTAGTCCTCCTCCTAGGTCTAGAAGTGGCCAACCTCCTTTTTCAGAAGAAGGTATGAGTATCTCTCTTTCTAGATCTTAATCACACTCATTTACAAGCAATATGAAATAGAACTAGTGCACTTTATTGATTAAAGAACATTATTACAATAATTCTGCTGAAAACCTGTTACAGGACTGTAACAAGTCAAATTCTACCTATTTTCTACTTTTTCCTAGCTTCCTTACTCTCTCTACATGTATTACTTTCTACTTACTAGGCTCAACCTAAACGGGAGCAATATTTATAGATGTCCTAAGGTCTAATTACAAATAGAGAATATCTCAAAAGATCTAATCCTACAATGCTGCAACAAATTTTGGTTTTATGCTAGAAGAAGATTAAAACTTGATCTTTCCCTTAATGATGACTTTGGTCGGCAATGACGGCAAAGACAGATGGAAGATATTTTCCTTTACCTTTTCCAACCTTTATTTCCCTTTTTTTGGCTTCAGAAATCGGTCAATAAGTCAAAAAGCACATTTTGTTTTCATTTCGAAGATAAGTGGCTTCTTTTTGAAGACAATGCAATTCTCATTCCGAAGATCGCTCATTTCAAAGATACTGCAATTCTCATTTTGAAGATACTGCAATTCTCATTTCGAAGATCTGCTCATTCCGAAGATAATGCATTCTTCATTCTAAAGATCCGCTCATTCCGAAGACACTGTGTTCTCTCATTTCGAAGATATCTGTTCATTCCGAAGATACTTCGGAATGAACAAATGTGTGCTTTTCTAGTGATTTCTTCTGCATCTCTTAGGTGGGTTATCTCCTAAGATCAAATTCCAATGGTCTTCATCTCTTTCCACATGTGAATTCCATGCCTTGCTATTTATGGACAGCTGGCTAGAATTTACATGGGAAAGACCAGTTTTTGTTGCACAACAACAGTTTGCTTGCATTGTTGCCAGATTTAGGTGAAATAAATGCTTGAGACAAATGAAAACATGATTAGTGAAATGCTGCTATTATTCTAAGCATATCCCATTTTAGCAAGTCATAGCAAAAAGAACACAAAACTATGCAAAAAGCTGTAAAAATCAGCATATAATATTCCAAATACATTGATCATGCAAAATGGTTAATATACAACATATTGAATCAACTTAACTAACATATAAGATAAAACATAAGAGTTTATAGGCAATTTTAGTGTTCAAAACATGTTATGATTGAGGCATTTCCAAGCCTCATCATTTTCCCCCCAACTTATATTAATGCATGCCCTCATGCATTTTGTTGGGCTATGGAATCACATATGTCCATGTTTAGATTCCATGACCTGTAGAATAATTTCTTGCCTATATAATATCTCCTATTTTCTTGAATGTTTCTGAGCCAGTATTCAAATTGTTCATTAGGTTGGGCATCTTTCTCAAAGTAGAATGGAACTGGAGTAATGATGGTTGGAGGCCTAAACCTAAGACCTACCCAGTTATGTTGCATGATTTCAATCAACTGGACTACACCTTCTGCTCTTATTCTAGACCATTCTAAGTTGATGGGGGAGATGGGTTCTCTTTTCCTCAAAAACATGGAAAGTTCAGCCCATCTATCTCTGCATATTGACAATGCTAGGAAAAAATTATGATCACAGAAATTATTGAATCTGGCCACACAGTCTCTTAAGTTGTTCAAGTAGATCCTCTTTACATCATCCCTGTTCATCATTGAGAAGTGTTGTCTGGTGATAACTAGGTGGTTTGGCTGGATTGCTCTGACTAACAACTCAGCCCTTGTTTCAATCTCTTTATTCTACTTTTTCTCTTGATCCCAGTAAAGCTGATTCTGCAAGGTGGACATGAATGCCCTCAATTGAACATCTCCAATGTAGATCTGTGGATGAAATTCTACTTCCTCTGGAATGAAGAAACTATGTAAAAATAGTTCACATAGGAGATTTTTCTGCTTAAAAGGGTTGTCAAAATATGCCTCCAAGAAATCTGCAGTTGTGTCCAATTTATATGGGAGGTTTGAACTAATCCTCATGACCTACCATCTGAGGTATTTTTCCTTCAAAATAAGGCTATAAAATCTGGCTGGTCGTCTAAATTGGACTAAAAATTCAGCAATTTGACATAAGTCAGACACCTTTTCTTTCAATGCCTGAATTTTTGTTTCCTTGGCTTCTAGCTGTTTTGCTTCCAATTTGAACTTTTTAGTTTTAGTGGCAAGTTGCTCATATCTAATCATCCAATTGGCTATGTCTGCATTGTACTGCTCTAGAGACACAGTATTAGGTGGTCTGACTACAGGTGGAATCCTAGGTAGCAGATCAACTTGAACTCCTTTTTCTGCCACTTCTATTGATTTATCATCTATCAATAATTCTACCTATACCCCCTTATTTGCTATTTCTATGGGGTTGTCATCAGATAGTAATTCTACTTGTACCCCCTTATCTATTGTTTCTATTGAAAGTGTAACAGTTTGAAATGCAGGGACCTCAATAGGAGTACTTACTTAAACATTTTATTGTTGCTGGGACTATTCCTATGTTGGTGACTCATCTTCAACATCCTCTACTATGCTCTTTACCATTTTTGAAGCATCTTCAGAACAAGAAGGCAATGCTTCAGAATGAGATGGTGCTACTTCAGAATGAATAGGCACTTCTTCAGAATGAAGGGGTGCTACTTTAGAATGAACACCCATGTGTGTCTCAATAGAGTCATATGCCCTTGATAGACCCAGAATCAATTGAGCCAAATTGTCTTCATCAATGGATACATTTGGCTATTTTTCAGATTGTGACAACATTTTTCTCAATTCTACCACTTCCTGTTGAAGCTCTATAATTTTTCTTTCCTGTATCTCAATGATGCTTTCTTTCTCCTCAATCCACTTGGTTTGTGTTCTAACAAAACTTCTTGCTACTTTTAGCTGCTCTATGATGTCTTCCACTTCTATTTCTGCTTCAAAAGTTGATGCAGACAAATCAGTTGTAGTTGGTTGCTCAACCAATATCTCTTCTTCTGCAATAATTTTTTCTTGTTCAGGATGCTCTATAAAACTGTCTATAAGGGCATCTACCATATCTGTAGCCTGTTGAACTGTAGCCTCCTCCAAACCATCCTGCCTAGTTTCTACCTCAACTATCTATTCAGGGAATTTTGGAAAGTTTTCAAGGGCTGGTTGTATTTCTGTGACATCTGGGCTGCTTTGTCTATCTTCTTCCTCCATAACCTGTTCTGCTATTTTTTTCAAATGGATTCTTATAGACCTCCTAGTTTTAGATGCAAAATTCTTCTTTTTGCTTTGTTTTCTAGTGACAACAGGGGTCATGGGGTCAGTTTTAGATGCCTCTATTTCCCTTGTTGTTTCTTCCCCTGTTGGGCTAGGTGCTTCATTTCTCTATTCTAAAAAATTAGTTGCAGATTCAGAAAAAAAACCTTTTTCTATATTTCTATTCTGCTTCCAGTTCCAGATCCTCTTCTCTTTTGTCTTTTTTCTTGTGAAGTTGAAGGTTCTGGAGCAAGATGTTCTGCTGTTGTTGTTGGGTGTGTTTTTATTTCTATAATAGCTTCTGTAGCACCTTTTGTAGTTTCCTCTGCAGCATCTTCTGCAACATTTTTTGTAGTAGCTATTTCTTCTTCTACAGCAACATCAACAGTATTTGGTTCTTCTTCTTCCTTATATTCATCCCTAAAAATGACATTGTTTAGGGTAGAGTAAAACCTATCAAAACTCCTAGGGTTTCCTCTAAAATGGTGTTGGCAAACTAGTTTGATGAGGCCATGATGGCGAAGGCTTCCTTTACCCTCTTGATATCTCTTTGCCATGTTTTTTAATTCTTGATACAGATACAAGGGAAGATTTACCCTAACTTTTGGTTGTTGCTCACCATGTTTGAGATGGTTCAAAATTTGCAGATGATGCCCTGACAACAGCACATACTGCCCTTCACAGGTTAGGAATTTAATTACCCAGGTGGCTACTTCATCCCAAGGTTCCTGCAGGATGGCCCTTTTTAACCCTTTGCACGTGTTGTTATGGGTTAAATACTCTGGCTCTCTATCATTTTCTTATAGAAACTGATTAACGACATTTGCCAATGTATTCTTGACAAATCTAGAAATTGAAATCCCTTCTAATGGTAGATCAGTAATTTGACTTAAAATTTTAGGGGTTACCTCAATAGTCATGTTGTTAACATGTGATTGGTTGTTTCTGAATGTATGGGCGAACATGATAGCCAAATATTCAGAAGACCCATTAAACTTATCCAAAAATGGCATAAACCCTCCATCTTCAAAAATCTGTAGGACTGCCAGATTTTCTCGAAGGTAGGTGGTATCTGCTGGTTCCGTTCTGATCTTTCGCCCCATATTTTTTGTTTAAAAAATGTTCACTACTATTGTTATTCCTCTACTGGATCTCTGGTCTTTTTATGTTGCAGATTTGTAGGGTTTAGTTCGAAATCTTTGCTTGCCCTATTTCTCGTCTTCTTCTTTGGAATGAACCATAACCTGAGCACTGTACTTCACAAACACGTCTTCGAAAAGGAAGGTGGCACGCATTTCTATTGTTGCATTGAACACCTATCCATTAATGATTGTGTAGATGTCCTTGCCATCAGATCCACCTCATTTGGTTTTAATTTTTTTGTTCAGTCTACAGATTATCACGTGCAAAATAAACCATATACTTGCTGACACGTGTTCCTTTTTATCGTATGCAGCTAAAAGAATTTGATTTTGTCATACCTTGTCTTCTTTTATGCCACGTGGAGATATTACATTGAACATTATTTCTAAAGATTATAACTTATTGTGCAAACAAAACTTCATTCCAAAGATTATGACTTCATTCTGAAGATGAGTCTTCATTCCGAAGACAAATCCTCATTCCGAAGATTATAACTTCATTCCGAAGATAGGTCTTCATTCCGAAGACAAATCCTCTTTGCAAATTTAAATATTCATTCCGAAGATTAATCCTCAATTTGAATATCAATCATCATTCCGAAGATCAGGCTGTATTACGAAGGTAAATCGTCATTCCAAAGACAGATCTTCATTCTAAAGACAAATCTTCATTCCGAAGATAATGCAGCAAGTCGTCATTTCGAAGACCAAGTTTCATTCTGAAGACAAATTTTCTTTCTGAAGACAAAGTGCAACATTCATTTTACTATCATTTCGAAGACAATTTCCATCCGAAGATAATACAATAGGCACTATTTTTGGCATTCTTGTTCCGAAGATTAGGCAGGAATCAATATTTTTATTCTCAAAACATGTTTTAAGTATGCCAAATCTTATGAATACCTTTTCTGCTAATGGTTAATTGTCATATACTATACACCAATAATTTTACAATGAAGAAATGTAAGAAATATATACTTGATAAAAATAGTTAATGCCAGTTTTGAAGAATGACTGCCTTTGTTGATGTTCTGCTGAGATTTTTTGCAACATTTCAAAAAAAGTGCACTTGGTGAATTTGTACAATGATGGTTCAAAAATTTCTCAAGGTTATGCATGCCATAAAACTAGTTTTCATGAATACCAACCCAGTAGTGCCTTAAAAAGGTTTTCACTGCTGAGTTATTCATTTTTCTCTCTTTTTTTTCTTGATTTTCCCTTTTTTATTTTTTTTTACCTCTCATTTTTTTTTTTTTTTTGATTCTGACTATGCCCGAGAAGGAATTTCATGATTTCCCCTGAAACCATGCCCATGAAGGAATTCATACTCATAATTTATTCATCTTTTTGTTTTCTATTTTTTTCTAATTTTTTTGTATTTTTTGCTTTTTCTTGAAATCCATGATCATGCTGATTGTTTTGAAGTGGAAGAGAGAATCTCTTCCAACTGTTGTGTATTCAAACTATCAAGTTGCTGCAATAATTCTCTTTTAGTTAGAGGTGTATGGTACATTCTGAGGTGATGTCCGTTTACTACCAACTTCCTTTGTGACCCATCAATAGGAGATAGACGAGTTGCTCCATTGTCAAATACCTCCTCAATCCAGTAAGGTCCCAACCATCTAGTTCTCAGATTTTCAGGGAAGTCCTCATAGCGAGAATCAAATAGTAAAGCACAATCTCCTTGTTGAAGTTTCCTCTACTGAATGTGACTGTCATGCCACAACTTCCTCTGCTCCTGAATTACCTCAGTTTGGTGCAGAGCATCCAATCTAAGTTCATCCAATGCATTCAGCTACAAAATCATGTTTGTCTATGCC
Source organism: Wollemia nobilis (assembly GCA_028583015.1). Classification (NCBI taxonomy): domain Eukaryota; kingdom Viridiplantae; phylum Streptophyta; class Pinopsida; order Araucariales; family Araucariaceae; genus Wollemia; species Wollemia nobilis. The sequence goes on along the minus strand of JAQPPZ010001245.1, from coordinate 4,391,787 downwards.
TGCGACAATTCAATTCCAATTTCTAGTGCTGTGCATAATGTTAGTAGCTCAAATTCAATAGGTAAGAGAGGTTTTTTACCAAAGACTAGTTCATAAGGTGTGAATCTAGTAGTGGACTTCCAAGTAGTATTGTAGGCCCAAACTGCTTTAGGTAATTTATCTAGCCAATTTCTCCTATGAAAAGCTACTATTTTTGTCAAGATGCGTTCTAGTTCCCTGTTTTTTACCTCAACCTGGCCATTTGCTTGTGGGTGGTAAGGTGATGATTTCCTATGTTTTATTTCATAAAATTCTATAAATGCTTTTATGACTTTGGATGCAAATTGGGGTCCTTGGTCTGTGGTGATAGACCATGGAGCTCCAAATCTCTAAAAAATTTGAGTATACAAGAAATCAGTGACCTTCTCTTCATGAGCATGTTTGAAAGCACGCACCTCTACCCACTTTGTCAGGTAATCGATGCATACTATAATATGCACCTTTCCTTGAGAAGGTGGATCAATAGGTCCTACAAAATCAAGCCCCCACCTCTCAAATGGTTCTAAAACCATTTGATTCTACAGTGGCATCTCATTTGTATGAGTGGGTTTCCCCATTCTTTGGCATGCATCACAATGCCTAATGTACTTTTTTACATCCTTGTGAAGAGATGATGAATAATATCCTATCCCTAAGATTTTTCTAACTGTGCTTTTTACATAATAGTGTCCACCTGAGGGTTCATCATGACAAGCTCTAAGGATATCATACACTTCATCCTTTTGGATGCACCTACGTAACACATGGTCAAGACTGCACTTAAAAAGCATACCCTTAATCCATTCAAAAGAAGAACTCTATTTGATCAATTGTTTTTTCTATTTTGAAGTGAAATGTGGAGGAACTTTCCCTATGACCAAATAATTGGCTATATCTACAAACCAAGGTGATTGTACTGATATAGCAAATAGTTTTTCATTAGGAAAAGTGTCATCAACTAATTCCCCTTCATCTGTGTTCTACAACCTGGACAAGAAATATGCCACAACATTAGCTTTCCCTGGTTTGTTGATTATAATGATATCAAATTCTTGCAGCAACAACAACCAATGAATAATTCTTGCACTTACCATAGGTTTATTCATCAAATACTTAATGGTTGTATGATCTGTGTGAATAAATATTTGATAACCTATGATGTAATGCCTAAATTTGTTGATGGCATAAATTACTGCTAGGAATTCCTTCTCAGTTGTTGTATAATTTTTCTCGACTCCTGTCAAGTTCTTGCTAATGTTGTAGATGGTATAGTGTTCACCATTATCAATTTGTCCTAATGCTGCTCCAATTGCTATATTGGAGGCATCATTCTGTATGTGAAATGGTAATGTCCAATTAGGTCCTCTGAGAACAGGTGGAGTTATTAATTTCTCTTTCAAAGCTTCAAATGCTTCCTGACACTTTGCAGTCCAAGAGAATTCAGAATCTTTAGTCAATAGGGCAAACATGGGACCGGCTATTGTACTAAAGTTGGGAATAAACCTACGGTAAAAACCAATGTGTCCTAGGAAGCTTTCGACATTAGTCTGAGTTTTAGGAGGAAGGAGATTCTTGATAATTTCCACCTTCTTTGGATCAACTTGGATCCCTTTAGGAGAGATGTGATGACCAAGAACTATCCCTTCCTTCATCATCATGAAGCATTTTTCTGGATTCAAGGATAACTGGTATGTTTCACGAGTTAATACTTTGTCAAGATTTTGCAATGTAAAATCAAAATTCTATCCACATACTGTGAAATCATCCATGTATATTTCAATGCTTTTTGTGGTCAGATCAACAAAAATTGCTAGGACTACTCGCTAAAAAGTTGTTGGGGCATTACACAAACCAAAAGGTAAAACCCTATAGGCAAATTTTCCCCATGGACATGTAAAAGTTGTCTTCTCTTGATCTTCAGGTGCAATCTGAATTTGATTATATCCACTAAATCCATCAAGAAAACAAAAGTATATTTTTCCAGCAAGAGTATCTAACACCTGATTTATAAAAGGTAATGGAAAATGGTCTTTGTATGTCACCTTATTCAACTCTCTATAGTATATACATACTCTCATTTTTCCATTTTCTTAGGAACTATTACCAATGGAGAAACCCATTGGCTATCAAAAATTGGGTAAATGAATCCTACTTCCAGAAGTTTTTCAATTTCTTCTTTCACAATATCTCTTAAGGCAGGATTCAATCTTCTCTAGGGTTGTCTAACTGGCTTGACTTCTTCAATATAGATTCTATGGGTACATATATCAGGATGAACTCCTGACATATCTTTGTAGTTCCAAGCAAAAGCATGAACATGCTTCCGCAAGACAATTATCAAATTTTTTTCCTCTTCCCTAGTAAGCTGGCTATAAATGTTCAAAAATTTGCCTGGCTGGACTTCTATTTGTTTTGTATTTAGAAGGACTGAATTCACTCCTTCATACCCGGTGATTAGGGGATTAAGAGGACATTGTTGAGATGGGAGAAAAGAAGCAGTTTCTATTTTATTACTGCTTGAGGGAAGCATATCTTGTATGGAACAGTGAGAAGGAAAAATCAGATGATGGTGCCATCCATGTGGTAGTGAAATAGAGTTTCCCTATGATAGTATAGATGGTTCATATTTAGATTTTTGATTCTCCTCATTACTTAACAACTGTTGGATATTTGTTGCTTCCCCTTCTAAACCTTGTTCATGCAGAACATTCATCAGGATTGTTTCATTTTCTAAATTTTTTGTGTCATTGAGGTCTTCTGTGTGTTCTCTTACTACTAAGGTAGCTACTGTAGAAATGACCTCTTCTGGTTCTTTCTCTAAGTTAGAAAACCATAACTGACCTGAAAATTTGCTAGATGGTTTTGTAGGAGGATATAAAGAAATATGTTTTAGATCAATACCATTTGAAATAGTCATATTTCCAGATCTGTAGTCTATAAAGGCTGCTGCAGTTGCAAGCCAAGGTCTTCCCAAAATAATGGGATATCCATGTGCTAAATTTCTTGGCTGTAAAATCAAAAAATCTACAGGGAATTCCCAAGAAGAAACTTCTATAGGTACATCTTCAATGATCCCTTCAGGTTTTGCAACTGACCTATCAGCCATTTCTAAAATTGTAAATGTGGGGCTAAGATGTTTGAGGTGAAATTGTTTCATTGTATCCTTGGTCATGATGTTTATTGCAGCTCCTAGATCTACTAAAACATTTGATATTGGTACTGAATATATGGTAACTATGATAACTGGACTTCCTAGGTCACTATACTTTGGAGGTACTAGTTTTCCAGATAAGAGATCAACTATCTTTCCTTCAACCTACATAGTCTTGGGAAATGCTTTCTTCTTTCTTCCTATTCTTTTAATGCACAAATTTCGAACAGTACTGTTAATCTCTAGTATTTCCTTAATGGCTTGCAATAAGGGCAATGATATAGTTAACTTTTTGAGTTCTTTGACTAGTTCTGACTCAAAAATTTTTGGTATTGCATTGAATCTTTCAGGATATGGAATTATCCTTGGTAATTGTTCTGCCTGTGGTTCTGTTTTTGTCTCTTTCTCTATTGTTGGTTGGATTTTATCTGGTTCCAATTTTTCTTTTGTCTCCATTATTGGTTGGATTCTCTTTGGTTCTAATGATTCTTGCTCTTCATTTTATTTGATTTCATTTGAAACTAGTTCAGGTACAACTTTTCCTAAACAAAGTTGGATGTTACTACAATCAAGAACATTAATTTCAACATTTTATTTAGCTTCAGCCACATAGACAGGAGGTGTCTGTCTCATGCTGTTTGGATTAGTGACTGGTTGAGCTAGCAATTGAGGTTGTTTCACTTGCTATGTTTGTTGTTGTTTTTATTGAAATTTTTGATTAGGTTTAGGCAACAAATGCTGAGTTTGACCTTGATTCCTTTGCTGCCTTGGATAAGACTGGTATTGCTGACTCCACTATGGTTGGTTTTGCATCCAATGTGGATTAGTCTGATTTTGATTCCAGGCTGGATTGTTTTGATTCCAAGATGGGTTGTTTTGATTCCATGAGGGGTTGTTTTGATTATGATTCCAGGCTGGGTTACTCCAATTTGTTTGTGGCCATTCTTGGGAATTTGTCCATTGAGGATAATTCCAAGGACGTTGGGGTGGTTCTGATTGTCCCCAAGGCATAGTACTAGGATTATGCCCCCAATTTATAGGAAAACGAGGGGGATTTTGGTATTGAGAGAAATTTCCCCCTTATTTTGGTCCAATATAGTTGAGTTCCTCAGTCTGATTTTTTAACATAGTTTTGAGTTGTGGTAGCAGGTGGCATTGATTAGTTGAATGCATTTTTGAACAGATACTACAAATGGTTGAGATAGATATTTTATTCAAAGGAAATTCCTGCAAAGCATGTTTATTTCTACATCTGGGCAATAAATTGCCAAAGGTTCTGTGTTTTTTGCTTTTGTAGATATTTCCCCCAAAGTAGTGTTTAGGTGCACTAGAATATCAGTTTTGAAATTTGCAAGTTCCTCTATCAGGTCCTTCACATCAGTGCCATTTGTATGACATTTTCTTCTTATATACTTAGTGCGAGAGTAATTCCTGCAGAGATCCATAATTTCATCATTACTGAGAGTGGTTACATCCCCTTTTCCCATCAAATCTAGAACTTCTCTAGATTCATCTTGCAATCCTCTCAAAAAGATGGTTTTACATAATTCTGGTTCTACAAGTCCACATCTCTTTTGAACAAAGAACCTATCAAGATAATATTCCAATGTCTCATCATCTTCTTGCTTGATTCTGAATAACTCATCTTTCCTATTCCTTACACGACAATACTCTTGGTATTTTTCTAAAAATACAGTTTCCATTTGATCCCAAGTTATTATGGAATTAGGCTCTAAGCTCATGAACCAACGTAATGCTGAATCCTTGAGTGTTGAGGGAAAATCTTTAAGTTTTTGATTGTCATTTATATAATCATAGGTCTGACACACTACCTTGAATTCAAACAAAAATTGATCAGGATCTTCAGATACAACACCTCGGAAGGTTAGAAGTATTGAAGGTGAAATGGTTTTCATGGGAGAGTTTTGTGTTGGATTCAGACGGATAGGATATTCAAATGTTCTATAATGTTGGAGCATATCCTGATCATCTCCTTCATTATGGACATAGCCATGTTGGCCATCTATATCGCCTCCTTCTGCCATAGTTTCCTATTTTTTGGGAGAAGTTAAAGCTTCCCAAATTGTTCTCTCAAGAGGTCCAAGCCTCTCTGTTGATGATGAGTCTGATGAATTTTCTTCCTTAGGATATTCCGATGATGATAAAATTGATGATTTTGCTTTCTCAAAATGTTTTAATGATGGTGAGACTGGTGATTTTTCTATCAATCTTTCTGGTAGTTCAAACACAGGTGATTCACCCCTTAGGCGTGAAGATATCCTTAATGGAACAAGCCAGGTATCCTTTGGGGTAGTTCTACCTTTTTCATCCCTAGACTTACTCATTCATGTTTACTCTTAAATGACATAAATTAAGTCAATAGTTGTTATCTTCCTCAACTGTTGTATTCAGATTTTAACCTGAATTTTCATAGCTTAGTCTGATTATGGCTATTGGACTGTTTGTTTTCTTCTAGCAACACTATTCCCCAGCAACGACACTAAAATTATGTGTAGTCATTATACCATCATTAATTCTCAATGTATTTGTCAATCCAGGGCTGTGTACAAGGCTATCTACGGAAGAAGAGGCAAAATAGCTATAACTTAGGTCAATCTAGAGCAACAAGTTTTATTGGTGAAACCAGTTGTGTGGGGGGTTTTAGGACATTCCTATCTCTAAATTGCATGAATTAAACCTTAATCTAAGTTGCAGAATTGGAAACTAATCATTAACTGCAAAAATGAAGTCTTGATTTATAATTTCAGAATAAGACCTAATTATGTTGCAGAAATAACAGTTGCAAAATTGAAATTCTGATTCTAATTGCAGAAGGAAAATCTAATTATTTTTGTAGTAATGAAAATCTAAGTCTAATGTGGAAATAAAAACTATCAAGGCTTTGTAATAGAAGGTTGTCAATCTTCTGTGCAGGGTTTGACAACAAAACATAAAATGCAGAAAATTGCTAAAAACAACAAATTCTGGAAATAATAGTCTGAAATAAAATGGAAGCTTTGCTGAAAGTAAAGATTACAACTAAAAAATTAAGCACAAGATTAATATAAGCATAAATAAACTAAGACTATAGATATTTTCAGCTGTTTATAAGCAATTGAAATAACAAGTTCTACAACTCATTCTGCTACAGCAAAATCAGAATAAAACTTGCTATTAGTCCTCCTCCTAGGTCTGGAAGTGGCCAGCCTCCTTGTCTAGAAGAAGGTATGAGTCTCTCTCTCTCTAGATCTTAATCACACTCATTTACAAGCAATATGAAATAGAAATGGTGCACTTTATTGATTAAAGAACATGATTACAATAATTATGCTGAAAACCTGTTACAAGACTGTAACAGTCAAATTCTACCTATTTTTTGCTTTTTCCTAACTTCCTTACTCTCTCTACATATATTAATTTCTACTTACTAGGCTCAAACTGAACGGGAGCAATATTTATAGATGTCCTAATGTCTAATAACAAACAAAGAATATCTCAAAATATCTAATCCTACAATGCTGCAACAAATTCTGGTTTTATGCTAGAAGAATATTAAAACTTGATCTTTCCCTTAATGATGGCTTTGGTTGCCAATGATGGCAAATACAGATGGAAGATGTTTTCCTTTACCTTTTCCAACCTTTATTTCCTTTTTTTTGGCTTCAAAAATCGGTCAACAAGTCAAAAAGCACATTCTGTTTTCATTCCGAAGATAAGTGGCTTCATTTCGAAGACAATGCAATTATCATTCCAAAGATCACTCATTTCAAAGATACTGCAATTCTCATTCCGAAGATACTGCAATTCTCATTTCGAAGATCCACTCATTTCAAAGATAATGCATTCTTCATTCTGAAGATCCGCTCATTCCGAAGATGCTGTGTTCTCTCATTTTGAAGATATCTATTCATTTCGAAGATACTTCAAAATGAAAAAATGTGTGTTTTTCCAGTGATTTATTCTACATCTCTTAGGTGGGTTATCTCCTAAGATCAAATTCTAATGGTCTTCATCTCTTTCCACATGTGAATTCCATGCCTTGCTATTTATGGACAGCTGGCTAGAATTTACATGGGAAAGACTCGATTTTCTTTGCACAAGCAACGGTTTGCTTGCATTGTTGCTATATTTAGGTGAAATAAATGCTTGAGACAAATCAAAACATGATTAGTGAAATGCTGCTATTATTCTAAGCATATCCCATTTTAGCAAGTCATAGCAAAAAGAACACAAAACTATGCAAAAAGTTGTAAAAATCAGCATATAATATTCCAAATACATTGATCATGCAAAATGGTTAATATACAGCATATTGAATCAACTTAACTAACATATCAGATAAAACATAATATTTTAGAGGCAATTTTAGTGTTCAAAACATGTTATGATTGAGGCATTTCCAGGCCTCATCACTAGGGCCTCCACTAGATATTCTCAGGTCATAAATCATTAGCATCCCTCTCCAAAATATGCCATCCCCCTCATGTCCCCTCTTTCATCATATTTTCCATATTAGTATGCCACCTTAGGGAATAGGATACAAATTCACCCATTAATAAATGCATATTGTAAGGTAATAACAATGGTTGCTTCATCATAATATTATTCCACACCCACACCTGTAATAATGGGCTCACACTCAAGCGCCACTACCCTAACCTCACCACATCGTACAACTCTTTGTACACCTATGCTAATAATGTGAGTTCCCACACAAAAACAACCTTGTTTTCCATCATATCACACACCATACCCATCATATTCTAGGGGAATTTCACCATTGAACTATCTAGTAGAGCATAGCTCACTATCATGAGCATCACCATATAATGGTGGTTAGATAACATCTTGGTATTCCAATAATGCTCATAATATACTCCCTTCTCATGCTACACCTCTCTTCATATACCACCAAAAATATGCTATATTATCTCATCTCATATACCATATAATGCTATGCTCATTTTAATACCCTCTATCGGCAACTTATATATCCTGTATATATCCTCAAGCGTAATAACCATCTCCTCTATTGGGATACGGAAGGTGTTCCTATATAGGTCCCACTTCTCACATAATGTTGATATATATGCCATGTTACCATGTACACTATGAATCTCCCATAGGCACTTAGTCCACACCTTGCCCATCCATTTCCCATATTATTCTATATACTTATCCCCTAGGGTATATCTCAATGTTTGCACACGATGTTGTGGCTCAATATTCTTCACCTATTTTCATTCCAACACATCACAAAAAATAATCATCAATTTTGTATGCATATAAATTCATTAATATTTTTACATAAAAATGTTCATCACATATACATCATTCATCACATATCATGCATCCCAATATCAAAAAATAAATAAATAAATTGGTTCGCACACTATCATGTGAACCTAGTTCACACACTATCATGTGAACCTTGTAAGCAGGGCATTTTTAGATACCCATTATTCCATTTTATAGTAAATTTTTTCTCACAACTCAAAAATAGGACATCCAATGCATACAAAACACTCAGTCAACCTCATAGGCACACACTTCGAGGCATGCATTCACATGACTTTCCAAAACATCACAAAATAGAAAACAAACAACTTTTTTGGATACCCATTTTGGCCTTTCATGGTGGAAATTCATTCAAAATTCACAAACAACACACCATTCATGTAATAAAACAAAGTCAACCCTCATACACATGCCACATGCCATACGAGTCAAACATTACAATACAACCATCAAAACATAAAACAAGCAACATTTTTGGATACCTATTTGGCCATTTTCATACTTTATGCACACATTTCAATCAAACACAACATTCACTCATTCATTCACCCTCAAACATACATTTATGTACTTTTCACAAATTTACACAAATAAAAAAGTTTGGGTTTTGTGCACCTACTAGTGGTGTACCACTTCTGCCACTCGTGCTTGCATGTCCTCCCACCATTTCAGCCTTGGATTGATATTTCAATAGTGCTTCGATTCATAAATACTCTCTCACTCCTCTCCTCACATTCAAACATCACAAATAGCACTCACATGCACAAAAATGGGTTTTATTCCTCTAAATTTATAGGTTCACACACTGTCATGTGAACATGATTAACACACAACCATGCAAACATGGTTTGCACACTACTGTGCGAACCAACCCTCGAAACATCATCCTTATTTTTCTAAAAATTTTAGATTCTTCTTCAATTTCCATTACTATTTTCCCTATTTTTCTATTTTTTCACCGTCATCCTTTATCAATCAACTCATCACCGCTTTTCATCCATTCCATTACTGATTTCTTGCTTGAGAGGGTATTCATACAAACATCTACTTTGCACGTGATAAAAAAACCACACATCCAATCATGGGTATTACATATATCTAATAATTTTTTGTTGAATATTATCTCAACATAAATTCAGTCCCTCTCAAAAATTTGTTAAACCATGAAAGCCATGTGCTAAGTTGACATGTCTTAATTCTATTATTTATAGTAGCAAAAAACACATTTTGAATGCTACACCTAATATGTCCTCACCACTCAGCTCAAATAATTTGACAGATTTCATCATATGCTCATCAATCAATTAAAAGCAGAATTTTGAAAAGGCATTTGTTCTATTCACAATTGGATCATCTTTTTTTGATCACAAGAACAAAGCAGTCTTGAGTTTCTCTCAAAAACACCTAGTACTAAATTGACAAATCATCTATTTTATCATCATGTTTCTTTTTTAATCATCTACATTCATTCATCTACAAATTCTTTATCTTTTCAATCATCTCATCATTTTATTTTATCATATATTTGTACTAAATCATGTTTTACACAACATAGTACAAAAAGGAGAAAAAGTAGACATCTAAAAGATGCACATAGTCACCTATAGTCACTTGCAGGAACGCATAAGAACCTATAGGTATGTGTAGGTATTTTTAGGTATGCATACACACTTGTAGGTATGTGTAATCACCTGTAGGCATGCATAGTCAGTTGTAGGCAATCATAGTCAATCATAGTCACAAAAACCTACAAAACTACACTAATCACACCCAAAACACCTATTCATGAAAGGGCCATCTACAAGCCCCTTTAGGCCATCTAAGTCCTCTCCTACACCTAACTAGGGTCACCATGTGACCATTTCCTCCAAAAACCTAATTAGGATAAGAATAATTCTATTTTGAAAGTCATTTTTCACTTAAGTGTACTTTATTTCCTAAACATGTTTAATTAGGGTTAAATCAGGATTAGCCTTAATTCTATCCTCACACATGTGTGCACCCACTATTTAGTTAGGATATTTCCAAAATTTGCCTAACCTAACCTCCAACTAACCTAGGGATTGCCTAATTAGGGTTAAACCTAACCCTTGCTCACACGTGTGCATCTAGGATATTTATTCAAGGCACATGAAGAGATGACTCAAAAATTTGTGATAATTTTCATTAACATTATTCAAGATTTAATAAATTATTGTGGATTTTTTAGGATTAAAAGTTGGAAAATTACCACCAACATATTAATATATTCTTTTATCTACTAAAAACAAAGAATATGTATTAGGAATTAATTTTGAATAGAACAAAATATTACTTGGTAGATTAAAATATAATTTTTTAACCATGGTTGGAAGACTACAACTCATAAAGAATACATTGGAAGATATATTTGTATATGTGACATCACTTTCGAGATTGGTAGCAATTATAACATTTAAATTTGGAAAAATTCAAAGTTTCTTCTGGGTTTCCTCTTCCTAAGTGAGATAATTTTTACAAAGAAAAGAATATTAAAGGGGAAGGCTTGTAATGTTGAAGACTTGCGAGTTTGTCATTAGACACAAAATATGGTTTGATATTATACAAATATCAAGGAAAGAGTTGGACTAAAATTTTACTTCAATAATATATAGGTTTTGTTGAAGAAATAAAAATATCAAAAAACTAAACCTTACCCAAGGGAAAGATAACATGAAATTTTATATCAGAGAGTTTACAATTTTTTAAGAAATATATTAGTTGGCTAGTCAAAGAGGGATATTCTAAACAATTTTTGTGTCATACTTGGTTGAAGCATTATCCTCTTATTTGTAATAAAAAAAGGAATCATTGACTTGGGTATATCCAGTTTGTAGAGTTTCAAATATTGAAAATTATATTAATGTGAGCAACAATTCTAGATCATAGATTTATGTTAGCAACTTGGTTACCTAATTCAAATAGAAAATGATATTCAAATTATGTTTCAAGAGTTCTATTTTTTTATTATTTAAATGTAAGGATCAATTTAGAGTCTATCAAAATGTGGTGTGTATTTAGTCAAATTGGGGCACAAGGCTTGAGTGCAATCCAAATTTCCTAATTCCAAGTATTTCCCATAGAATAATGTGTTCTCACTTGATATCCTCCCTTAGGTTTCAAAATTTCATTTATTAGTAATCCAAAGCAAAAATATTTCAACTAATACTTTGTAAATATGATAATATCATGGACCTTTTAAATTTACCTTGTGTAATAAGGATATAAAAACAACATATCATTTACTTATCTATTGTCCCTTTGCTTATACCATATGTGGAATTTTTTTATAAAATAAGAATATATTATCTACCTCTATAAAAATTAAAATAGTTGACCGAGTGTTAGGTTACTTATTTCAGAGCTAAAGTATTATATGTTCTTTGGAGAGTTGCACCACTTATTATTTATTAGAATCTATGGTTCAAAAATAATACTAGAAATTTTAAAAATAAATCTCAAAATCATGCCCATGTTTAGAATTGTATTACTACCTCTCTTACAAATATTTTTATGGGTATGATGTTTTGGAACTCACACAAATTTCTAGAAACAAATAGATCCAATACATTTGCTCAATGCCTATAGTTTAAAAAGGATAAAGGAGAGAAAGATATAGTGGGCACCCTTAGGTACCATAAATAATCACTATATTATCTATATATAAGAATCAGAACACTATGATAATAAATAACGAAGTGGTGAGGGGTATTTATACCAATACTAAAATCCCAATTACATAAATGAGCTTAACCTCAGCCAACATAACAAGATGGGTTTAAGATTAATTATAGGTTTATAACATGGTTTTGATAATAACAAGATTAATTATAGCCCATAGGTCTTACATAATAAAATAATAAATCAAAAATATTATGTAATGAATGTCCTTAGGCTTCACCCACGTGTTGTAGGTGAGTTGGAGGGGAGAGGGCAATCCTCCAAGGGAGGTCCCAGGTTCGAATCTCCACCCTACCAAAAACCTGAATTGGATACCCAAAATCCAATTGATAATGTTGGTGCGGGCAAGGTTGGGTGCGACTCCTGGGTGACTTTGATGGTATAGAACCCCCTGTTCATGGTATCTCAGACCAAGGTGGACCCGCAAGGGGTTTTTCACTTAAAGAAAAAAAAAATAACGTCCTTAGGATTCTATCCAAGATTACATCATATAATGTCGACCTTGGTTATGAATTAGATTACACTTTTAACACAACCTCATTAATTTAAGGTAAAGAAGGAACAATACGTGAGTGATATTAATATATTTCACCCTCACAATGGATGCTTTAGTGGCCCACTACATTTGAGGTAGATCCTTCTAAATCCCTATATTCATCTAAAAGACATTCACCCATATTTAGAAATTTATCTTTAATCCTTTATAACATTAGGAAGCAATTATTCATTAGATATTCTTCCTTCTTGTAGTAACTACAAATGTTCTTCAACTTATTTTAAGACTTAGGCTACCCTTGGGCACATGGGTCTTAGCCTTGTTAGGTTTAAATCCCTTTTCATGAGCCTATATTTGCAAAATACTAGCACAATTTCCCATTGCCACCTAAAAATGATTTAGGATAGAGAACACTATCAAGAGTAAGAGTTTTTATATTTGAATAACTTAAGAATCACATGAACCATAAGGTTAACCATCAAAATGGAGATGAGATATTAGAAAAAACAATCATTATACATTTTACATCATCTTTGTTTTACCTTTAAAAGATGCAATATCTACTCTCAATGCTTTAAATCTTACAATATATTCATCAATGTTATCAAAGTCATCCAATTTGAGAGAAGAGAGGTATAACTATGACTAGTTTAAGTTGTATTTAATTTTCCAAATAATTTATGAACTTTTAACCATACTATAATAGGTTCACTTTCTTCTTTGATATGAAAAAGTAATTTTGGTTTAATCAACAAGGAGAACAAACCAAGAGATTCTTCTTCCTTATGTTGGTGGATTTATTCATCAAGGATTGTCGCTTTTATCTTATTGGAATATGCACCATATGCTATTATTGGATAATAGGACAATCATTTAGGTTAATCAAACAATATAATTTCATGTTTTAAGACAAGTAACTATGGACTAATGATCCATATTATACTATTCAGTCAATAATACCATAAAAAACCCTTGAACTGATGCTACCAATTTGTAAATCTCAAAAAAATGCACAATTTAAAAAAATATATTTCAAAACACTTTTGTATGCAAAAGAGATGGCCTCTAGAAGTTTTAAATGAACCTCAAAAATAAAAATTAAAGCCCTAAACCTTAGAAAAATGAATCCAATTTCTTGTTTTTATTTGGTATTCTATATTTTTTGGTGTCCTCCACTTATATCTCACCACTCTAGCACCTTTGAACCTATGTGACTATGATAATTAATTAATTTCTAATTGGTTTACTAGGTATAAATATTAAAAAGGTTGGTTTATGGTGTGCATTGGAGTGTCATGTTGCCCCAATATTCATTGCATTTATTAGAATTTAGATTGCCAAAGTGGAACTTTAACCTAGATCTTATGGATATTAGGTGCTTTAAAATAATCAAGATGCCCAATGCACCTTTGTGGGGAATGTTTCCTCCCCTTGTGCATAAGATTTTGAATATGACAATGAGACAAAAGGACATGCAAAATAATGGCTCCCCATGATTCAACCCTAGGTATCTAGAGGTAAAAAAATATTATCAATGTGGAATGACCAATTAGGCTATGCATCCCATTTAATTTTCTTCCATGATGTCTCTATAAATTTTGTCATTTGTACAAAATTTTAACTAAAAGTGTGGTTTAAGCCTTGAACTGCACACCTTTAGAAGCTAATATTTTGTTTAGCTATCTCATCAACCACATTGTTTCTTCACACCATAAATCTATAACTCTTTTTTATATTTAAGAGTTTCCTATCTCAAAAGGAATAGTGATACTATAGACACCAAAACAACACCAATTTGATTATGTGACTGCAAACACTGATCGCTTTGACACACACAGCCCCAAGGGTAGCCCCTAGAGGTCAAACAGTGGTCCTAACCACTCTCACAGTAGTTTTGGAAGGTTAGAGATCAATTTGGCACCTTCAGGAACTTTGGTCAATATTAATTCCACCCTGGAACAAATTCAAATTGGGATTTGCCCCACCCAGGGATGAATTCTAAATTCGCTCCAGGGTGGGGTGAATTGCAGGTTTGACAGGCAAAAAGTCAAATCTTAACAAATGGTAGCTCAGATCCGCCACCCAATGCTTCCTTCATCGCATGGGAGTATGGGTGAGCATTTTCGAGCATTAGAAGTATCTGTAAGGTCAGTCATGAAGTCCCAATTCAGGGAGGAATCTCCTTCCCCTTGGGAAGGAATGATTGCTAGTGGCACCTCTGCATGACCATTTCAAGAGACCTCCAGGTCTATAAATTGGTGAGTTTCCTTAACCCAAAATATAGAGAGAAGGAGAATTTTAGAGCAATGAAGTGTTGTCATTTTATTTACATACCTCACACATTTTGGATTTGCACCTTTCACATCCTTGATCTCCTTTAGAGGGGAGGTCATTGGGTGACTATTGGAAGGACGAATCTCGAGCCCAAAACCTGACACTTGGCTACAATATCCCACCAAATTTTCTGACAATACCACACAGGAGGTTTTGTACCCATCCCAAGTGGATTGGTGCCGAAATCAAGCCTCAAACGGTGGGCGACCTACCCCATGGGTGCCCCCCTCCCACACTGCCATAGTCCTAATCGCCCTCTTTCGAAATGATGGGAATTCCATGGTAGAATTGCTTTATTTCATTTTGAATTCAATTCTATGATGTTTAGATAGGTTGCCATTTGAATTTTGTCTCGTTTTAAACAATTTTGACCATATTTCTATCTTTGCTCGCTTTTACTAACCTACAGGTAGCTGTTGGAATATTTTCAACATTGCCTCCTTAGTCCTAAGTATTAAGTCCTAGTATTTAGTTTTAGTTTAATGTTTTGATTTACATTATTCTAGTTAATTTTATTAGCATACGTTGAGTTTTGGCTTGGTTGGTCAATGTTTGACCATAGTCCAAGATTAGAATGTTGTTAGGATAAGAGCTATCTTTAATTGAGTTTGTTGTAATAAGTTTGAGAGGATTTCTCTCAACCACCGTGTCTATTTTTAGTTCTTTCAAAAACTATAAAACTATGTAATGCATTGTTGATCAATAGAACAATTTCACCATTGTTTCTCATTTGGTATCAGAGCAGGTTTGGTCATATGGATCAAAACCTGTGGAGAGTGGTGTGAAGAGATCTGAAGCACACACTTTGTCAGAGAAACTCAAGTGGCCAGCACTCAGCAGATTTGCAAGAAAGAGCTCAAGTAAATCATTAATATCTCACGAATCCTGAGGTATTTGATTATTAAATTTTAAGGTTTGTTATATAATTGTATCAAGAGGATTCTGTTAAAATTTCAGGTGATTTGGAGCTAATTTACGAATTTTATTAGAATTTTGAGTTTTTTTAAAAAATGGTTGTATAAGGTGGAATACAGGGTATTTGCTTCTCAAATTTTGGGAGAAATATTATTTCAATAAAATAATAATTCAGACAAAATTTCAGATCATTGGGATCTGTATTGATTTATTTATGTGAATATTTATTTTTCCTTCAACAATCCTAGATCCGAAATTGTGATAAAAATGGAAAAAGTAAATGATCACATATTTTTCACCTTTGTGATTTTTCTTCTGAAATTTAGAGGGTTTTCAGATTATTGTCTCAAGAATACAGAGTTTAATTTTTCAGAAATTTTGGAGTTGTATGGATTTATTTATGTGAAGAACATTGAGGTTGTCTCAAAAACACTCTAAGATCTAGAAAGGGCAAAAGTAAATTGATCACATATTTCTCATTTGTGTGAATTTGGATCTGAAATTTAGTGGATTTTTAGATAAGTATATCATAAGTCTACAGGAAAGGAGTGGTTGAGAGCTAGGTGGAAGATTGATGAATGGTGGATTGCAGAATGGCCACCATGTATAAAGAATTAGAAGTACCCAAATTCAATGGAGATAATTATGCTATTTGGAGCATAATGATGAAGACCTTCTTGAAGGCTCAAGACTTATGGGATATAGTTCAAGAAGGCTATGAGGAACCCTATTGGAATAAGCTACAAGGTGAGGAGAGAAAAGAGAAGAAGGAGCAGCAATATGCAAATTGCTTAGCTCTTATGGATTTGAGGAGAGGAATGGAAAAGAATGTTTTTCCTCTCATAGCCAATTGTAGATCAGCTACAATGGCATGGCAAGTGTTAAAGGATGCTTATGGGTTTGATGAGGATACCCATAAAGCCATGAGTGACAATCATGAAGATTGTTTAAGCAAGGAGGAGCCTTGCTTCCTTGAAGCAATTTCTGAATTAGATCCTTTTGAAGGAGTTTTTGAAGAGTCTTGTAAAGAATCATATGAAGTCATGCTTTGTAATGGAGAATTATTTCTTGCAGAGGAAGGCTCGTATGTAGAAAACCAACAAGATGAAGAATGCTTCATGGAGGAAGCATATGTTTCTGAATTTTGTGATGAAAATATAAGAAGAGGTGTGTATTCCTCAAGAGGACAAGGAGGAAGAAGAGGATTTGTTGTTGATAGAAGAAAAAGTGATAAAAAATCTCTCATGGAGGAGATAAATGAAGAGTGTATTATGGATAATGCACCTAAAATTCTCATGGGAGAGAATAAAGATGATAATAGGATCAACCAAAATTGTTGGCATGTTGATGGAGAAGCAATGTTTATGGAAGACCATTGTCTTGAAGACCATTCACTTGGAATGGATGTATGCTCTCTTGACAGAGAAAATGAAGATCTCCTACAAGGAGAAGATAAAATTGTTAGAGTTCCTCTAAAAGGGGAGAAGAATGTGAAAAATGAGATAGAAACAGAAAATGGAAATGATATTGCTGATTTTCTTATCGTAATGGCAAAGGAAACTTCACTCATGGATGAAGATCACTCACTTGGAGTGACTACATTGCAGAAAGAGAGTTGTCTTGAAAAGGCAACTATGTATGATTGCTTGAATGAATGGTGTTTCAACACACCTGGATTGAACAAAGGAGGAGAACTATTAGTGAGGAGTTGAAGGTTGATCTTGAAGCACCATACAATGAAGGAGAACTACTACAAAATAGCTTTATGGGAAGCACCAAATCTACTCATACTAAAGGTAATGTTTTTATGATTAATGATTTGTTTTTTGTGAGCAGGCATGAAAAGAAATGAGAATGTCTTCCAAAGGCATTATTGAGAGGTGATTGTCTCATTGAGACAACTTTGATGAAGAGTCTTCTTGGAGAGAAGACAGTGATGGAGAACTTGGGTCACATGGATCAAAATGATGTGTTCAAAATTCCTTGGAAGAAGGATTATTGTAAAGTCATTATTTTGAGAGAATATTTGTGTGAGGAGCAAATTTATGTTGCATATGTAGTTGGTCATTATATGGCCATATTTGTTGTGATATTTTGTGTGAAAATATGTGAAAGAGTTGTATGGTATAATCATCTATGTGAGATGATTAATTGTAAATACTCATGTGGAGTATTGTTTAGTGTTGAAGATGTAAAAGAAGATCAAAATGTGAGAGCATGGTTTAAATACCATAATGATAAAGATGTAAGAGAGTGGTTGTTGAAAACCACAAGAGGAGATACTTTTGTTGAATGGGGAGCTAATCAACAAAAGAAGGCACTCAAGCATTTGCAGGAAATCCCACATAAAGAGTGGAAGGAGTGCCACCATAAGTATTTTGCAAATTCTGATTTCTTGATTCAAGATTGGAGGAAACGTAAGAGAAAAAATTTCTTCCAACTCTGTGATGCTTAAAGAACTCTTGCATGAGTGTCTTTAGCATCAAGGGGGAGAATGTTGGAATATTTTCAACATTGCCTCCTTAGTCCTAAGTATTAAGTCCTAGTATTTAGTTTTAGTTTAATGTTTTGATTTACATTATTCTAGTTAATTTGATTAGCATACATTGAGGTTTTGGCTTGGTTGGTCAATGTTTGACCATAGTCCAAGATTAGAATGTTGTTAGGATAAGAGCTATCTTTAATTGAGTTTGTTGTAATAAGTTTGAGAGGATTTCTCTCAACCACCGTGTCTATTTTTAGTTCTTTTAAGAACTATAAAACTATGTAATGCATTGTTGATCAATAGAACAATTTCACCATTGTTTCTCAGTAACATCATCAAATTTCTATTGATGGAGGCTAAATTGGGAAAATATGACCATCTGGGTCTTTCAAAAATTCCCCCAATTAGCTAACCCCAAGATTTTAGGTCTTTTGGAGGTTCCAAGGTAGGACATTGGGACAGTACCTTTTCGATGTTTTGTTGTAGGTGAATTCGTCCCACCCTGGAGTGAATTCAAATCGATGAGGAATTTTTGAACTGTTCTTTTTGCAGAGCCTTCCTGGTGATGTCTTGATGCCTCTGTCAAATTTTCATAGCATTTGGACTTGTTTTAGTCATAGTTTAATTCATTTTTCTCATTTCACTTATCGTAGGCTTGGGGATTGCATGCTTTGTTTCATCCGTAGGTGCTACTGATCATTTCTTGTTCTTTTGAATGTAGGTTTTGGACATCGAAGGAGTAGTGAGGAGTCCAAACTCATCAACGCAAGTGGCAGTGACATTTGGTCCACCCATTTTACATGTGGGCACGCGGAAGAAGGAAAGACACCCATGGATGTAACGAGTAACGCATGCTTAAATGCTCCTAGCCCTTGGAAAGGGAGGATGCGCATTATAACCAAGTTTGAAAAATATCAATAAAAGGACTGTCTTCTTTATTCATGTTTGTTTCATTTCGATTCACTCATGCTTGTCCCTCTTTTCATGTGCTTTCAAGTTTCTACGATTTAGCGCTAAGTTTGGTTTCTTTGTTTGCATTTCGCATATTCGCTTTCCTTTTTGCTTCTGTATATTCATGCTTTTAGTGGCGATCATGGTGGGACCTTGTACTATATTTTTAAGATCAGAGATCTGATCCAAGTTTGGTTGTTTTGCTTGCAGGTACCACGTTTTCATACACTGACTGATGTTCGTTCCATCAGGGGGCGAATACAGACCTGTAATTCGTCTCACCCAGGGACGAATTGGAATTCATCCCACCCTAGGGTGAATATAGTACTATAATTCATTCCACACTGGGATGAATTTCAGTCTGTGAAGTTTCCAGGCAGAAACTCAGAACCGACAGATTTGGGTAGAGAAGAGGTAAGAATTCTGCACTTTTCCTGTCATTTTTTGTCTTCAATTTTTCTATTTTTTTGGTGTCTTTTTGCGTGCATAGAAAAAGTTTTGATGCATTTTTATTTTTTTTAATGCAAAATAAAAAGAACCCCACACACCACATGGAAAATTTAAACACCAAGGAGCTAGTCGTAAAACCCGAGCCCTTGATCAAGACCAACGGTGGATTTCATCACCACCTTGGCTTGAATTTTGCATTCATAAACCCCGATCACTACTATTGCTAGACGTAAATCCTGACAAAAGCTGACCGAGTGTATCTGGGGTGATTCCTAGCACACGAGGATAAGTCTTCTATGGTAGGTGTCATAAACAGGGTGATTCCCATTTCGTACCACCTATGTTCCACGTACCATCTGCTCTCACATACCTATAGTTTCCCTCACATAAGGGCGGGTATATAGAGAGGTTGGTATATTGGCCTGGCAATGGTATATCGAAGGGGCGACCAATTTTGGGAGTCATAAGAGCCCTCATTTTGCATTTAAATGTTCTTTACAAAAAACCTTCAAAAACAACAACAAAACACACTAAACCAGGTTTAGGACACACTCTCAATATTTAAATGAGATAATCATTGTTTGCGTATGTGTGTGCTATTTTTTGTTTAGTGTAGCATAAAAAATCATAAAAGAGATAAAAATCCATTTAGCTTGTAGCAAAGCAACACCATGGTGTACACCCGTAGCCAAGCCCAATCAAGGGTAGAAGCTATGAAAAGTGTACAAGGGGGCACTAGTCGCCTCCGCTACAGCCCTAAGGACTTGGTCATATTACCCTGGCGGCCTGACCCATAAGAGAGTCCGCATCATTCCATGTCAAGGTGGAATTATAGGGACACCCCTTTGGGGGACACGCCCGTTCATCACAGTCCCTTTCAGGAAGAATCCTTGTATGTGGCACTCAACATAGATAAGAAATCTCCCTTAGATGCTCAATATGAGTGGCCACCACACGATGAAGCACTAGAGCGGCATAGTGTCCATGAGGAGAGGCCACATGACTATGGCATCCCTCCCTTACCCCCCATAACTGTTAGAACCAATAGAAAAACCCTAGAGCATAGGGCTCTTCAAGCAGGGCGAGCTAACTCCGCCCACCCCTTTCACACATATGATAGGGAGCATGAGGAAGACCATTACATTCCTTGAGAGCAATGTACAACATGGGATCCATGCGCTTCTGCACCCACTATGTACCATGGTCACCCACTGAGGTTGGAGCCTTGGGTAAATGCTGCCAACCTTGATAGAGGGAAGTGACCCATTGAGATCTCGAATCATTATGATCGAGGCAAATGCATAGGAGAGGCATCTAGGCCTCCTAGGCTCAAGATGGCAGACCAAATTGACCTGGCGGTCGCCAGACATGCCACCCGCCAAGCCTAGATCACGTGGCTTGAGCAAGATAAACAACATCTAGAGCGTCTATACCACCTTAGCAAGGAGCACATTCAACGCCAAACAGATGAGCTACTTCATAACCCATCTGAGAGGGTTCCAACCCCTCATACCCAAAGAGCGAAACCATATGAGAGGCATAATCCCTTGGTGCGAGATAGGTCTTCGTGAATTTATCAAGTTTTGCCTTTGAGACCCCCTAGACCTGAGAGGGAGGCCACTCCATGAAACAACGATGGGTACCCTCTGCGGGGACCCACCCAGGGTCATAGGTCTTGCCTAGAGACTCCTCAAGAAGTTTATGAGGAGCATGAAAAAGAAGCAGAGCAGGCCGAAACGCCCTACCAAGGTGGATGGGTTGCTATCCGACCATCCCCCCATAGGCCTCAAGTCTCCCACAACCCACAATGGGAGAAAACTAAAGAGGAAGAGATTAAATATTTTGATGCATACAAAGCGTTGCTAGAGCATTTGTAGTCTATAGAAACCAAAGATTCTGGGCCCCAAAAGCCCACGTTACGCCAACTCCGCAGTCATCCTGTGCATCCGTTAGTGCCTGCACCCCCTTACCCCAAACACTTCAAGCTACCTTAGTTGGCAATATTTAAGGGTGAAGAGGATGCCCAAGAGCACGTGACAAGATTATTGAGCCAATGCTTTGGCATTCAGGACAAGGATGCATTGTTGCTAAGGACATTTATAACCACATTCATGGCCCTGCATCGGATTGGTTCACTTAGTTGCCAAAGCACAGCATCAATAACTTGGATCAGTTAGTGGATGCGTTCCTTGAATGCTTTGCCTTCAACACCAAGAAGAAGACGCCACTAAGTGACCTGGCCAGCCTCAGGCAGTATGAGGAAGAGACCATGGCGGCCTATGGGAATCGATGGAGGACTCTACTTTCCAAGCTACCCTACCTCCCTCCTATGTACGACCTTACACAAATGTTCTCATGAAGTTGTTTGAGATCGATCTCTGTGCTATTGCAGCTGTAGCAATATGCCACCTTAGAGGAAGCTCTGGCGCAAGCTAGAATTATCGAAGAGATCAAGATACAAGATGGCGATATTGCCAAACCTAAGCAAAAATAATGGAACAAGAACACAAAAACAGGGACTACGCAACAAAAACCTGCTACGGTTAATCAAGTTGCTATAAATGTCCCTAATCCTGCACAAGAAATATAACCTCAAAAGGCTAACTATCAGGTAGTGCCTCCTAATAATTATGAAAGAGAAAACCAGAAGCAAGAGCAAAATTAGCAACGTTGCCCTAGGCGACAGTACACCCCTTATACAAAGTCTAGAGACTCCCTATTTGACCGCTTGTCAGTGGCAAACTTGATCAACCTTCCAGAGATTCAAACCATAGATCCTAACGCTCCCAAGCCTAAGGGATACCGGGAGGACTTGTATTGTAGGTTCTACAGGCGGAGGGGACATGACTTGAATGCATGTTGGAAGTTCAAAGGATTGATACAAGACATGATTGACAATAATATGTTGGCAGTGGACAACCCCATAGTGCCAAAAAACCAACAGATGGGAGTTTTCAAAGACCCCTTGCCTGCCCATGAGGCATAGGAAAAACCCCTTCAAGTCAATGAGGTGCAATAGAATTGCCCCATGCAAGGGTATGTAGGAATGATAAGCATAGTGACTAGGAACAAGAGATACCCAGGAGTTGCCCCCAAGGCAGCCACAAGAGAGGTTCCATCGACATCACAACCTCAACAACACCCTATGTAGCTACCTCCGCCTAGACCCGCGACCATGATTTGGACCAAACTCACTTAGAGTTTGAGGACCACGTCGGCTAGGCTCTCCATATACGAGCTTATACAACAATCAACACCCCATCGGGAAGCTCTAATGGAGATATTGAAAGCCATTGAGTTGCAGCCCCACAAAGCGAATTCCTTCAATAATTTTGTGGGACATGTCAAACGATGCACGAAGCTAGTCATCACCTTTCGAGAGGATGAAGTTAAATCAGTATCTGATGACATGGCAGATCCACCCTTGCACGGTATCATGCGGGTCAACGGGATCCCATATAAGAGGGTGTTGATAGACACTGGCTCGTCTAGTAACATCATTACCACAACAGCACTAAAACATCTAAAGTTGCCAGCCTCTCACATCACGGCTTCCACCTATACACTGTGAGCATTCAATGATGCGATATGCTTGATAGTTGGCACAATTTTTCTACCCGTTCAAGTAGGAAAAAATATGATACCTACATTGTGCCATATTTTGGAAGGCGAGATGGCTTATAACATCTTGCTAGGGCAGCCATGGATCAGGGACATGAAGTGTGTCCCTTCGATAGATCATAAGTGTTTGAAGTATACATTTGAAGGGGAAGTACATGTAGTCCCGACGGACTTAGAACCCTTCAAATATTGCAATGCGGTGTAGCTAATGCTGCAATCGACCCTCCCATCGATGCACTTGGATTTTTAGTTAAATCCATCTAGATAGGGTCTAATGCCGCAAGCACCACTAGTGATAAATCCATCAAAACCCCAGCCAGGTGCATCTTCTTCGTCAACTCCTTCACCACCAACGCCACCTATCATGGCTAAATAGAATGACAAAGGGAAGAAAACCTTGGAAGAGGCTCAACCCCTAGAAGAGGCATTACCAATAGTATCAACCATCTCTACCGAAGAGATGCCCAACATAATGGAAGTTAAGGCTCCTAGTTCACCCAAAATGGAGTGGACTCAAGCAGATCTTCCGTTCCCTCCCTCTCAATCACCAACAATTACTGTTGAAATGGCCAGTACGGTCCTGGGGGAGTATCTAGTGTGGAATGTTGTAGCAACGACCGCGCTAGAGTCCATGCAGGACATGGGGAGACCTCGCCTCCCCATCGGTACAATTGTTCCTTTAGGCTACCCGCCAAACCAGACAAATTTTGTGTATGGGGGCCTGGATCATGGTACTGAGCCATGCATGCAAGAGGATGAAGATGAAGAGCCTTTTGCAGAAGATGTCAACTATCAGTTTAACCTAGACTTTGCTCTGAGATATCTTGGCCAATGCAATTGGCATGGATACGGGCTAGGCAGGTATGAGCAAGGAATGTGTGTCATTTTCCAGCCAAGATACCAAATGCCTTATGACAAGTCGGGCATAGGGTTCAACCACCCCCTACCCTTGGACATCTTGGTGGAAAACATGCAAGGCCTAGGGATAGGCAACAAGGGTGGATTGGCATCAGATCCTTATGCCAACCCAAACACAATGTATACATTGGGATATTACCTCCCATGGTCAACAACCACCCTTGTTAACCTCAATAACCCTTCTCTTGTGCTAGAGAGAGGTGAAAGTTCGGGGACTCACTTTCAAGGAAGGTATAAGTGGTGTCAAGAGGGATCTTCGGAGGACGAATCAAAATATGAACCAACATCATATGATCCCTTCGAATCTGATAGTGATCACTCACAAGTGATTCCTATGAATGATTGTCAAAAGAACCTCTTGAAAATGTTCCCTCTAGAGGTTCCAAGTGAGCCAGTGTCACGTTAAGAGAATAAGGTCCCCCCTTGGAGAGTGGAACAACCACCATGGGGCTAGATTAATTTGCTCGAGCAGGATGAGCCAATAATGCCTCAAACAGTTGTTGGAGCCAATGAGGGCTTTTGGATCTCCGATAGTGATTATGAAGATGAAACATAAATGATATATCTTAATCACATGAGGTAGAGGCCGCAACCATACCCCTTGGAGATTAATGACATATTTGAACAAATGGGCATAGTTCCAGGACATGAGTGGTACGTAGACCCAACGGGGTGGGATCAAGTGTTGGATCCACCGCTCCAGGTTTACAAAGAACACCTTCCACTCTGAGACCCTAGGGTTATACTAGTGCCGAGGGCAGACCCTATCCTCCTATTAGCACATAGGGATGATCCATTCATGCCCAGTACCTCTAGAGCTAGATCCAGAGCACAGAGAACATCCAGAGTGTTCAAGTCATCACACCCACGATAATGGAGACCAAAATCATTTCATCAACATGATCTCCATTGACTTAACCGCACCCATCCGCAATCCGGCTGATCCAACATGGTCCTTGCATCTAGACATAGATACCATTGACTGGGATCACGTCAATTCACCCCCATCCCCATCAGAGTACTGGCATTTAGGTAAAATACTCCATTTTACCCCAAGGACAACTCAGGATATCTTTCATGCCAAAGAGGAACCTGAGGTTCCCAACATAGATTTAAACTCATAAAATGATATCCACCTGATCCCATCTCCACATCAATTGGAGGATGGATCCCACATGTCGATCGAGGAGACGACTGACATAGACATCGGCTTGGATCCAATGAATCCACACATTATCAAGTTGGGGGTAAGCTTATCCCCCGAAGAGCAAGCCAACTACATTGCCCTTCTCAAAGAGAAGAAGGAGGTTTTTGCATGGTCATATAGAGACATTTCGGGGCTAGATCCACAACTAGTCATGCATAATCTAATGCTTGATCCGATAGTCAAGCCAGTTAAGAAAAAACTACGTAAGATGCACCCAACAGTGGCCTTGATGGTCAAATATGAATTGTAAAAGCTATTGGATGCATAGTTTGTCATCTTCGTGGATTATCCACCATTGCTGTCCAACATGGTGCCCATCAAAAATATCGATGGGAGGATTCGCATATGCACTAATTTTCAAGATCTAAACAAAGAGAGTATTAAGGATGATTTCCCCTTTCCAAGCATCAACGCATTGGTAGACGCTACAACAGGTCATAAAATGCTATCCCTCATGGATGGTTTCTCGGGATACAATCAAATTCATATCAATCTCGAGGACCAACTAAAAATGGCATTCACAATGCCTTGGGGGACATTTTGTTATAAGGTCATGCCTTTTGGCCTTAAAAATTCTGGCGCCACCTATCAACGTGCAATGACGTACATCTTGCATGATTACATGCATAAAACTTTGGAAGATTACATGGATGATTTGTTGGCCAAATCTCTTTTGCACCCAGATAATATCGATGACTTAAGCAAGATCCTTGATCACCTCATGGAGCATAAATTCAGACTGAATTCCAAGAAGTGCGTCTTTGGTGTCACATCTGGAAAACTCTTGGGTTTCATAGTCTCAAAGAGAGGCATCAAGGTGGACCCAAAAAAATTCAATGCAATCCTTGAAATGGTGCCCCCAACTACCATTAAGCAGCTCAAAAGTCTGCAGGGAAAGGTCACGTCAATTAAGCGTTTCATAGCATAGCTATCTGACAAGTGCCGACACATGAACAAATTATTGCACAAGGGGGTAACATTTCACTGGGATGACGAGTGCCAGTCAGTATTTGATGACATAAAATGATACTTGGCTTTGCCACCAGTATTGGCACCACCTAGAACAGGCATGTCGTTCTACTTATACATCTCAGCTACTGAGGTGGCACTGGGTGCCATGCTCGCCTAGAAGAATGAACTTCACAAAGAATAGGCTACTTACTATCTTAACTGCACTCTGGTCAGTTATGAACTTAACTATGCATACGTTGAGAAACTCTGCTTGGCAGTGGTGTTTGTTACAAAAAAGCTACACCACTACATGCTGAGCAACACTACGTATGTTGTGTCTAAGGATAATCCATTGCGATACATGATGAGTCGTACTTATCATAGTAGTCGCACGATGAAATGGATCATGTTGTTGATAGAATTTGACATAGATTTTATTGGACAAAAATCCATCAAAGGATAGGTCATAGCCGATCAACTAGCAGAGGCTCTTCTCAAAGATGATTAGCCTCTAGTCATAGAACTACCCGATGATGGGGTCTTCCATGTCTCAGAATCACCAGATTCTCATGAGCCTAAGTCACAGGCCGACATAACCCTATTTTTTGATGGTTCTAAATGTGAGCAAGGTGGTGGCACGGGAATTGTATTCTTCACACCGCAAGGGGCTCCCATACCCTTGTCCTTTAAATTAGACTTCCCGTGCACCAACAATAATGCAGAGTATGAAGCCTTGCTCATAGGTCTTTAGACAATAATCACTATGAACATCAAACGGTTGAACATCTTTGGTGATTCACTGTTAATTGTCAACCAAGTCAAAGGGGTATTCCAATGCAAATGCCCAGTTCTACAGGATTATAAAGCCCTTGTGGACAAATTCCTGGTGAAGCTTGAGTGGTATGACATCGAGGCACTCCATCGGTCATCGAATCATTTTGCGGACATTATGGCCTCCTTGGGGTCACTAATCCCGCAAGACCTTTCCGGTGATATGACAACCATTCAAGTAAAAACACTATCACAATCCATGATGGAGCATGTAAGCTCTGAATTGACACTAGGAATCCACATGATCTAGATTGAACCATCCTCGAATAAGTTCTCTCAGATCCATGATCATGTAAAACATGCCAATTGGGGGTCCTTGTTCTCTCCTACTCCTATTAATAGCAACACCACACTATTCTTACAAGTTCTCTCCCACTCAACATTTTCTAGGGATGAACTTTAAGAGGGATTGGCTGTTCAGACCGTCGAGGCTTCCGATCAGCAGGATTGGTATTCACCCATAAAGGACTACCTCAAGTTAGGTAATCTCCTGCTTGGATTGACGCATGTTGCAAAATGAGCATTCAAGCAGAAAGCGGCTAAGTATGTCTTGTTAGGAGACATTTTGTACCGTCATAGCTATGAAGGAATCCTCCTTCGTTGCTTGGACTAGCAAGAGTCCACTTGGGCGATCACCCAAGCACACAATGGTACGTGTGGTGGCCACTTCAGTGGTATGGCCATCACAAAGTGCATTCTTTGCATGGGCTATTATTGGCCATATTTAGAGCGAGATTGTTGCGCATATGTTAGGAAGTGCGTGAAGTGTCAACACCATGCTAATTTGACACACGTACCTTCCTAGGCCTTGCAGCTGATCCAGTCAGCTTGGTAATTTTTGCAGCGGGGCTTAGATCTAATCGAAAAGATCTCCCCTGTGTTATCAGGTCATCACATGTTTATCATAACGGCCACAAAGTATTTCACCAAGTGGGTGGAAGCAGTTTCGCTTACCTCTACGACAGGACCTTGCATTTTGGAGTTCATTTTGCATAACATCATATGTCATTTTGGTATTCCATCCAAAATAATATCGGATAATGGGATGTCATTCAAAAACAAAGACATGCGTGCTTTGACCATAAAGTACAAAATTCAACATAGTTTTTTGACACCCTATTATCTGCAGGCAAATGGGCAAGCAGAGGTGTCAAACAAAACACTAGTTGCCATCCTTAAAAAGACCGTCACAAATAGTCATAAGGATTGGCACATCCAAATACCACTTGCCCTATGGGCTTATCGCACTAGCATTCGGATGCCCACTAGGGCCACTCCATTTTTGCTTGTGTATGGCTTCGAGGTAGTCATACCTCTCGAGTTGGAAATTCCTTCCCTGTGCATATCAATGCAAGAGTTCATAGATGATGACACTATGCGGTAGGCCCGGTTAGACCAGCTTACGTTGCTTGAATAACGACACATTAATGCTCTCGAGCACCTATGTATCCATAAAGAGTGACTTAAGAAAGCTTACAACATGAAAGTTCACCTGAGGGACTTTTGGGTTGGTGATTTGGTCTTGAACGAAAACCAACAGAACTCTAGTTTGCCGTCCCATCTAAAGGACAAGTTCATGGAAAATTGGTTAGGTCCATATGTAATTGATAGCAAAATAGGACCCGAGACATATCAGCTAGCCTCTCTTGAAGGAATCAAGGAACTAGAACCCTTGAACATCAGTCATTTGCGACCATTCCATATCTAAAGCAGCCATATCCCAAAATGCTCCAAGGATTCCCACAATCGCTTGGTCAATCCCAAAATGCCCCAAGGATTCCTACAATCACTTGGTCAATCCCAAAATGCTCTAAGGATTCCTACAATCACTTGGTCAATACCAAAATGCTCCAAGGATTCCTACAATCACTTGGTCAACCCCAAAATGCCCTAAGGATTCCTATAATCACTTGGTCAATCCCAAAATGCCCTAAGGATTCCTACAATCGCTTGGTCAATCCCAAAATGCTCCAAGGATTCTCACAATCGCTTGGTCAATCCCAAAATGCCCCAAGGATTCCTACAATCACTTGGTCAATCCCAAAATGCCCTAAAGAGTACTCATTACCACTTGGTCAAAAATAAGAAAATTCAAAAACAGTAAAATCATCAAAAATAACAAAAAATTGCATCTCATTTCCAGGCATGCTCAAACTCATCACACCAATAAAGAGCTCTTTTTACATCTCATCTCCATATTCACAAAAAAATCAATCCATCCAAAACACAAAAATATGTAGCTGCATTAAGCATCATACCCACACATTGCACATTTGTGGTCATACAGGTCAAAGGCACCATAGATTGTAATTACTCCGCCAATCCATCTTGTTCCACATTTCCCCATTTATAAGCAGTCCATCACATATAAACGACATTCACTTCTTTTTACCATACCAGTGTCAGTGGTCTTCTAATGTATCAAGGGTTTTCGTCCTTCAGTCGTCATTTTGCTTTCTAGCAACGTACTGTACCAAGTCAGATAGATTTTACACAGGTAGAGTTCTACTTGGATCACACCTTGTTACGTAGCATCCCAACACAAATTAAAACACATAAAAATTCCCAAGTTGTGTGAATGAAATATGAAACCTGCACAAAAATCCAAGTCACCATAAGCGAAACGGTTATCTTGCTCATCCCCCTATGCGAATGACCCTAAGAATGCTGAGAGTTGGCAAAAGGACAAGCATCCTCCCTACCCAATTCCCCAAGAATCCCAAGTTCTCAAAAGTTGCAAACATCATAAAATTTTGCAAAAAGTCAAAACTCCAAAAATTTGACATCACCACCAAAGTGCATACATCAAAAGGCACATACAATAGTGATTCTCATCACTCAAAATTCAAATCCCTTGCTCAAGAGAAGAATATATAAAATAAACAGTGATTTTTATCATTACAAAAGAGCAAGTATCCCAGTACAATTGAAGAAAAGAAGGGAGTCAAACTTGAATCCCTGGAACTCTCAGCATTCTGATAGGTCATGAGGCAAACCTCAATACCGATTTGGTGGATAGCCTATCGGTCACTGGTGGTAAACCTCTTGCATGACGATATATCTGTCACATTAAATCATGTACAGATCAATATTTGCATGTGGATGAGCTAGCTTATGGTATCCTAGATAGCATCGCAGATTAATCTGGCTAAATACAACAAAGGAGTTAGTGGAGCTAATCAGGTGATCCTCAGTATAGGTTTGGTTGACAGCCTATCTGGAACTGGTAGTATCCTAACAAATACCACATAAACAAACTCAATTGCACACACAGGGATGTGAAATAACTTGGTCAAAGACAATTTTGAGTCATACCTTGTCCAAAAGTCTTTGAAGATAAAGCACAGTCATGGCTAGCGAGTCGAAAACCATCTGAGTCTCAGAAAACCTTAGCTACATTCTAAACCAACTGTGCTATCTTTCATCTTCGCATTGCCATCAAAAATTTCCAAAAAAAATAAAAACCACAAAGGTCTAAACAGTCTATGGTGCCCTTGCCAAACAACACAAATTCAATTCATCCCTTCCATTTTACATATCACATATAAATAAAAAACATTTGCATTTATCATAACATATGCATCCATCAAAATAAATTAACATGCATACATCCATACTCATCACTCATCATGCATAAAATCAAATCAACACTTGCATAAGCAAAATCAAGTCATCTATATATATCATCAAAAATGCCTATAGGAAAAAATAAACTGGTCCTGTGACCCCGCAACAAAATCCAATAGCTCAAAAACCCCCAAGCCTAGGCGTCGTCCACCATGATCATGTAGGATCGGTGCGACGGGAACTACCCCCCATGGTGTGGGTCCTGTGAGACCCCTCAAGGTAGCTGCTGCTAGCCATTGCATCATGCCTACTCGCCCCACCCTCATCCAGTTGCCTACATCGAGAGGATGCTGACTGCTCAGTCTCACTCCCTCTCGAGCGGCACAACAATCCACCTCTATTGAATGTAGGGACCTGCCCACCAAGGCGGCTAATCTTTGCCTCCAGCTCTAACCATTGCCGCACCGAGTCTATCTCTCATTGGTGATATGTTGCATGGTTCTCCTCACACTATGCCAAAGCCCTATCCCTCTCTGCTAGCTGCATCTATAGGAGATCCCTCTCTCGTGCAACATCAGTACCCCCATCATGTCGATGGTAGGTAGCTAGTGCATGCTCTCATTTTTCCAGTTGCATGCATAAGATATCCCTCTCCTGTAGCGCATCCCCTAGCTCCTCATCGTGCCTCCATAGCAACCCCTCCAACTGTGCAATATTAGTGCATAGCCCAAGATCCATGTCCTTCGCATCTGCCTGAGGTGTAGGCATCTCTGGAATAGCAGCCTGCTCTAGCTCCCACTGCTCCATGACGTCCTGCCTCTCTGGTTGATTCGAAACCCCAAAATCCACATCCTCATCCTCCACCTCCACCATATCTGCATCCTCCTGAGGAGCTCCCCAATTATCTCCTGGTGCCTCGACACCCTCCCCACCTGCTACTGCTGCCTCTGCACCTCCCAGTGGCCCCTCTCCCTGCCATCGTCGCAGTACCCACCACTGGTCGTACTCTACGGTAGTCCTGACATCGTTCACGTCCGAGACATCGATCACTGTGTCTGGATCCTCGCCTGGTGTTGAGATGACCGATTGATCAAAATTCCTCTCATCCCCTTGGCGCTGATAGACCACGGGCTCACCAGGCAACCCCTGGTGCACCCCAAATTATCACATCACCTGACTGTAAGGGAAGAACTCATGCTCGGTCCCATGCCGCCCAATCAGCCTCCACTCCCTGCATACCCATCGGAGACACTCTCTAGCCTTCGGCCAGGCTGAACAGTCATGATAAGGGCACTAGAACACCTCCCATAGAGTCAACCGAGTGAGGGCATCGACATAGTGCCCTATGGCACCTACCCACTACTGACTCTATCCCTGCTCCTCAGACTGCCGCCACAGAGACACATAGCCTATATCCTTATCCTCCATCTCCGTTTGAGTCATCCACGGTAACCTGGTTGGCCTCTCCACCACTATGTGTTGCCAAGCCCAGCTCTGCAATAGACAGCTATAGCTAATCCCCTTCCACCTCTGGCAATGAACCTCGTAAAGCTCACCATAGAGCTATGCCAGTAATGTCTGCCCCCACCTCATGATCAGCGGTGCCTTTGTCAGACACTCTACCAGTTTCCAGACCACATCCAACTGGTTCCATGGGAACCTCGCACCTGACGAGTCAGGTAGCAGCATGTTGGAAATGAGGCCCATGAGTAATGCGTGCCTCACTCCCAACACCCCCCTCTCCAGCCACCATCGGACCAAAATCTTGCCAATATGGTAGTCACCCTCTGCCCTCTCCACTGGGCTCTCCACACCCAGCTCCTCCCCATGCCCGAAGCATTGTATCAGTACAACTATCCACTAATCACGCGATGACATTCTGATTGGCAGTCCATCTATCGAAATCCATAGAAGTCGATAGACATCCTCCATAGTCACTGTCATAGCCCCTATTGGGAGATGGAAGGTGTTGGTCTAGGGATCCCACAGGTTGATCAAGGCCATCAGGTAGGCCCGATCCTCGACCACAGGCTCCAGTCGAGCCACCTGCTTGAGCCCAAGGGCATCAAGCCACTCCCAGTAAGCCATAGTTAGCGCCCCTCATGCCTCAACAAAAGCAGTTGGTACACGATACCGGCTCTTAACAACCTGCAAAAGAAAACAACACAAAAACATTAAAAACAATGAAAAATTGTACAACCCTAACATGTATATATAGGACTGCATTAAAATTGTACAGCCAAAAACAAAACAAAAATTAAAAAAAATTAATTTGTCAGTCCTAGGGTTTCTAATCCTAACTGATAAACTCAAAAACAAAAAAAAAATTCAAAAAAATTAATTTGTTAGTCCTAGGGTTTCTAATCCTAACTGATAAATTAAAAAACAAAACAAAAATTCAAAAAAAATAATTTGTCAGCCCTAGGGTTTAAACTCTAACTGATTAATTAACAACAAAAACAATTACAAAACAACAAAAAGAAAAAAAATTAATTTGTCAGTCCTAGGGTTTATACAGTTATATCGGGATTTCTGTAGTCTAAGTTTAAAAAGTCTGTACAAACAAAACAAAATTAAAATAACAGTTTTTTAACCTAGGGTCTTCACCTACATTTTAAAACTGACAAGCTCAACCTAAAAAACTAGGGTTTTACGTTCCGTTTATCATAGGGTTTTAGTTAAAAGCAAAATAAATTTTTTTGTACCTAGGTTTAACTACGTTTTTTATTCAGTTTAAAGCTAAATCTTGGTTTGTGTTCAGCTCAGTTTTAGGGTTTCAATTTTAATTTTGAAAAGCAACATAAACAAAGAAAAACAAACAAATAACTTGCAGTTTTAAAAACACATAACAAACGAAAGCAATAACGCTAAGGAGCACTTACTGGTCTCACTTCGGCTCTACCGCTCGATCCGATTTATGCACTCATGATGTCGGGAGAAATTTTGTAGCTCTTCGCTTCGCAAAATTAACCTCCTCCTCACCAGAGCTCCAGATCACAAGAAAATTTGGATGTAAATGAGCCCAAACCCTAGTTTTGGCCTTTAAATAGGCCTTTTGAGCTTCTATTCATACCTCCATGGGAAGAGCACTCTTGTTAGTGCTCGTCCCACCCTAGGATGAATACTAAGCTGGAATTCATCCCACCCCAGAATGAATTCAGGGCAAAAATTTCAAAAAACAACAAAAATTGAACAAAAATACACCAAAACAGCTAATAAACTTGCCCGATGAGAGTGCTTTGGCATGTGACATTACGGGCATGCAAAACAAATGTCAGGGTCACAAATCCTCGCTATCCTATTCCCTAAGAAGTATACCATAGCCAGACCGCTCCATAGGAAGACAAATTTTTGAGAATTTCATCCCCAAACGACTTCAGCAAAAGGGTCAAAAACCCACCCAAAAATAGTAATAACATTGCCGAACGAAGGCGCTTTGCACCTGACATTCTTGGCATCCAAAAAAGACATTGGGGTTACAAATTGTCACTATCCTACTCCCTAAGAAGGCTACCATATCCAGATCGCTCCACGAGAGGACGGATTTCTGCCAATTTCAGCTCCAAAACGCGTCGCAAAAAGGGTTACCACCCACCAAAAATAGGTCTACATGTTAGAAAGCTGCACACATGCTTAACGCTAAAACATCTAAGGGCACAATCACACAAGTCATCTTGGGTCAAGCGATTCGTCACTTTTCTCATGAAGGTCATTCCCTCATCGATTCGTCACTTGAGGGGGTAGTCACACTTAGTCACCAATCAACAGATACACACCCAATTAAGGAAAATGACATGCATTCAAAGAATCATTGACCAAGACAATTACGCTCCTGCTTGGGGCAGTAAACAAACAATAATCACAACCTAATCAAATCACATGGCATTTCGTGAATCATGAACTCAAGGTTCTCACAGAAAAAAGGTTGTGCCCTTTGCCTATTCATGACCAATCAATGTCCAAGATCAAGTAACACCTCACAGAAAAAGGTTAACACTTGAATTGAGTTCCTTCGCTCGTCAGAAGAAAGGATTCAAGAATGCATGCCCTTTCCATACTTGGGGCATCAAAAGTTGGTTAGGTTATTGAGAAACCCTAATCATTAGTGCTTTGGTTATCTATTTTTGCTCGATGTTGTGCCCATGCATAGCACATCCCAAAAATGGGCATCTGTAGACACCAAAAAAGCACCAATCTGATTATGTGACTGCAAACACTGATCTCTTTAACACACATAGCCCCAAGGGCAGCCCCTAGAGGTCAAACAGTGGTCCTAACCACTCTCACAATAGTTTTGGAAGGTCAGAGATCAATTTGGCACCTTCAGGCACTTTGCTCAATATCCGTTCCACCCTAGAATGAATTCAAACTGGGATTCACTCCACCCAGGGATGAATTTTGAATTCGCTCCAGGGTGGGGCAAATTGCAGGTTGGATGGGCAAAAAGTCAAATCTTGAAAAATGGCAGCTCAGATCCGCCACCCAATGCTTCCTTCATCTCATGGGAGTATGGGTGAGCATTTTCAAGCATTAGAGGTATCTGCAAGGTCAGTCATGAAGTCCCAATTCAGGGAGGAATCTCCTTCCCCCTGGGAAGGCATGATTGCCAAGTGGTGCCTCTGCATGCCTATTTCAAGAGACCTCTAGGTCTATAAATTGGTGAGTTTCCTCACCCCAAAAGATAGAGATAAGGAGCATTTTAGAGCAACGAAGTGTTGTCATTTTATTTACATACCTCACACCTTTTGGATTTGTGCCTTTCACATCCTTGATCTCCTTTAGAGGGGAGGTCATTGGGTGACTATTGGAAGGACGAATATCGAGCCCAAAACCTGACATTTGGCCACAATATCCCACCAAATTTGTTGACAATACCACATAAGAGGTTTTGGACCCATCCCAAGTGGATTGGTGCCGAAATCAAGCCTCAAACGGCAGGCGGCCTGCCCCATGGGAGCCCCCCTCCCACACTGCCACAGTCCTAATCGCCCCTTTTCGGAGTGATGGGAATTCCATGGTAGACTTGCTTTCTTTCATTTTGCATTCAATTCTATGATGTTTAGATAGGTTGCCATTTGAATTTCGTCTTGTTTTAAACAATTTTGACCATATTTCTATCTTTGCTCGCTTTTACTAACCTACAGGTAGCATCATCAAATTCCCATTTATGGAGGCTAAATTGGGAAAATATGACCATCTGGGTCTTCCCAAAATACTCCCAATTAGCTAACCCCAAGTTTTTAGGTCTTTTGGAGCTTTCGAGGTAGGACATTGGGATAGTACCTTTTTGGCATTTTGTTGTAGGTGAATTCGTCCTACCTCGGAGAAAATTCAAATCGGTGAGGAATTTTTGGACTGTTCTTTTTGTAGAGCCTTCCTGGTGATGTCTTGATGCCTTTATCAAATTTTCATAGCATTTGGACTTGTTTTAGTCATAGTTTAATTCATTTTTCTCATTTCACTTATCGTAGGCTTGGGGATTGCATGGTTTGTTTCATCCGCAGGTGCTACTAATCATTTCTTGTTCTTTTTAATGTTGGGTTTGGACATCGAAGGAGCAGCGAGGAGTCCAGACTCATCAACACAAGCGGCGGCGATGTTTGGTCGACCCATTTTACATGTGGGCACGCAAAAGAAGGAAAGACACCCATGGATGTAACGAGTAACACATGCTTAAACGCTCCTAGACCTTGGAAAGGGAGGATGCACATTGTAACCAAGTTTGAAACATATCAATAAAAGGGCTATATTATTTATTCACATTTATTTCATTTCGATTCGCTCATGCTTGTCCCTCTTTTCATGCGCTTTCAGGTTTCTAGGATTTAGCGCTAAGTTCGGTTTCTTTGTTTGCATTTCACATATTCGCTTTCCTTTTTTCTTCCGTATCCTAGTGCTTTCAGATACTTGGAATAAACTCACAATCTCTGTTACTTTATGCCATAATTTTCCTTTCATTAGTTATTCTAGCATCACTATGATGTTGTTCAAAAAGTACTTAATCCCTATGAAAATTAGTGTAGAAGTCACATATTGTGCTATTGAGTATTGTAGTAAGATCATAATTACAATATTAAATGCGGACCAAAATAATAATGCCAAGGATAATTTTAAAATTCAAAATATTTTTTCCACTTTATTTTTTCTTGCTATAGTGATCCTATGGAGATCTCAAAGGAAATTTAATAAGCAGAACTAAATTATCTATATAGAGGATTAGAAATACCTCAAAGATGAAAGGAAAGGTGTACAAAGAAAAAAATTCCTTTCCACTTCTTATGTTGGAAATGCTTATGAAGATTCAAAGATTAATTAATCCAAAGAATTAAAAGAAGGATTAAAGGCTCCAAATGTACTTTATATGTGACCAATCAATACTACTACATACCTGCTCTAGTACCATGTTGGAACTCAAACCAATTTCTATAAATGAATTGAAATAATACATCCACTCAAATCTTATATAGAAATCATAAATAGGTATGAAAAATAGACATATATAGTGGGAACCTATAGGAACCATAAATAATAAGTATATTATCCATATGCGAGAATCACAACACTAATAATAAATGGAGTGGTGGGGGATATTTATACAAATACAAAAAATCCCAATTACAAAAATGAACTTAACCTAAGTAAGAATGAACTAGAGGGATTTAATGTTTATTACAAATTTTATATTATGTGTTTAGCCATAAAAATATTAATTACAACTAATAGATATTACAAAATAAATAATAAATTAAGTACATTGTACAATGAATATCCTTATCCCTATCCAATATTACATCATGCAATATCAACCTTGGCCTAGCATTGTATTACACTACATTATTACCATGTTAGGTAATATTAATTATGAAAATAGGTGCTTGTCGCTTGGTTGTGTGACTTGAATATACATACAAGATCATCCAAAAAAATTGATTTATTTATGTTGAAATTGAAATATCCAAAAGTTAGATTCACTAAAATTAATTTTCATGATACTTACGAAAGAAATTCAAGGAAAACTAGCGAAGGGGTATTTTTTAATTAATGGAGTTAATAATTTTCTTACTTACATAGAATCATATGGTACATCAACTAACAACTAAGGAAATACTAGGTCACTACTGGATTTTATAATACTTTTTAGAACATATTTTGAATCATACGTTCACCACAATTGTATGTAGAATAATAAAAAAGTGAAACGAATATAGAAAAATAAAATAGGATATGAATAACCAAAAATATAATAAGGGGGTGGACCCATAGGTACCTCCATGATCTATAATCACAAATTGATGCAAAGGAAAAATCTTTGTGTGTTATTTATAGTGATACCTAATTCCTAATTTATTACTAACCTCATGTTGACATAATAATACCTTAAAGGTTAAATTATAATATACTAAACCTTTAATTGAAATTAACCGTAGAAGTGG
The DNA here is from genome assembly GCA_028583015.1 of Wollemia nobilis. Taxonomy (NCBI): domain Eukaryota; kingdom Viridiplantae; phylum Streptophyta; class Pinopsida; order Araucariales; family Araucariaceae; genus Wollemia; species Wollemia nobilis. The sequence continues at coordinate 4,353,462 of JAQPPZ010001245.1, read as the reverse complement.
TTTAATCAATATTGTTAATGGTTTTAATCCTCGCACTTTATGGTTTTCAAGGCAACATAAGGAAGAAATTATTTTTGAGATAATTCCTTGCATTTAAATTCTCAAAGGCAATATAAATCCTTAGAAGATAACTCTCATTATGAAAAATGTGGAAAAAATGTAGAAACTAATGAATATGAAAGTGTTGCTAGGAATGAAAGAAGTAGAAAAAGAACCTCAAAGTAAGAATAAATATAAAAATAAACTTAAAGGGATATCAATTTTGATAATGAAGAAAAATAACAAGCATTAACAAGAAGTGGATTTAAGTCCACTAATAAAAAAAAAAGTGATGATGAAAATTGTATTGTGTAATATCATGGCTATGAATAAGAACCTTAATAAAAGGGTTATTAAGGAATTTATAGGTGTATGTACTCTCACATTTATTTTAATATAAGAAATAAAATTTTATGGCGATGAGTGTAAGTATACATTTAAAATGATTTAGAATGTAGATAAGTATCTGATAGTGTCTTCTATAGGAGCTTCTTGAGGTATTGTGATAATATGAGATAAATATAAATGGTATGGAAAATTGTTAAAAGAAAAAAGTAATTGGTTTACTAGTCTATAATATAGAAAAAAATAAAAACATCAAAGTTGGGGTTATAAATGTATATGCTCCAACTATAGTTACTGCTCATGAAGGAAGGTGGAAGAGCCTTAACATAGTTTTGTCAAATACATTGATGATTTAAAATTATGAGCTATGGATTCCTAAGGGGGGAAGGACTTGAACATAGTTTTATCTCCTTTGAAAAAGGTGGTACCCTTAGCTCACCTAAATCAATATAATATTTTCATTTGTCAATTTAGTGGCCTCTAGTATGTATTACTTTAAGTTTTTAATATACAAGGGACAATATATGCATTGCAAAAACTCATATAGTAAAAATATTGGATAGATTTTTGTTATCCAAAACATGGTTACAAGCATAGTATACAATCTATTCGATCATTTTATTATGAGTAGGATCAGATCATAAACCTATTCTCTAAACATATGATTGACTCAATTATGGTCATCCAAATATAGTTCACTTTCATTCTATTTGGATCCATGACCTTAGCTTATTATAGATGGTTATGTTATGTTGTGATAAAGAAAATTTTGAATGATAATATATACAAAGGTTTGTTCAAAATATGAAATATATAAAGAGACAAATGAATATTTGGAATTCCAAATGTTTGGGTAACATATTTTAAAAATAAAAAATGAATCCAAGTTCAAAAACTTACAAGCAATAGTAGAATCAATGGATTAGACCAGGATTCTTATGTTCAAGAAAAATAAATATTTTTTATAATAATAATGTACTAAAACATGATTCATAGTGGTTCCAAATATCTAGGGAGAGATGTATCAAGGAAGAATATAGAAATACCAAAAAATAATTATGTTACAATTAAAATAATGTTTTATTTTTATTGCATCAAAAGACTTCAACTCTAGATGGAAAAAATATTCTAGAAGAAGATATGAAAAGAAAGTAATTAATTATTTTAAATAGATTTTATCATACATTAGGTAATATTAGTAGGAAAAATGTAATATTGTGCAAAATACTTTATCAATTATCACATAGGGATAAAATTAAAGCTTGATGAACCAATTGAAGAACACAAGATACTGAGAGGGGAGGGGGGTGAACAGTATAAAACCACTTTTTAATTTTCTTTCCAAATCAATATTATGCAATGTATAGATAGCAATATCAACAACAGTAATCAAAGCAATGCACAAATCACCACACACAATAGAGACACCAATTTTAACGTGGTTCACCTAGTGTGGGTTACATCCACAAAGAAATTATTTCACTAAATTTTTCTTAATAAATATCTTAGGAATCCTTTCCCTATTACAATGTTTATGGAACTTTGTCCAATGGAGATACCAATCCCATAGATCATTTTCATGGATCTCTATCAATAGGAGAACTCCTTCTCCTCTACTATGGCTAGTGATCCTCTAGAAGACTATTGCCTCCACTGCACTAACTTGTGGATCTCTCTACATAGAAGACTCTTATCCCCACTCAGAAGACCTATCCTCACTACCATGACTGATGGATCTCTATCCACTAGAGACTACTATCCACACTGCCCTATCACCTCCAAATCTCTATCTCAAATTTGTACTAAACACGATCCTTCGATCTAGCATAAATCTTCTCAATCTATTCTTGTACAAAACTATCCTCAAATCTGCACCAAACCTATCTTCAAATATGCTCAACAAGTCACCACAGAACCTGCTCAAATATGCTCAATAATTTCATACAAAACTTGCTCAAATATGGTCAATAAGTTCACACAGAACTTGCTCAAATATGCTCAACAAGTTCACACAGAAATTGCTCAAATATACTCAACAAGTCCATACAAAACTTGCTCAAATATACTCAAAAATTTCACATAGAACTTGCTCAAATATGCTCAACAAGTCCACACAGAACTTGTATAATCTCATAGAAATATAAAGAGAATTGTTAGAGACTCAATATGTTCTACACTTATGACAATGCTCAATGACTTTCTCAAATCAATTCAGAATATAGAATGGTTTGTTTTATGTAACTTGAACAATCACTTCACACATCCACTTGACTAGGCTCAACCAAATCTACTCAACCAATCACTCAATGAAACACCCCTTTCTCAAAAACCCTAGTCCAAGCATATAAACACCAACTTAAAATATTTGCAACAATGCTCAACAACAAATCTCACAATAACCATAGTTCAAGTTCTTCACTCAATAACTCACTTCAATAAAAATGCTTATATGAAAACTCTCACATAACAATGATACCCATTATCTTTGCAAAACCTAGTTCAAGTTCTTCACTCAGCAACTCACTTCAACAATAATGCTTATACGACAAATATCACATAACAATGATACTCATGTTCTTTTCAAACCCTAGTTCAAGTTATTTGCTCAACAACTCACTTCAACAAAAATGCTTATAAAACAATCTTCACATAGCAATGATACTCAAACCCTAACTCAAGTTCTTCACATAACCAATGACTTCAAAAAAAATGCTTATCAAATTAGGTTTTAACAACAATTCTTTATTATAGAAAACCTTGAAGCATTAACTCAACACACTCAATAGGAAACCCTAATCAAGTCCTTTTCACTCCAAACTTATTTTCAAGAAAACCAATCAATCAACTCAACTATGGAATAATGTGCTCATACCTTTTCTTGACGATGAAGGGATATCATAAGTCAGCCACAACCACAAACACTTCTATGCCAAAATCAAAGAGGTTAGAAGATAAATATTTCTCACAATGTAATGCAAAAACTCAATTACACCTTATCACTCCATATTTCAAAAACAACCATCAACATACATAAAATATTTATCCAATAACACATTATAATCTCCCAACTAAAATAAATTTAACATCCATAAAAATTAACTCAAAACCTCTTTATTTAGATTTAATGACAAAAAGAACTTTGGAAAAAATGAAATCCACTTTTCTTATAACTCAAATAATCATAAATCAATTATAAATAAAATAAACTTTCATAAAACATTATAAATCCAAATAACATAAATCAATTATCAATCAAACAACCTCTCATAAACCCTTATAACTCCAAATAACACATTAGGCAAATAAAATTTTAATTAAAAAATACCTTTTCCACTAGTGGGATTTGAACTCACAATCTCTGCCTCTACGAGTGCTCTAGCCATGGGCTTGACTACCATGTGTAATAGATGCATGTTTGAAAACTTAGGAGCACTTTGTGCTCTTTCTCCTAAGTCTGGTGCTCAAAACGAGCACATGTCAAAAGGCTTTCCCCTTGGTGCTCAAGATGAACACACCAACTAACGTCCACGTGAATCGATCATGGACTCTTCCACTCCCAACGCTCCAATGAAACATGTTGTGCCAATGGACCATCGTGTCCAATGGGAGTGAGGCCTTCTCCTCCCTTTTTGTCCTTTCCCTGGCGCTAAAGACAACACGAGTTTGTCTTCTTCCTCAAAAATTGCACGAATTATCTTTCTCTTTGGTCGCATGAAATTAAATCTAAGAAGGTAAGGTTTGATGTTCTTTGGCATGGTATTTACACACACATTACTCATTTTTCCATGGACATCAATGATTCCACTTAGTTTTATGACGTTAGCACTTTCTTTAAAACCTTTTATAAATTATAAATTTTTTAAATTCTAGTAGAGTTTAAATTTTATAAATTATATTTACAAATATTTGACTTTAATAAAAATTAAAACCTTCCTTGGGATGAAATTTAAACCTTCAATTTTAACTCCACTATTTTTATGAAGATTATTCTGCCACTATGGTTTTAAACAAAAACCCTTGTAGAATAATATTTTGATAACTTTTTCTTCAACTCTTCACATTGCTCCTAGTTTTAATGATGATGTACTCCCTGGTATCAATGATGACTTCATGTGTTCACTTTGGCATCAATGACATATTCTCACCTTGACATCAATGACAACTGAATGAGCTCAAAATCTCCAACACCAACTATCAATAGAGAAGCTACATGATGTAATTTTCTCTTTACTTACTAACAAGGCACCTAGCCCCAATGGATTTTCTAAAATTTTCTTTTAAAAATGTTGGGATTTATTGAAGAGTGATATGTTGGCTATATTTGAAGAGGCATGGTAATGACATATTATAATAAGCAAGATCAATACCATCCTTATTACATTAGTTTCCAATAAAGACAAGACAAAATATTTTGCTAGTTTTTTTTATCTAATAAGCCTTTGTAATATAATATTTAGGATTATTTAAAAAATTATGACAAAAAGGTCCAAGGTGTAGACCAATTGGTTTTACCAAACCCTATAAGAGGGGCAGACGTCCAAGGTTCAAATTGAAATGAATGCTTGTCCCTTTCATGGTGCTTTCAATGGCGTAAAAGGTTTAAAATGATTATGGAATGGTGGTTATAGGGGTTTACTGTACGAAGATCTATGTGGTGGATTTTGGGGTAGGAAATGCAGAATACTATGGCAACCATAAAAAGGTGGATAGACTACTCGGATTCATGGAAGCTACTGATTCCACCATGTAAATTAAAAAAAATAGATAATGAAAAACAGACTTAAAATAATTTTATGTTATGCTATCTTAGAGGAACAAGGTGGTTTTGTTCATGGTAAACAATTTTTTTATTATTTAATCATTATACAAGAGGTAATACATTATCTTCATTCCATAAAAAAGCCATATATGCTTTGATATTATATTTGAATCAAGGATATAAGAGGATTTTCTAGAGTCTTCTATGTGATATTCTTAAAAAGTTTGGTTTTAATCAAAGTTGGTGTGAATGTGGTTATAACACTACAAAATATTCTATTTTAAACAATGGATTCCCTATTGGATACTTTATGCCATTCAATGAAATCCACCAAGGTGATACGCTATCTCAATATCTATTTATTATTCTTGCAAAGTTATTAGGAAGAGCATTATTGAAGGAAAAAAGGAAGAAAAAGTCAAATGTGTATATGTTGTAATAAATGGTCCCTCCAAATCTCATCTCCAATTTTTTATGGTACCTTTTCTTTAGGTAATTCTTTGGTCAATGAGGCAATTTATTTTAAATCATTACTATCATGATATAAACATGCTACTAGAGATTTGGTTAGTAGTACATAATCCAAGATCTTTTTCATTAATATTATCTTATATTTACAATGGATTATTGTCGAATATTTTAGGGAACTAAAAAACTTCCATTAACATATTTTGGTATTCCTTTTTCTTATAAATGGAATACATAGCATTAGGAATTAATTTTGGATAGAATGAAATCTTTTTTGGTAGGATGGAATGGTAGGTTCTTAATCATGGATGGAAGTCTACAAGTCAAAATTACTTTATTATAATACATCCTTATTTATACAATATAACTTTCAAGAGTACCAATGAGTACAACATATAAATGATAAATTAAAATATGTTTCAAAAGGTTGTGGGAAAAATTTAGGTTTCGTCTTTGAAGTGGGATAGGGTTTACAAAGGAATGAATATTGTAAGTGCAGTCTTGTAGAATTGTAGACTTGTGAGCTTGGCCTTGGGGGAAAAACATGGATGGATATTATTTAAAGATCAAGGAAAGGGTTGGGTACAAATAATACTTCAAAAATATATAGGTTCTCTTGATATAACAAAATTTACGAAATGAAACCTACCTAAAGGATTACAAATATTTAATTTTATATCAAATAAGGGTTATGCATAGTGACTATTTATCACCAAATTGTCTAAAATTAGGATTTTCAAAATTTGGAATTAGCTAATATTTGGGACCCTTGACAAGGGCCCATTAGCCAAAAAAATTTGGGTGCAATTTTTTTTTTGGGTTGATTCGCCCAGATTTTATAATAATTTGACCATTTTAAGTTTAAATTTTCAACATTGCCCTTAATAATAGTGAACCTTCTACATGTGTTTGGACACTATTCACTTAGATTTTGAAATTGACTCATCAAATTTTTATAAATACATTTTTGGGCTGACCTCTTACACATAGCCCTATATCAAATAGTTTATAATTGATCAATAAGAATATTTTATGGTAATTCTATGAGGGTATTATGCACATGTTTGGTAAGATTCTTGGTTGAAGCTTTATACTTTATCATGATTCAAAGTGGAAACCATTGGCTTAGACATGTCTAGATTTGAAAGGTCCAAATGTTAAATATTATATTAATGTGAGCAACAATTCTAGATCATGGATTTATATTAGTAACCTAGTTGAAGTTGAGTAGCTGAAAAAATACTAGAAGAGCTTCAAAATATGCTTCAAGAATTTTATTTGCATATTTTTACATAAAAGGTTGAGTTAACTTAGAATCTATCAATAAATTGTGGATACTTTTTCAAGTTGAGATATGAAGATTTAAAGCAATTATAATTTCCTACTCCTAATAACTTCTATTGGAATAATATTTGGCCACTAGAGGCCCTTCCTAAGGCCTCAATATTCATTTAGTTTATACTTCATACTTACAAGAGAGATTATATGAAGAAGATGATATAATGGATCTTTTATGTATGCCTTGTGTGTGAAGGATCCTAAAAATATTATATCATTTATTTCTTCACTATCCCTTTTTTACATCATTTTGGGATATGTTTTTGAAAATATAAAAATATATTAGGTAGTTCCATTGAAATTTAAAGAGTTAGTGAAATATTGAATTAATAATTTCAAAGGTAAAGCATTATGTATTTTATGGAGGAATGCTCCTACTATTATTTATTGGAATTTATGGCTTGAAAGGAATAAGAGAATGTTTAAAAATAAATATCAAAAGTATGCCCAAGTATGGATCCATATAATTGTGTCTCTTATAGAATGTTTATAGACATTGTGATCATCATGGAAAATCTCAAGTTCATAAAATTGGGTGCTAGCCTATTGGTTACAAGAATTGAATATATGTGGAAAGGTCATTTATGAAACTTGATTTAACATAAATAATTTGTTTTCATCCAAGATAAAATAGAAATTCCTTAAGTTCCTTAAAATTATTAATTAAGGGGATTAACAAATTATTAATAAATATATCAACAAAAATAGATCAAAATGATTTTTGATGGGGATTCACAAATTTTTATAATATGGAACCATATTATTGTGTCTCTTATAAAATGTTTATAGATATTGTGATCATAATTGTAAATCTCAAGTTCATAAAAGTGGGTGCTAGCAACTTGGTTACATGAATTGAATATATGTAGAAAGGTCATTTATGATAATGGATTTGACATAAATAGTTTTATTTGATCCATGATAAGATGAAAATATCAAAAAAATGGGTTTATCAAAATTAATTTTGATGGTTCTTATAAGTAAAATTCATTAAAAGTTGGTGGAGGTGATGTTTTTTTGACATAAGGAAGGAAAAATTCTCCTCACTTATAAATCATATATAACTTCCACTAACAACTATGCAAAGGATAAGGAAATTCTTACAAGGATCAAAATTCCAATTGAAAAGGGATGGAAATAATCTTAATTAAGCTGGATTAAAAAATTATTAATAATTATATCAACAAAAAAAGATCAAAATAATTTTAATTGAGGGAGATTCACAAATTATCATAATACTATCAACAAAAATATATGTAGGCATTAGATAAAATTACCATTATTGTTAATTTTCATCAACTATTATTGGAGGTAGTCTCTTAGAAATGTAAGTGTTTCTATAGGGAAAGAAATTGGATAGGGGATGATTTAGTCAAGTGTGGTTTTGATCTTTGTGTTAGTGAAAATTAAAATTTTAGAAGGCAATTGACCAAGGAAGATTTTATCTTTTAATGAAAATAATTTCAAATAGTTAATTGTGAAAACATAACATGCTGAGGAAGGTGAAGAATATATTTGATAGAAAAAGAAATTAAAATTATTTTTAATAAATAGATAAGGTTGAAATGTTTTAAGTGGCTTGATAGCAAATGAAATATTTTGGCATCTTCGTGGGAGTACAAGTAGAAGCCACATATAACTTATTAAGAAAAAAAAAAAACTCAAGCATATTTTTTGATTCACGTATAATTAATTAATACAAATACTACGAGGATAATTATTAATAAACATTGATAATATTTTATTAATAATAAAATTTTAAATAACATTAAATGACATGAACTTAATCAGTCAAATTTTTTAACTTTTAAATATAAACCTAAGTTCTAATCTTGCAAAGCAATATTTACATAATTACCAAGTAGTTGTAATACCAGTGTATGGTTATAGCAGGGTCGTTTCAATTCCATATAATAAATTACTAATGAAAAGAAAATAAACATAAATACATTTATATTTTTTATGTATTTTATTTATTTATGTTTGAATTATTATTTATATATAAATTAATTGATAAGTTTATATAAGTTAAATTTACTTTTTATAATAAAACCTAAGTACTCAAATTATATAAGTTTTACATAATTTCAACTACTTTGTTGCTTTGGACAAACCACATAAATTTTACATAATTTCAACCACTTTAATACTTTAGACTTCTAGACTCATTCTACACACCCTTTCACCTAATTATAGTAGGTTAAAATGTTACAACATTAAAAAAAAAATTATCATATATAATTTTTTTTTCCCAGGTGGACATCACAACAATTAGGACTTTGGCTCTTCTTCGGGAGGTCCAAGGTTCAAACCGTGGCATGGGTGAGGGGGTGGATGTGTGGTGGTTGTGTGTTAATTCCCTATTGATAAGCATAGCTCTCGATTTTGTGAGGGGTCATAATTGGAAGGAGACTACTTAACCCTATGCGTTAGTCGTAGGGGTTTATCACACTAACCAAATAAAAAAAATTAAATAAATTTTTAATATATATATATATTAATTACCAGATCTAAAATTAAAATTTTCAAAATAAATTTTTAAATAAAACATAAAAAATAAATTAAAAAAAAACATAAACATGGCTATCCTAAATACATCATTTGTAATGACCTAGAATCAAAATACAAATAAGAGAAAACAATTTTTTTTGAGAGATTCATAAATCCCTAACCGACATTTAGTTGACCTATTATTTAAAATTCCCTAAGTTCCTTGAAGAGCTACACCTCACCAAATACCCTCACACAAGTCCATCTGTGTAGGCATATTATGTGTTACCACAAATAAGTCTATCTCTCTCATCATTCTTGATGAGCTAAAATATCACCTTTATTCCATCAAAGGTATAAGTCTTTCTCCATACCATACACAAGTCAGTATGTTACACGTATTGTGAGTTAAGTTAATTATTTCTTCTATGCAATGAGCAATCTTAACTCAGATGTAGTCTTTTCAAAACTTAGTTATCATTCTCCCTAAGGGGTCTTAATCCCTTAGGTCACCTATGTTCACCCTAAGGGGGTCTCAATTCCCTTAGGTCACCTCTAAGTTCACCCTAGAACTCCATACTTAAGTTTTTGTTGCTTTTAGTAAGAAAGCAAGAATAGATACTAAATCTAACAAAAGCATAATTCATAAAGCATACAAAAGATACTAGAAGGAAGCCACATTTAAAGAAGGTATACATTAATGAAAAGGAATTTAAATGCAAAACATAAATAAATTATAGCATTAATTTAAAAGTACATATCCCAACAAATAATAATTATTACATATAAGTATGCATCATAAATCCTCCATACTCTTAAAAATAATATATTACATCAATTTCATCAGGGAAATCTCCCCATAAATAATCTATTTGCATAAGTAAATCATGATAAGTAGAATCAAACTGATACATTGGTTCCAACTACCTCCTTGGTCCTCCTTTGCTTTCCATTGATCATTTGAGGATATTAGGGGATCAAGGCACTCATGGTTTAATATAGGCATACCTCTAAATACATCTATCATTTACTTTGCCAAATTGAAACTATACAAACTAAAGTAAAGTATCTACCCATCTAATGAATAGTTGATGTCAAAAAAAATTCCTTATTTATATTTTTCTCTTTCATTACCAAATGAGAGTCTCCAACATATACAACTAGATCACATGCTTTACTTTAATCAAACATTTTAACCTTTATTCAATAGTCAAAGTCCCATACCTTTAATCATCAAACAAACTAGGTTCTTTTATTTTCACAAAATAAGTTTCATTACTTAATTTATCAAATACCATATCTTTCGTTATCTCATAAATCAAAGTCATACATTTAATCTAAGAAATAATTGTATTTCATTTATTTATTAAATTAAATTCTTATTACTTCAATTCATAAATAAACTTCTTTCTCTAATTAATAAATCAAAGCCTCATACTTTAATTTATCAATAAACTATTTTCTTTTATCTTTACTAAATAGAGTCCCATACCTCTAATAATAAAAATAAACCATCCTTTAATCAATCAATAAATGACATATTTTATTTAATATAATCAAAGAGTAATTTTTTTAATTAATTAAATCATTCATAAACCTTTTATTTAATAATCAAAAACTACTTTCTTTAATTAATAAATAATTCATAATCCTTTTATTTAATAATCAAAGACTACTTTCTTTGATTAATCAAATAATTCAAAGAGTTTTAATTAAGCTACAAAAAGTGGGTATTATCCCAACCCAAGACTTACATAACCCTGAATAGGCACTCAAATCAAACTTAAGCCTGCTAAGGACTCCATTGGGATAGTTGTGCTCTACGATGACGAAGCATCCAATGACTAAAAACCTAAAGCTCACAACCTTTCCTAATGTGAAAGGTGATTGGATGAGAGGATATTCTAGCCCTCCAAACCAGATGGTTTTTATAAATATATTATCAACCCATGATCAACTAGATAGGGGATTAAGAGGGACATCACTGCCTACGTGGTCAGAGCACCAATCCCTCTCAATGACCATCCTATTGAGGGAGCTAACATAAAATACTAGGGTGAGCATTCAATATTAAGGTGGCAGTGGGAATGGTTTGGTAACCTACCATAAAATTTGCTAAAGAGGTCTACGGACCATGAGGTACACACACAAACCAATGTTAATAGGAAGCTCTAAAAGAGTGTTAGTCCAAACTAGAGGGAAGTGCTATGGGCATCATTGATAGATCAATGTTTCTACAAGAGCTAACATACCTATAAAAAACCATTTGACTCACAAAACTATAGTTTTCCTTCATTTTATTTGGGATAGCAAGCTAGGGGAATCTATATGATACTGACATGATGTAGTGCAATGGTAGATCAATAGGCCTTAGGAAAAAAGGTAACCCCTTCTTCTCCATCATTGCATGCTAGAACATATCGATGTAGCCAATGGAAAGAGCACAACTAAAAAATATGGTTGAGTAATCTATTTATAGGCCCAAAAATATATTGAACCAACATGGCTTCCAACATAGCTAGTTGTGATAATTTAATTGACCATAAAATATTTGAAAGCAAGCAATCTTGGTAACCAACCTATAAGTCCACATAGATTCTTTGAGTTTTCTCCTTACTACAATATTTGAGATCTCTTGTACCTCTTGCTTTCAGCAATGTCTGAATTCTCTCTTGTTTCCTCCTTACTACAATGTCTAAAGTCCCTCTCTTCTTCCTTCCTAGGAATGATCAACCCCTTACCTTCTTATGACTTCTTGTATTATCCCCATATAAGGTTCATTTTACACCATCAATTCTTCTAAAGCCATGATGGTGGGTTGGGATATTATCCCTTTTTTAATATTATATTTACTTCCTCCCCCATGCTCTCCTTTCCCATAGATCAAAATAGGGTGGCAAGAGCTTCAATGAATGCAAGAACTATCACATTCTAGAAGCATAAAGCTTATTTAAAAATTCCAACCACTTAATAATAAAAGGGTATTATATAAATATATATATATATTATAATGGAAATTCTATTTTCATATAGAATAAGTTATCTATTAACTTTAAAAATAATATTCCATTATTTAAGCTTCTTTAAAAATTCTAACCACTTAAATGATAGTTGGGTTTTGCTCTTTGAGATCTTATTTTTGGTTGCCTATGTTGGTCAATCAAATGTCTCTATATACAATTATTTTGTCTTACCCCTCCCATAATTAAAATATAGGGGGAGACCTTATGCCTTTAACGTCTATGGAGTCATACTTGTATTGCCAGGTCACTCTAACTAGTGGATGTTTGGTATTTTTACCTGACAATTATTGGGACAGTTGCAAGATGTGGATGCCATTTTGGGGTTCTTTCTTTGTTATTCTTTCTAGTCTTACCCATTCCCTAATCCATATCTATTTGGAGACCTTGGGCTCAATGACTGTTGAGGAAGGAATTTGTGAATGGTCCCTTCATATGGTGGGGTCTCCTAGTGTCAATGGGTTGTAGGAGTTGGACCAACTGTTATACTTATCTAGCTATTTTGGATCCTAGGGTTCCAAATATCTAACATTTTATCAATATCTTCCCTTTATTTCATTTTAGGTTTTGTTTTGGACCTGTTTATTCTGATTATTCTCTTCAACTGATCTCATGGTTGATTGGAATCCAAATCTAGAAGGTTTTTTAGTTGCTAGTGTACTTAGTTGCAAATATTATTTTATTGCTTGTATTGTTTTGGTTGTTCATCCCCCTTAACAAGGTTCCAACTGCTATATGGACCGTGTGTTAAAGGATGTCGATGTTCCTTGGTTGAGATCTCCTATGGGGAGGATTTGTTTTATTTTCTAAGAGCTCCTTGGTCTTTTCAATTTTATTTTTTGATCTTTTAGATTTGTAAGCTCTAAGAGGTTCAAGAGTTCTCATATTTAAAGCATAAATTTGTATTTAATTTCTCTTGCCAGCTTGTCAATGCCATACCCCTATTTTTTGGAATGCTTTGAGGGCTTTTTAGCAAGTGGGAATTTTTGTTTAATTATAGATGTTTTCTTTCCACTGGGTGATTTGATAATTTTCTTTTTAAAAGTAAAATTTTGGGTGCTTTTCTCTTCCTGATTTGTCAGCACCATTCCCTTGGTTTCCAACTATTTCTTTCTGGGTATGCTCTATGGGATTCGTAGCAAATAAGAATTTATGTTGTAGTCTTCTTGAATCTTGTTGGACAAGATTTGTTTTTCAATTTTTGGTTGAAATCCTCATTGTTTTTGTTGATTATTTCTCAAGTTCCTCATTTCACTCGATGTGTTACTCTTTACCACTATTTTAAATTTGGATTTTAAAGCTAAGATAAGGTAGTATTTTTGGATCCATATTTTATTAATGTTATTGCTCTAGATCCATTTTTATTTGATGTACTTCAAGCTCATAGAATACTCCTTGGATTTTTAATGGTTTGGGGTCCCTTCCAAAACCCCTTTGTAAAGGTTTAGGAACCCTTTCAAAACCCCTTATTCGACATAATAAAAAAATCTGCTATCATTAAAATTAATTCCACTATTTATTCATAAATGAATTTTTGCTATCATTTAAAATAATTCCACTTTTATTTATAAATAAATATTTTATATCATTTAAAATAAGCAACACCCAGGTGTTGTAGGTGAGTTGGAGAGGAGAGGGCAATCCTCCAAGGGAGGTCCCAGGTTCGAATCTCCACCCTACCAAAAAGCTGAATTGGGTATCCAAAATCCAATTGATAATGTTGGTGTGGGCAAGGCTAGGTGTGACTCTCGGGTGAATTTGATAGTATAGAACCCCCTGTTCATGGTCTCTCAGACCAAGGCGGCCCCGCAAGGGGTTTTTCACTTTAAAAAAATAAAAATAAAATAAGCAATTGTTTATTCATGTAAATATACAACATAGAATAAAAGGTTTTCTTATCCAATACTAACATCATGCTATTCTTTAAAAGGTTTAAGAAAAACAAGAAGTTTTAAAAATAATCAAATATTGAATGCTTTCCAAACCATCGATGCAAATAGTGATGAAGTAAAAAATAATCAAACATATGCAAAAGATAAAGAGGTAATCTTTCCATCAACCTAGTCATCTATCTCAGCCCAAGAGTTTACAATAGCTACTAGGCTATCATCTGGGGCTTAATGTGGCTAGCTATTGATGATTATACCTGACTGAATACATGTGTATATGAAGGTATCAATCGATGTTACCCCAAGTTGCATTAGTCATCATTTCCCCAACCTCAAGTACCCCCACTTTTGGTGGATGATTCTACTTCTTCCACCCACAAGTGTACATGACCCTACACATTCGATAATATATTAGCAGTACCATGCTCTTCCAAATCAATTAAACACCACATAGTTGGTTCAATTGCTCAAAAATCTTACTAGGGAGGGTCATGACATCGTACCCTCCTAGGACTAAATATCATCCTAAGTGTTTCCAATTTCATAACAAAAAATAATTATTACATTATATATTTTCAAATAAGAAAGAAAAATATTTTTGCATATCATCCACTTTCTCCCAAGTGGCATTTATTTCAAAAAATTGATCCCACTGGGCCTTACATTGCTTAAGAGTTTGATTTCACATATATTTAAAAAAGACCTCAAAATTTTAACTAGCATCACTTCAATAGCCTTTGGATTTTCCATTTATAATTTAGAAACATCCCACACATATTCAAGGTTAGAAATATATTTTCTAAGCAAGGATATGTGGAAGGTATCATGGATCTTTGACAAGTTAGGTGATAAGGCAAGTTGGTATGCCAAATGATTACTCCTTTAGAATGTTGTTTAGATAAATATAACTTTTCTATCTATCGATAACTTCTTTAAGTCTTTGCTTGATTACCTTTAACTGGTCTTCCATTTCTCTGACCATATATTGACCAATCACAACTTGATATTCTAGGTTGTCCTAAGACTAATGCGTTTTACACTTCCACCCATACAAGGCATCAAAAGGAGCCATTTTTAGAGAACAATGATGTACATTATTATAGGTGAACTCTACAAGATGTAGGTAGCTTTCCCAATGAGACTTATGATCTATGCAGTACATGTGAAGCATGTGTTCTAATATTTGGTTAACTCATTCAGTTTGACCATCTATCTTAGGGTTGTATTCCTAGCTCATATTCAATTTTATTTCCACTGCACAATGTAGGAATTTCTAGAATTCATAAGTAAATTTAGAATCCCTATATGAAATTATCACCTTAGGAAATCCATGTAATCAGAATACCTCTCTCGCAAATATATTAATCACTACTTCAACATCATCCTTGATGTTTTTGGGTATAAAATGTGAAACCTTAGTTAATCTATTGACTATCACAAGGATTGCATCATGTTGATATCAGTATTGGGTAACCCTAATATAAAATCCATAGATATGACCTACCATTTTTGAGTAGGTACATCATGAGGATATAATTGTATTACAAGGTGCTTATGTTCAACCTTAAATTTCTGATGTTCAATGCATCGAGTGATAAAATTGGTTATATCCTTCTTCATTCCTACCTTGAAGAAGGTTCTTTTCATGTTTTCCCAATTTTGACCCCTTTAAGATGAGTAGAATAAGGGGTTGTATGGGCTTCTTGCATTACTAGTTTCCTTAAATTACCCATTTTTTGTATGATGAATCTACCTTTGTAACACAAAATATCATATTTTATTCCAAATTCCTTATTAACCCTAGGGTCTTTGTTCATTCTAGCTAAAATTTCCTAGCAATACTCATCCTGAGATTGCTCCTATCTCACTTGATTCATTAGATCTATGTGACTTATGGTTATGGCTGCTATATGTTTCTTTCTACTCAAGGCATCAACAAACTTATTATCTTTCCCTTTTATGTACTTAATCTCAAAGTCATATTCAACAATAAATCTGACCCATCTCCTTTGTCTCGCATTAAGAAATTCAATCCATCTCCTTTATTTTGAGAGTATATTAAGATATTCTCTAGAAATACAAGGACAAACTGGTCTAGGTGCCTTCTAAACACAATATTAATCATATTTATGAATGCGGTCGAGGCATTAGTTAGTCCAAAGGGTAGAACTATAAACTCATAATACCCATACCTAATCTTAAATATCATTTTGTGAGTATCCTTCTCACGTATTATTAACTAATGATACCTTGATTTTAGGTCAATATTTGTGAATACTATGGCATATATCAATTGATAAAATAAATTTTTGATCCTAGGTAGGAGATATTGGTTGTTGATTGTAGTATTATTAAGCATTTTATAATCAGTACATAATCTTTAGGAACAATCTTTCTTTTTCACAAATAAGATCAGTGCACCCCAAGGTGACACACTTGGTTTTATCAATCCATTTTCTAATAGCCCTTGCATTTGAACCTTTAATTCCTACATATCAATAAATTTTATCCTATATGGATATATTTGAATAGGTTCTGCTCCTGGCATAAGATCAATTATGAAATCAAATTATTTATAGGAGGGATTCTAGGTAAATCCTCTAGGAATACATCCTTAGAATCTTATAAAATTTGGTTCCTCCCTAGCACCTCTCTCTTCTAATAATATCCCACTTTATTAATTTTTATAGCATACACTATCCTCCCTTTCTTGAGGAATTTATTCAATTGCATAAGCAACAACATCTAGGGTTTGAATACCCCTTGCTCGCTATGAATTCTTAGTTTTTACTTGCCCTTATTTGAATACTCAGTTCATCTATCTTGGAAATTTATGAAGTCTTTATGGGTTTGCAACAAATCCATCCCTAGGATCACATTGAAGGCATGGAGTGGAGCTACATACAAATAACCTTTGATGGTATCACTAGCTAAGGTAATCTTTACCATTGGAAAATATTGGCTTACTGAGTAGGTTTACCCCAAACCATACTTGACCTTACAACCATGGTATCACTAGCTAAGGTAATCTTTACCATTGGAAAACATTGGCTTACTGAGTAGGTTTACCCCAAACCATACTTGAACTTCCAACCACGGGCTAAATATCTTGGTCTCTGGCATATTCCTTGCTAAATTAGAAGAAATAAAGCTATATGTGGTCCCACTATCAATTAAAATTTTTACTTTCTTATTAAAAATATTACCTTTCATAAGCAATAGGGTAGCTTGCCCATATAGCTTTTGTTTCTTGGTTGAGGCGTAGATCCAAAGCTTAGGTTCCTTTCCTTTAGTGTTAGATGAGCTTGACCTTGGTTGATATGAAAATTTTTTAGCATAATATGATCCCCTATAATGGTAACACCCATCCTTGGGTACTTGTTTCTTTTCTATTTTTTCTCCTTCGCTTTAATTTTTGTAGCTAAAGTTTACAAGTTTTGAGGGTGAGGTTTTGCATTGTTGGGATTATTGTTAGTTTTCTTTTGAAAATTTTTCTTGAAATTTTTCTATTTACCATTATTTCTCTTCTAAAAATTATGAGGGTTCTTGGTATTTCAATCCTCTTCCTCTTCCCATTTCAATAATCCTTGATTATTCCTCTTCCTCAGTGCTTACAATATTGCTTATATAGGGTAGTATAGTTGAATTGTAGGTGAGAATCTACTTTCTTTGCCAAGGCATATGCCTTTTGCAGTGATTTAGGCTCATGCATGTTTACATCATGATTTACTCTAGATTCTAACCCATAAATAAACTTGTGAATCCTCATCTTATCATCATAAGCAAGGACATACTTAAGTAATAAAATCAACTTTTTATAGTATGCCTCCACTATTTTAGTTCCTTATCAAAGACTAGCAAAATATTTAAACTTCAAGGCATAGAAGTGTTCTATGAGAAACCTCTTTTTGAAGATTTCACAAAATCCTTCTATTTAATATCAATAGTTTCAACATTATTCTTATCATAGTAGGTTCCCCACCAATATAAATAAGCCCCTTATAAGTTGATCGTGGCCCAAATAATTTATGTTCCTAGGGAATAGCCTTTTACTATAAAATAAACTTCTAATTCTCTTAGCCAAGATTTAATTGCATCTCGTTCACCTTATCCATAAAACTTGGAGATATAAATATTTTTTAGATCCCTAGTTGTTTCCTTTTATAGAAGGGATCTAGCTTGCAACTACTCTGTAATTAGCACCTTGGCTTGGCTAACCTTTGAGTCTCTATATTTTTAGTTTTGATTCATAATAGTTTCCAATATTTCTCTCATCTAATCCTTCATGGCAGCAACCATAGCAGTGAGGTCTTCTACCTCTCTACTATAATTTCTTGGATCCTCATCTTGGATCCCATATTCAATATTATTTTGTCAAGTTCATCTAGTTTAAGGTATATAACTCTCATTTTTGGTCTTAGGTGGTATCTTGAGCTGGTTACAACCAAGAAAAATATTAGGTTACAACTTCAATAAAACTGTACCACTAATTCAAACCACAATACAAATTTCTCTTTCTAAAAGCATCAATGATCTAATTAGGATAATATTCCATGATTATAATGTGATATTAATACCAAATCCCACACTAAGGTATCATAACATTCATTCACCCTTAAGATTAATTCCCATTAGATTCTAGCAAGCAAAATATTCCAGGTCATCCTAACTTTAGCTTATCTCTAAGAAAACCTTCATTGGATACATCCAAATTCGTTTAGAACATAAGAATCTCTATACCATTGTATATAGAGCTCTAATACCAAATGTAATGACCCAAAATAAAAATATAAGAAAAAACACACAGAAGAGAAAATAATTTTTTTGAGGGATTCATAAATCCCTAATGGACCTTTAGTTTACCTATTATTTAAATACCTCAAGTTTATCGAAGAGCTACACCTCACCAAATACCCTCACACAAGTCCATTTGTATAGGCGTATGATGTGTTCTCTCTCATCATTCTTGATGATATAAACTTATCACATTCATTTTATTGAAGGTATACGCCCATCTCCATACCATACACAAGTTAGTCTGTGTATATATTCTATGTGTATTACAAGTTAAGCTATCCATCTCATCTACATGATGAGCTATCTTAACTCAAATGTAGTATTTCCAAAACCTAGTTATCATTCTCCCTAAGGGTTCTTAATCCCTTAGGTCACCTATGTTCACCCTAAGGGGATCTCAATTCCCTTAGGTCACCTTTAAGTTCACCCTAGAACTTCATACTTAATTTTTTGTTGTTTTTAGTAAGAAATCAAGAATAAATACTAAATCTAACAAAAGCATAATTCATAAAGCATACAAAATATACTAGAAGGAAGCCACATTTAAAGAAGGTATACATTGATGAAAAGGAATTTAAATGTAAAACATAAATAATTCATAGCAGTAATTTAAAAGTACATCTTCCAACAATTAACAATTATTACATATAAGCAAGTATGGTAAATACTCCATACTCTTAAATAATAATATATTACATCAATTTCATTAGGGAAATATCCCCACAAATAATCTATTTGCATAAGTAAACCATGATAAGTAGAATCAAACTAATGCATTGGTTCTAACTGCCTTCTTGGTCCTCCTTTTCTTTCCATCGATCAGTTGAGGATAGTAGGGGATAAGAGCAATCATTGTTCAGGATAGGCATACCTCTAAATGCATCTACCATTTACTTTACCAAATTGCAACTATACAAACTAAATTAAAGTATCTAACCATCTAATGCATAGTTGATGTCAATAAAAATCCTTATTTTTATTTTTCCCTCTCATTACCCAATGAGAGTCTCCAACATATACAACTAGATCACAAGTTTTACTTTAATCAATCATTTCAACCTTTATTCAACAATCAAAGTCCCATACTTTTAATCATCAAATAAACTAGGTTCTTTTATTTTCATAAAATAAGTCTCATTACTTAATTTATCAAACAACCCATCTTTCATTATCTCATAAATCAATGTTTCATACCTTTAATCTATGAAATAACCACTCTTTCTTTATTTATTAAATTAAAATATTATTACTTCAATTCATAAATAAACTTCTTTCTCTAATTAATAAATCAAAGCCCCCTATTTCAATTTACTAATAAACTATTTTATTTTATCTTTACTAAATAGAGTATCATACCTCTAATAATAAAAATAAACCATCCTTTAATCAATCAATAAATGACATATTTTATTTAATATAATAAAATAGTACTTTCTTTAATATAATCAAATAATTCAAATATATTTAAATAAGATATAGGAAATGGGTACTATCCCTACCCAATACTTACGTAACCCATAATAAGTACTCAAATCAAGCTTAAGCTCTCTAAGGAATCTGTTGGGATAGTTGCACTCTACAATTATGAAGCATACAATGACTAAAGACCTAAATCTCACAATATTTCCCGAGGTGAAATGTGATTGGGTGAGAGGGGGTTCTAGCCCTCCAAACTAGGTGATTTCTAGGAATATGAAGTCAACCCATGACCAACTATATAGGGTATTGATAGGGACAACGAGTGCACTAGTCCCTCCCAATGACAATCTTATTGAGAGAGCTAACATAAAACCCTAGGGTGAACATTCCATATTAAGGTGGTAATGGGGTAAGCCTCGGTAATCTACCACTACAATTGCTAAAGAGGTCTACAACCCATGACGTACACACCCACTAACTAGTGCTAATAGGAACCTCTAATAGAGTGCTAGTCCAAACTAGAAGGAAGTACTATGGGTATCATTGATAGATCAGGGTTTCTACAAGAGCTAACGGGCCTCTCAGCAACCATATGGCTCACAAAATTGTAGTGTTCCTTCATTTAATTTGGGCTAGCAAACTAGGGGAATCTATATGATACATCCACAATGTAGTGAAATGGTAGATCAACATACCTTAAGAAAAAGAGTAGCTCCTTCTTCCATGTAATCACGTACTAGAACACCTCGAGACAACCAATGGAAAGAGCATAGCTAAAAAATATTTTGGAGGAAGTTATTTATAGGTCCAAACAAATATTGAACTAACATAGCTTCCAATATAGCCAGCAATGATAACTTAATCAACCATAAAAAATATGAAAGCAAGCAAGTTTGGTAACCAACCTGTAACTCCATTTAGATTTTTTGTTATTTTTCTTCAAATTGTGATGTTTGAGATCTCTCATACCTCTTGCTTTCAACGACGTCTGAAGTCTATTACCTTTCCTCCTTACTACGATGTCCAAAGTCCCTTTCTTCTTCCTTCCTAGGAATGATCAACGCCTTATCTTCTTTTGACTCCATGGTAGTGGGTTGGGATACTATCTCTTTTTTATATTATCTTTACTCCCTCCTAGGATTTGACATAAATGAGGCTCTCTTTATCCCAGGTTAATACAGGGTAGCAAGAGCTTCCATGAATACATGAACTATCACATTCTAGAAGCTTCAAGCTTCTTTAAAAATTCCAACCACTTAATAATAAAAGGGTTTATAATATCTATCTATCTATATATATATCTATATATGGAAATTCTATTTTCATATAGAATAAGTTATCTGTTAACTTTAAAATTAAATAGACCAATTGGTTCCCCCAAACCCCATAAGGGGGGTGGAGGTCCAATGTTTAAATCTCGAGCGTTGTCAAACTGAACACTTGTCCCTTTCCTGGTGATTTCAATGGCGTAAAAGGTTTAATATGATTGTCGCATGATGGTTATAGGGGTAGAATGTGCGAATATTTGTGTGACGGATTCCGGGGTGGACAACGTAGAATACTATGGTGGCCATAAAAGTTGGACAACTTACCCAGATTCGTGGCGGCTACTGATTCCATGATGCAAAAAAAAAACTTTAAAATTAAATTATTTTTTATCGTTTAAAGTAAACTAACTTCCATTATTTAAATGAAATTATGCTATTATTTAAAATAGTTCCATTATTATTTATAAATAAAAAATTTCTATCATTTGAGTGAAATTCTACTATAGTTTAAAATAATTCCACTATTATTTATAAATGAAATTTTGTTATCATTTAAAATAATTCCACTATTATTTATAAATGAAATTTTGCTATCATTTAAAATAAATCCACTATTTATTTATAAATAAAATTCTACTATCATTTAAAATAATTTCACTATTTATTCATGAATAAAATTTTGCTATCATTTAAAATAATTCCACTATTTATTCATAAATGAAATTCTGCTATCATTTAAAATAATTCCACTATTATTTATAAATAAAATTTTGCTATTATTTAAAATAAGAAACTATTTATTCATATAATATATAACATAGAATAAAAGGTTTTCTTATCCAATACTAACATCATGCTATTCTTTGAAATATTTAAGAAAAATAAGGAGCTTTCAAAAATAATCAAATCTTGAATGCTTTCCAAAAACACAATCAAACATATGCAACAAACAAAGAGAGGATCTTTCCATCAACCTAGTCATTTGTCTCAATGCAAGAGTTTACGGTAGCTAATAGGCTTGCAACTGGGATTCAAGGTGGCTAGCTTGGTGATTATCCCTAACCGAATGCATGCCTATATGAAGGTATCCATCCATGTTACCCCAAAGTTATTTTAGTCATCATTTCCCTAACCTCAAGTACCCCCTCTTATGGTGGATGATTCTACTTCTTCCACCTATGAGTGTACCTAATCTTGCACATTTGAAAATATATCAATAGTACCATACTCTTTCAAATCAACTAAACATCGCATAGTTGGTTTAGTTCTTCAAATTAAATATTAAAGCATAATAAATTAATACATTGGTTATTTTTACCAAAAGCTTATCACGGAGGGTCATGACAACATTTAAAAGAAAAATACTGAAAATAATCATTATAAATAAGTAAAAGCATTTATAAAAATAACAATATTACTTTTTTAAAATACTTTTAAAAGTAAAAACAAATAATAATAATAAATAAATAAATTATTGAATGGAAGTTCGTTTAACCCTAAAGGTAATATTATATCACTCAAAGTAATAATTTATATAAAAAAATATCAGACGAAACATTTGGAAAGTGAATACTGATTATACAACACAACATATTTCATATTTAGAAACTATAGGTAGAAATATCGGGACTTCTGCTGATTGCAGCAGCAGAAGTCCCGATATTTCTAGCACCCCCGCAGAAGCCTCTGCCTTCACTGAAATAAAAATGGATTAAGATTAAATTTGAGAGAATGCGTTAAGAAAGTAAAGCGATTTTTCTTTCTTAAAGCAATTTTTAATCTTTACAAACATTTTTGTAAGGGAACATAAGTTTAATTACAAAAATATTTTTGGAAATATATTTTGTGAGGGAATAATATAATAAGAAGGCATGTATAAAGACATGGTTAACCCACCCGGGTATTTCAATCCGCATTGCAGAATGGTGGCAGTAAGACTTTCAAAGCAACCCCCTCACAAATCTGTTCTTAAAACTCAAAGTTGTCAAGTTTAAGCTAAAAACTTGGAATAGGGAGGTCTTTGGCAATCTATTATGGGAAAAAAAACTCTTGATGGAGGAGTTGGGCAGAGTTGAGAAGTTGATCCAAGATAGAGACCACAGAGCCGAAAATGCTCAGGAAGAAAAGGTCCTCATTTCTAACTTCCACAACACTTTGGAAAAGGAGGAATCTTTCTGGAGACAAAAGTCTAGGGACCTGTGGCTGAAAGAAGGAGATACCAATACGAAATACTTTCACGCCTCCACTATGAGACACAAAGGCACTAATAAAATCAATGAATTAACCAAGGAGGATGGCTCCAAAGTTTTTGACATCCAAGAAATCAGGCAAGAAGTCGTGAGACACTTTCAAGAGGTCTTAGGCCCTACTGTGTAGTGCCCCCCACACATATCAAGCCAGCTACTTCAGAACATCCCTAATATGGTAACCAATGCCTCCAATGAAAGGTTGATAAACAGGTTTACAGAAGAAGAAATCAAAGAAGCTTTGTTTACGATGGAACCTGACAAGGCCCTTGGGCCTAACGGATTCTCTCCCTATTTTTTCCAGCACTTATGGGAAATTATTGGCAAAGATGTCACTAAAGCTGTCCAATTCTTTTAGAGAGCCAATAAAATGCCAAAAGAGGTAAACTCGACATTCATTGTCTTAGTGCCCAAATATAACAACTGCAAAACCCTCTCGGACTATAGGTCGATCAGTCTATGCAGTGTTATATACAAACTCACCACCAAAGTGATGGCGAACAAATTAAAGTTGATCCTTCCCTCCATCATCGACCACTGCCAAGGTAGCTTGGTAAAAGGTAGATTCATCACTGATGGGGTCATAAAGGTCCATGAACTGGCTAAATATGTAGCCAAAAAAATAAGCCCAACATGTTCCTCAAGCTCGATATGAACAAAGCTTTCGATCGGGTTTCTTGGAACTTCCTGTTCGAGGTCCTCGACAAATTTAGCTTCCACAAGGAGTGGATTCAGATGGTAAGAGAATGTGTCTCCACTGCTTGGTTCTCTATTATGATTAACGACTCTCCTGTAGGTTTCTTCCAAAGTGCCAAAGGAATCAGACAAGGGGATCCTTTATCCCCTTTTTTGTTCATAATTCTGGCTGAAACCCTAGGAAGATCTCTTACTACTACCTGCAACGGAGGTTTCATCTCTAGAATTAAACCTACCTCAAGATCCAGAGCCATCACGCATCAACAGTTTGTTGATGACACTATCTTGTCCTCATACTCCTCTGTCCCGAAAGCAAAAATTATAAAAATCATCCTCAACTATTATGAAAAGGCTGTAGGACAAAAGGTCAACTATATCAAAAGCAGGCTGTTTTTCTTGAACACCCCCATTACCAAAAAAATAAAATAGCAATAATTATTGGGTGCAATATTTCCAACCTCCCCACCTCTTACCTAGGATTACCTTGGTTCCATGGCAAAACCTCCCCATCCTTGTGGGACAACGTCCTTGAATGCCTTAACAGGAAAATGGCTAGGTGGAAGAGCTCGCTGCTCAGTCAGGCCGCCAAAGCCACTTTGGTCCAAGCTTGCTTGCAAAGCATTCCCGTGTTCTTATTATCCATATTCAAAGCCCCAAGCTCTGTTTACCACAAAATAGAACAAATTCAGCATAAGTTTATGTGGGCAGGCAATGAAAATAAAAACAAAATTTCCTTGGTGGCATGGGAAAAAGTGTGCTCAAAGAAAGAACATGGCGACCTAGATTTCATGATAATTAGCAAAATGAATATACTCCTCATAGCCAAGTAGGCATGGAGACTCATCACCAATGACCAAGCCATCTGGATCGATGTCATCAGAGCAAAGTATCTCCAACAGGTGGCTTTCATGGGAGACCATCTTCTCCCCATTGGATCTCATTTCTGGAATGGTTTGATCCAAACCAGAGACATCATATCCAAAGGCATGAGGTGGCGCTTGGGGACCATAACTACTATCAAATTTTGGGATGACCCCTATCTACGCTGCAAACCCCTCAACCAAGACCCGATCCTCGTAGTGCTCAAGCCTATCATGGAGGCCCTATTCGGAGCCAAAGTTGCACATTTTATCAATCAAGGTTCCCCCAAATGTCGATGGAAGACCCTCACCCTCAATGGGCCCAATCACATCATTGAAGCCTCTTATTGGCTACAAAATATGCTTAGGGTGTGCACCATTCCGAACTCTTAGAACCCAGATTCCCTGGTCTGGAGTCTCTTTGAATCTGGTAATTTCATCGTAAAATTTGCCTACTATAGCCAAGAACCTCAGATTGAAAAATAGAACTTAACAAACCAGGTATGGGTGAGGAAAATCATTTTGAAGGTAAAATGTTTCTATTGGATGACCTCCCATAACAGAATCCTTACTATTGACAACCTACTTTCTAGAGGTTTGATTATTTACAACCGGTGTGTTATGTGCAAAAAGCCTCGAAATCCATCCCCAACCTATTCCTAGAGTGTTCGTTCTGTTTAGGTGTCCTAAACTAGCTCTACCAATAATTCTACATCTCCACTATTCATCCACCTACCATGCAACTCCTTCTCACTCAGTGGCCACAACCTTTCAAAAATATCCAACTTAAGTTTCTATGGCAATCCTGCCTCCATCATTACCTCTGGAAAATGTGGT
This sequence comes from Wollemia nobilis, assembly GCA_028583015.1. NCBI lineage: Eukaryota > Viridiplantae > Streptophyta > Pinopsida > Araucariales > Araucariaceae > Wollemia > Wollemia nobilis. Next base: position 4,326,991 of record JAQPPZ010001245.1, on the reverse strand, counting down.
GGGAAAGGAATGCCAGAATTTTTAGTAACCAATCTAGTGATATGCGGAGACTTAACACCAAAATCTTATCCCTAGCAGAAGAGAATGCCTCTCTTGTCTCCTCTCCGGAACCACCCCCCTGGCATAGAAACTACTCTGGCCCATAGATTTAATCTTTCTAACATTTTTTGTGCGCCTCTTAATTTTTTTAACAGGTCTGCTATCAGGTGGAGTCTGCCTCCTCCAAGATGGCTAAAAATCAACTTTTATGAGGTAGCGAAGGGCAACCCGAGAGCCGCAGGTGGGGGAGGCATCCTAAGAAATCACCTAGGTGAAATCAAGTTGGCCTTCACAGAGAATTTGGGAGTCCAGACCAATAATATGGCTGAAGCCAGAGTGTTATATCAGAGCCTCCTCCTCATTGAAGATATGGATATCCAACAACTTATTATCGAGGGTGACTCTCTTCATATCATTAACTGCCTCAAGGGCACGACTTCTCCTCCATGGTATTTGACTTCGTTAATTCAAGAATGCAAATCCCTCGCAAATAAGTATGTCCACCTTGTGATTCAACATTAGTTTAGAGAGGGGAATAAAGCGACTGACTGGCTGACCAAAAAAGAAGTGTCAGAAATAAATATTCAAGTTTGGAGGAACTCGTTCCCTTTCAAACTTAGAACTAAAACCACCAACTCAAATGTGTGTATAATGGAAGATATGTAGGTTCCCACCTATTAGTCAGGGCGATGGGTCGACACGGAGGAAACCTCTTCGGAGCAAGCTATATTTGTGTGGTTTTTTCTTTATGTTTGGTCTTTCTATTTCTTGGCGGTTTTTGTTCTCCCCTTGGGAGTATTCGGTTTGGTCTCTCAAGGTGGTAACCTTCTCTACTGGTCTCTGTTGTCTCTATTGGGAGGGGCTTTTCCAGCTGCCTCTCGGGTCTCTCCTTTCTAGTTGTTCCCCTTTCGCCCCCTTCAGGGCCTTTTCTAGCTAGTCTGTTTTCTTTGTTGTACAAGGTTTAAGGACCCTTTCAAAACCCTTTAAACCAATCAAAAAAATATAATAAGAAGGTTGATCACATTTATTTTGTAAGGAAAAATATAATAAGAGAGTCAACTACTCTATATATGAGTCAACTTTAATAAAAATGAGAATTCTGAAATAAACAAACTAAAAACTTCTATGATATAATTTTTATAAAAAATATTATTTAGTTAATATTTATTTATTTAAATAAATTTATATATTTCTAAACTAGATTTTCTAATATTATGGACAACCTCATATCTGTAAAACTTTAAAATTTCTATTTTAAGTTAAAAAATAATCCTATTAAAACCTTAAACTTTAATCCTATTTTTTGTTTCCTACTTGTCCAACGATTTCCTTCATACCACATGTTGAACCATACTCTCGAAGATGGTGTAAACCCTGTGCATCCGAAGGTCCCCATCTCACGTCGAGTTACCATTAATGAGACAATGGGTGTGTTGGAAGCCTTCGTTGATAGTTTAAACCCTACCAGTTGCGCTGACAATTACTAAAAAATTATGATTGTAACCAATTCATCTATGTAAAAAAAAAACCTTAAATTTTATATTTAAATAATATACAACCTCATTTTATATAAATTTAAATCTTATTATATTATTTATATATAATATATTATTTATCTATGACTTTTCATGGGATAAGTCTATTCTATTTAACGAACTTCAAGAAGAAGATCCAATGAAATCTAAGGAAAAGAGAGGGCCTCGACTGGGGGTTAAGTAATCTTTTGAAGGCTCTATCTTGGGGTTTTGTAGGGTTTACTCGATTTCATTTAGGGTTTTATATTGTTGTTATTTTTTTATGATCATAATTATATTATTTTTAGTAATTGATAGGTATAAGGTTCAAATCACAGGGGCTACTGTTACTACCAAATTTATTGGGCTTCTGTTGTTATTGTTGGTTTGGAATGCACTCAAAAAATTTAGGTCACACTACTACCTTTGTAAGAATGCTCCCAAATTTAAACATAAATATGTTTTTGGTAAGTATCTAACCATACAAACACTTACCAATCTATTAACCCTTAAATTCATGAATCATGATTTAAAACTCTAAAATATATTAACCCTTAAATCCATGAATCATCATTTCAAACTTGTCAATGTTAATGTTAGGTAGTATTAATTGTGAAAAAGTGGTGCTTGCCTCTTGGTTGTATGGATTGAATATAGATACAAGGTCGTATCCAACAATGAATTTAACACAAATGATCTATATGGATTGAATATAGATACAAGGTCGTCTCCAACAATGAATTTAACACAAATGATCTATGTTGATTTATAGTGAAATTGAAATATCTAAAAGTTAGAATCACTAAAAATAATTTTAATAATGCTTACAAAGGAAATGCAAGGATATCCAGCTGAAGATGTATATTTTAAATAATGGAATTAATACTCTCCTCACTTAATTAGAATCATATGGTACTTCAACTAGCAACTAAGAAAATACTAGGTCACTATTGGATTTTATAATACTTTTTAAAACATATTTTGAATTATACATTCAACACAATCATATGTACAATAATAAAAAAGTGAAACAAATATAGACAAAATAAAATGGGAGATGAATATTCAAAAATATAATAAGGGGGTGGACCCCTAGGTACCCACATGATCTATAATCACAAAATGATACAATGTATTAATATTTGTGTATTATTTATAGTGATACCTAATCCCTAATTTATTACTAACCTCATGTTCACATAAAATGCCTTAAAGGTTAAATTAAAATAAACTAAATATTTAATTAAAATTAACCATAGAAATGGTTTAATAAATATCATTAATGGTTTTCATCCTTGCACTTTATGGTTTTCAAGGAAACATAAGGAAGAAAGTGTTTATGAGTCCATTCCTTGCATTTAAATTCTCTAGGGCAACATAAATTCTTAGAAGATAACTGTTATTATAAAAAATATAGAAAAAAAATGCAGATATTGATGAATATGGAAGTGTTTCTAGGAATGAAAGAAGTAGACAAATAATATCAAAGCAAGAATAAAGATAAAAGGAAACTTAAAGGGATAACAATTTTGAAAACAATGAAAAATAACAAGCATTAACAAGAAGTGGATTTAAGTCCACTAATAAAAATAAAAAGTGATGGTGAAAATAATATTGTGTAATATTAGGGATTTGAATAAAAATATTTAGAAAAGGATTTATTAAGGAATTTATAGGTGTATATACTCTCACATTTATTTTAATATAAGAAATAAAATTAAGTAGCAAGGAGTGTAAGGATGCATTTAAAAAGATTTCGAATATAGACAATTGTCTAGTATCTTCTATAGGAGCTTCTTAAGGTATTATGACAATATGGGATAAATATAAATGGGATGAACAATTATTATAAGCAAAAAGTAATTGGTTTACTAGTCTATTATATAGAAAAAATAAAAAGATAAAATTTTGGGTTATAAATGTATATGCTACAACTATAGTTACTCCTTATGAAGGAAGTTGGAAGGACCTTAACATAGTTTTGTCAAATGCAATGATGATTTAGAATTGTGAGGTATGTATTATTGAGGGGGGAGGTACTTGAAAATAGTATTATCTCCTTTGAAAAAAGGTGGTACCCTTTGGTAACCTAAATAAATATAATATTTTGTTTCATTTGACAATTTTAGTGGCCTCTATGATGTTACTACTTTAAGTTTTTTATATACAAGGGATAATATATATGCATTGGAAACACTCATATAGTAGAAATATTGGATATATTTTTGTTATCAAAAACATGTTTACAAGCTTAATATACAATCTCTTCAATTATTTTATTATGAGTAGGATCATATCATAAATTCATTCTCTAGAGATGTGATTGACTCAATAATGATCATCCAAATTGAGTTCACTTTCAATATATTTTTCTCCATGACCTTAACTTCTTCTAGATGGTTGTGTTATGGTGTGATGACAATTTGTTGAAGGATAATGTATATAAAGGTTTCTTCAAAATATGAAATTTATAAAGAGATAAATGAAGGTTTGGTATTCCAAATGTTTGGGTAACATGTTTAAAAAATAAAAAATGAATCCAAGCTCAAAAATTTACAAACGATAGTAGAATGAATGGATTAGACTAGGTATATTATATTCAAGAAAAATAATTACTTTTTTATTATCATAATATACTAAAAAATGAGTCATATTGATTCTAAAAATCTAGGGAGATATGGATCAAGGAAGTAGATAGAAATACCAAAAGAAAATATGCTATACTCAAAATAATGTTTTTTTTTTATTGCATCAAAATACTTCAACTCTATATGGAAAAAATATTCTATAAGAAGAAGATATAAAATAGAAAGCAATTAATTATTTTAAAGAGATTTTATCATACATTAGGTAAGATTAGGAGGAAGAAGGTAATATTTTGCAAAATATCTTATTAATTATCATATAGGGATAAAATTAAATCTTTATGAAGCAACTATCCATAGAGAAGCCGCATGATGTAGTTTTCTCTTTCTATACTAACAAGGCACCTAGCCCCAATGGATTTTCCAAAAGTTTCTTTCAAAATTGTTGGGATTTATTTAAGAGTGATATGCTAGCTATAGTTGAAGAGGTATGGGAATGGTAGGTTATAATAAGTCACATCAATTCCATCCTTATTACATCAGTTTACAAGAAAGACAAGACAAAATATTTTGCTAGTTTTTATCAAATAAGCCATTGTAATATAATATTTAATATTATTTAAAAAAAATTATGGCAAACAGACTTAAAGTCATTTTAGATTATGCTATCTTAGAGAAACAAGGTGGTTTTGTTCATGGTAAACAATTTCTTAATTATGTAATCATTATACAAGAGGTAATACATTCTCTTCATTCCATAAAAAAAGTCACATATGCTTTGATATTAGATATGAATAAAGCATATAAGATGATTTGCTAGAGTCTTCTATGTTATATTCTTAAAAAAATTATTTTTGATCAAACTTGGTGTGAATGTGGTTATAAAAATCCAAAATATTCTATTTTAACTAATAGATTCCCTATTGGATACTTTAATCCATCTGATGAGCTCCACCAAGGTGATATGCTATCTCAATATCTATTTTTTATTCTTGCAAAGGTATTAGGAAGAACATTCTTAAAGGAAAAAAATGCAAGAAAAGTCAAAGGTGTTTATGTTGTAATAAATGATCCCTCCAAATATCATATCCATTTTTTTGATGGTACCTTTTTTTTAAGTCATACTTTGTTCAATGAGGTGATTTAGTGTAAATCATTACTATCATGATATAAGAATGCTAAAAAATATTTCATTAATAATATAAAATGCAAGATCTTTTTTATTAATAGTGTCTTATATTTACAATGGATTATTGTAGAATATTTTAGGGAAGTAGAAAATTTCCATTAACTTATTTTCGTATTAATTTTTCTTATAAATTAAAGAAAGAGCATTAGGACTCAATTTTGGATAGAATGAAATCTTACTTAGTAGGATGTAATGGTAGTTCTTAATAATGGATGGAAGTCTACAAGTCATAAAATTTTATTACAATACATCCTTATTTATATGATATAACTTTCAAGAGTATCAATAAGTATAACATCTAAATGATAAAATTCAAACATGTTTGAAAATAATGTGGGAAAATTTTAGGTTTCCTCTTTGAAGTGGAATAGGGTTTTCAAAGGAAATAATATTGCAAGGGTGGGCTTGTAGAATTGTAGAAATATGAGCTTGGCATTAGGGGTAAAACATGGATGAATATTATTCAAAGATAAAATTATTAGCTTGGAATTAGGGGTAAAACATGGATGTATATTATTCAATGATCAAGGAAATATTTGGGTAAAAATGTTACCTCAAAAATATATAGGTTCTCTTGATGTAATGAAATTTAAAAATGTGAAACCTATCTAAAGGATTGCCAACATGTAACTTTGTATCAAATTATTTGTAATTTATCAATAAGCACATTTGACGGTCATTCTATGAGGGTATTATGCACATATTTGGTAAGATTCTTGGTTGAAGCCTTATCCTCTATCTTGATTAAAAGTGGAAACCATTGGCTCAAACGTGTCTAGCTTGGAAAGGTCCAAAGGTTAAACATTATATTAGTGTGAGCAAAAATTCTCGATCATATATTTATATTAGTAACCTAGTTGAAGTTGAATATCTAAAACAAATAGTAGAAGAGCTTCAAAATATGGTTCAAGAATTTTATTTGCATATTTCTACATAAAAGTGTTGACTTAGAATCTATCAACAAATGGTGGATACTTTGTCAAGTTAATACATGAAGATTTAAAGTAATAAAAAATTCCTACTTCCAATGACTTTTATTGAAATAATATTTGGCCACTAGAAGCCCTCCCCAAGGCCTCAATATTCATTTTTTTTGTAGTTCAAATCAACATACTTACAAGAGATATTCTATGAAGAAGAGGATATAATGGACCTCTTAGGTGTGCCTTGTGTCTAAAGGATCCTAAAATATTAGATCATTATTTCTTCATTATTCCTTTGTTACACTATTTGGGGATATGTTTTCAAAAATATACAAATATATTAGGTAGTTCCATTAACATTTAAAGAGTTGATGAAATATTGAATTAATTATTTCAAATATAAAGAATTATGTATTATGTGGAGGATTGTTGCTACTATTATTTGTTGGAATTTATGGCTTGAAAGGAATAATAAAATGTTTAAAAATAAACTCAAAAGTATGCCCAAGTATGGAGCCATATTATTGTGTCTCTTATAGAATTTTTATAGACATTGTGATCATCATGGAAAATTTCAAGTTCATAAAAGTGGGTGCTAGCCTCTTAATTACATGAATTGAATATATGTGGAAAGTTCATTTATGACAATGGATTTAATATAATTAATTTTCTTTGATCCAATATAAAATGGAAATGTCCAAAAATTGGGTATATCAAAATTAATTTTGATGGTACTTCTCAAGGAAATTCATGAAAGGTTGGTGGAGACATAAGAAGGAAAACATTCTCCTCACTTAGAAATCATATAGAACTTCTACTAACAACTATGCAAAGGCTAGGGAACTTCTTAGAGGGATAAAAATTGCAATTGAAAAAGGATGGAAATTATCTTAATTAAGGGGGATTAAAAAATTATTAATAATTATATCAACAAAAATAGATCAAAATAATTTTTATTGAGGGGATTCACAAATTATTATAATACTATCAAAAAAAATATATGTAGGCATTAGATAAAAATACCATTATTGTTAATGTTCATCAACTATTATTGGAGGTAGTCTCTTAAACATGTAAGTGTATCTATAGAGAGAAATTGGGTAGCAGATGATGTAGTCAAGTGTAGTATTGATCTTTGTGTTAGTGAAAATTCATTTTTTTTTTTATTTGTGGAAAACATCCCAAAAGGGATGCCACTTTCGGGTAAGACCCAAGGAGCTAGGGGTATCCATTCCACCAAAAACACCTAGGACTCGGACATGGCCTACCACATTTGACATACTCAAGGAGAAAAAAAAACACACAAAACCAATTCAAAAATAAGTAAATAACAACAAAAATAATAAAATAAAATAAAAAACATGCTCCTTGAGTGTGTCAAAAATGAAAGCACAACCAAACACGCACAATAAGATAAAAGAAATCACAACACAAACCACATAGAAAAACACAAGAACCAGATAATAAAACACAAACAAGACAAAAACAACAGAACACTACAAAGACATAACCCAAAAAAAAATGAAAAATAAACACAACCAAAACCTAAAAAATTTAAAGAAAATAAAATAAAATAAAAAATAAAAAACAACCAACAACAGACAATTAACAAAAAAAAAAATAGAAAACACTCACACATAAAAACACGAAATAACACAAACAAAGAGAAACCCAAGAACAAAAACAAAAAAACACAAGAACAATAACAAAAAACATAAAAATAAAATAAAACAACAAAAACACAAGAACAACAAAAAACAACACAAATAACACAAAAATAAAACAAAACAAAAGAACCCACCCACCTTAAAAAACAAAAAAAAAAAAAAAAACAAAAAAGAAAAAAAATTTGAACAAAACAATGACCTATCTAGACTAGAAGTCTATTAAGGCAAGAATCAACAGATGAAACAAAATAAAGAATAGAATGAGCTAGGGAACTAAAAAAAAACTGAAGGAACCAAAGAGAAGCAAAAAAAAAAAAAAAGCAAGAAGAAATTAGGTACCTTCAGAATTGGAGCCATCCAAAGAAATGATAGAAAGAAGAGCTTACCTAATTTGAGAAGACCACCATATAGGAGGGTGGCCATAAAAAGTAAGATCACCTTTGTCCAAGGCCCAATTAGCTAAAGCATCAACACTCTTGTTTTGATCTCTGACCACATGATTGTAATCAACTTTCAAAAATCCCATCTAGATTAATTGAATATTCTCAAAAATTCTTTTTATTCTCCAATCCACCTTATGATTCTTAGAAGGAGTCTTCAAGATATTAATCATAAGTTGAGATTCAGACTCAACCAACACCTTTTCCCATCCAACCTTAGTAGCCTCTTGAAGGCCTCTAAGGATACCATACCCCTCAGCAAGGTTATTGGAAAGAATACCCAAATTCCCAACAAAAGTAAAAATGAGGGAGCCATCTGAAAGTCTACCAATTCCTCCCACATTGGATTTTCTAGGGTTCCCTTTAGAGGCTCCATCAGTATTGACTTTTCCAAAATCCTTAGGAGGAGGTTGCCAATTTCTAGTTCTATCCATCTTACTAATACTCACATTCCCTTTAAGTTGGTTGCCCTTAGAATATTTAATCTTTAATCTTTACATAACTTGATCCCATATTTGGTGGGAGTTTTGGGGGTGATTAAGGAGTTGATGGACTGATTAAACTAAGTTGGCTATGGTATTTTGCAAAATATAGTGAATATCCTTCCTAACTTGATTAAAAATTTGGTTGTTCCTTTCATTCCAAATATTCCAAAGAAGAATGGTAGAACCCATCCAAACTAACTGCCTAATAAAATGATCAAAACCCTCTTGATTAGGCCAATCCCTCCAAAGCTATTCAAAAGTAAAAAAATTGGACCACTGTAAGCCAAGTAAAGTGGGTATTCTCCTCCATAGCTCAGAGGCTAAAGTACACTCAATAAAAATATGGTTGATATTTTCTACATTCTCTTTGCACATTTCACATCTAAAAGGGCCATGAAAACAATGCTTCATAAGTTGCTCACTAGTAAGCACCCTACGATGCAATAAAAGCCAATTAAAGAACCTCACCTTAGGCCAGTGCTTTTGAGCCCACAATCGAGAAAATATGTCAGAAGAATGGTTGGGATTATTATGGCATAAGGTCAAATAACCTTGAGCATGGGACTAATCTTAGTAGTGTTGTTCCATGGGAATACTCACCCTTAGTAGTGTTGTTCCATCCAAAATAATATTTTTCATGGGACCAAGAGAGGGATATCATATGAAGGATGCCTTGGATATCTTGTCTTTGCCTTTCTGGGATTTGAATAGACTAGTACTCAATAGGGATCCAATATCTACCAACATTTGAATTACCAGTATGGTATCGACAGTAATTAGCCACATTTATCCAATTAGCTCGGTTAAGCTCCTCCATCCAAGGCCTCCAATCGGGAAACTGAGTTATCAAAGGCTTGTAACCATCCCAAGAATCTGTCTAAAAATTTGCATGTTGACCATTATAAATGATCCAAAATATTTTTTTCTTTATCAAATCCTCACTAGTCTTAAGAACTGCTAAAATGGGAGAACCATTGGTAGGAAGTTGATAGCGAACAAGGTCTTTAGGACTTTTGTTCTTAGCATATTTAGCACGGATATTATTGGCCCAAAGAGCATTGGGGTTATGCCACATCCTTCACTCTTAGGACTTTTGTTCTTAGCATATTTAGCACAGATATTATTGGCCCAAAGACCAGAAGCCTATCCCCCCTTCACTCTTAGGAAGACAAAGTATCCCATTTCACCAAGGCCCATTTTTTTTTCTCCTTAGTACCACTCGAAAGGAAATGATGACTGATTTGATCCAATTCTAGAAACTAATTTATAGTGGAAAACACCCCTTTAGAGGTGCCACTTTCAATAGGTTGGGCATAGGAGTAATGGAGCCTTTTCGGCCTCTACCAAAACATAAGACATTCCTAACTATACCATATATCTATAGGATGGAGACAAGGGGAATGGAACCTGGGTCGGTCTCTACCAGCACCCAGGGCATTTACCACTGCACCACAACAAGAAGATAAAAATTTAGAAGACAAATGACCAAGGGAGATTAATTTTGAAAACATAACAGGTTGCAGAAGATGAAGAATATATTTGATAGTAAAAGAAATGAAGAATATTTTTAATAAAATACCAAGGCTGAAATGTTTTAAGTGACTTGATAGCAAATGAAATAGTTTGGTATCTTTGTAGGAGTATACCCAGTAGAAGCCACATATAACTTATAAAAATACTCAGGCACCTTGGTTGATTCACTTATAATTAATTAATACAAATACCACGTAGGATAATTATTAATAAATATCAATAATATTTTATTAATAATAAAATTTTAAATCACATTAAATGACATAAATTCAAACTTTTAAAAAGACACCTAAGTTCTAATATTGCAAAGCAATATCTACATAATTTTCAAATAATTATAATAAAAATATATCATTATAGTGGGATCGTTTCAATTCTATATAATAAATTAATAATCAAAAAATTTAAATACATTTATATTTTTTATATATTTATATTTAAATTAATATTTTTATATAAATTAATTTTTATTTTATAATAAAAACCAAGTTCTCAAATTACATAAATTTTATATAACTTTAACTACTTTGTTACTTTACACAACATTCTATATAATTTCAACCACTTTAATACATTAGACTTCTAGAGTCACTCAACACACCATTTCACCTAATCATAGTACGTTAAAATGTGAAAACATTAAAACAAATAATTTATTTATTTTAATTAATAAATTAAATAAAATTTTAATAAATATTTTAAAAATATATATTATATTATTAAATTTAAATTTAATTTTTTTTAAATAATAAATAAATAAACAACTTAAACATGGCAATCCTAAAATAAGTTTAAAAAAATAAAAAAACATGGCTATCCTAAATGAAGCATTTAAAGAAAAATATTGAACTTAATGATTATAATTAAGTAAAAGCATTTATAAAAATACAATATTAATTTTTGAAAAAAAAAAATTAAATATTATTATAAAAGTAAATAATAATAATAATAATAAATAAATAAATAATTGCATGACGATGGTATGACGATGGTATCAATCCTGAGTTAATAGAGTCTCCCTCACTTCAGGTCATGTTTATCAAGGCGACGTAGGTATTATAGTGGTAGCACTTGCCCATCCCAAGCAATGCGTGTGACAAGTTGTTCAAAAAGAAAAGGTAGTTGCCAATTCCTTTTATGTATAAAAAAAAAATTATAATTGCATGGAAGTTTGTTTGACCCTAAAGGTAAGATTATATCACTGATATATCGCTGAAAGTAAAGTAATAGTCCCAAGGAGACAGTGGCTTTGGTTTTTTTTTTTTTTTTAGGTCTAAAATTCAAATCGGAATTTGGGTGAGTGTGAGGATGGGTATGTGGTGGCTGTGTGTTAAATTTCATTCATTCCCTATTAATAAGCATCTTTGTTTTACAAGAAGTCATAATTAAGAGGAGACTGCTTAGTCTATATATTTTGTGGTAGAAATTTCTCACACTAACCAGATAAAAAAATATATCATTTAAAAGTAATAATTTATATTTAAAAACATAACCGATTATACAACCCAAGATAATCATTGTTAGAAACTATAGGACGAAATACCCTCACACGACTATTCAACCTTATCAACGCGACTATTCAACCTTATCAACGAAGATGATGGAGGTATTCCCCGGAGAAGTGGACATGGCAAGAATAATCACCGTGGCTCTCATAGTCATTAGTATACAGCATACCCAATAGACGTTTAATGTATGGAAGATGCTCTAGAGATGACATCCGTGATAAAATCTTCGATATTCTTATCCGAAGATCCACCCTTCGCCATCGCCTTCCTCGCTAAGGTCTTCCACCGCAAAGTGTTCTCCCTCGGTTGAACGCCCACTTCGCTATCCATAACAGTCCTAATGGATTTTTCCACCTCCTCCCTCGCAATCAGCCTGTCTTCTCTCTTATTCAATCTCAATCCCGTCTTCCACACCTCCTCCACATACTTCGCATTGGTCGTCTGATCACTCCACTGAGGCACGGCAAGCATGGGGACGCCCGAGCTCAGGCTCTCCATCGTAGAATTCCATCCACAATGGGACAAAAACACGCCCACAGCAGGATGAGAAAGGAGTTCCATCTGAGGACTCCACGGCACCACAAGTCCCCTCTCGGTAGTTTCCTCCATGAACGTGACGGGAAGACCTTCCGCACTGTTATTTTCTCCTTTGTTAGAGCCTGGACGGACCACCCATAAGAAGTGATGCCCTCTTGCTTTGAGCCCCATCGCAATTTCCTCCAACTGTTCTTTCGAAACTGGAACTACGCTGGAGGCCCCCTTTGTATCGAGCCACTCTGAGCAGTTTGCCGTTTTCCACAGATGTGGAACGACGTCTGTGTTTTCTGGGGTATTACTCTCGAGAAACCCCCTCGGCGCAAGAGGACCCACGGCCCGGATTGGAAATACCGATTTCATGGACTCTATTTCTCGCGCTTCAAGTTGCTCGAAGGAGTTCACGAGCACCCACGTTGCCTCCGACGTGGTTTCGAATTGAAGAATAAAATGTCGCCCATGTGGGTAGGGGTTGGAAGGTTGCAGAAACGACGGCAGCTCTGCCGGCCGAAGTGGTGGAAGTGCAGAAACGACGGTCTTTCTACCACCTCCGCCGCTGCCTCCGCCTTCACTGAAAGCAAAATGGATTAAGATTAAATTCGAGAGAATACGTTAAGAAAGTAAAGCGGTTTTTAATCTTTTGAAGAGGTATTAAAGTAGAACACGAATTTTAATTAGGAATATGTTTTTGGAAGAGGTATTTAACAAACTTCAAGAAGAGCTTATGGAAGGCATGAAGATCCGGCGAAAGCTTAGGGAAAGAGAAGGCCTGGTCAGAGGTTAGGTAAGCTTTTAAAGCTATCTTGAAGTTGCAATTATATTAACTTAATAATTAATAGGTATAAGGTTAAAGTATAGGGGTTGTTTTTATCAAACTTATTTTTTTTGTTTTTGTTAATATCATTCAAAAAACACTAGATCAAACTATTACCTTTGCATCCAGGTGTTGTAGGTGAGTTGGAGAGGAGAGGGCAATCCTCCAAGGGAGGTCCGAGGTTCAAATCTCCATCCTACAAAAAATTGAAATGAGTATTCAAAATCCAATTGATAATGTTGATGCGAGCAGAATCGGGTGCGCCTGTTCATGGTCTCTCAGACCAAGACGAACAAACACTTACCAATCTACTAACCCTTAAATCCATAAATCATCATTTAAAACTCTAAAATCTTTAGAATATCACCATAGAACTTTCAAAACCTTCAACGTTATACTGGCAAAATTAGTATACTAAAAAATACCTTTGGATCTATGAAGTATATGAATACGTGGAAGACACTTACCGAGCCCTTTTGCATAGTGATAATAGATGGAAAAAGCCGCACAAGTCTGGCACCAGAGAAAGGCCGAAGGAATGTTAAATTTTCTTGCAACCTACGGAACCCATTCGAGCCCGAAGCTGCCGAAAACGATGCATGATACGGAGTCGCCATGATCATTGAAGCTCTGTATGAGGTGTTCAAGGGATGCCCCTCCGACGGTGCGCAACTGATCCAATACCATTTGTCCGTCTTTTAACCGATCGAAACTGGAAGGAAGTCCGTCGGAGATTGTTTCGAATCGAAGATCTGGAACTGTCGATGACACGGCGGCGTTATGCGCCTGGATCATGCGCTTCCCCGTTGTCTCGGTGATGACGAACGTGACGCGGACATCTTTAGAGGCAAGCCTTTTGGCCAACTCCATGAGCGGATTCATATGACCCTGATCAGGAAAGGGGAGCATCATAATGTGAGGCTTATTCCTATTCTCCAGTGGCCCTGTGCGCTCCATCTCAAATAATTATTGTGGTTTCTTCACCTCTCTTTTCTTGCTGTGCTCGTCACTGTGCCTGCTACTCTTATTGACGAGCCCCTTATGCCTGCCAAAATCGAGTGGTAACAAAGGGCGCCGAATCATGGTGAAGTACGGAGAATTTATGGCAATTTAAAAGCAAACGACAAGGAGAGTAATGTCAAAGGACGAAGGATCGCAGGAAATCACATGCGTAACATGACAAATAATATTATCAAAGCACTGACGCCATATGAGTTTCAGGACCATCATATTGAGGTTAGCTCTACAGTGCCTTTAACCAAAGAGCAAGTGTTTTGGCATGTTACCAACGGTCTCCACGGATTCCAGCAGTGGAGGAGCAGCAATTAGAACTAAAGGACAAGCTTTATGCCGTGTGTGCATGTCAGTCTTACCCTGGTTGCGGTGGTGCCGTAAATCAATTGTAGGTTGTGAGGTGACGCAGTGGCTCCACGGGTTCTTGGAAAATGATGTCTCTAAGCTAAATATTATTTTTTAATGTTAAGCGTATAAATCCAAAAAAAAACTTGTGAATCCCAAATGATTTCAACTCTTATCCTTCTAATCTAAATCAAAAGTTACAAAAATATTTGTTTAAAAAAATTATAATCTACAACTGATTATATGAGATATTCGTTTAGGCCGCAATCCACCGGAATTTTCTATCAATGTCAGTGATTGCTTTATCTCTCTCTCAACGTCGCCAGTCCTTAGGCTACAACCCACCAGAATTTTCTAAACTTTTAGTGATCACTTGATCTCTCTATGTGCGTCGCAAGGCCTTATCAATTGTGAATAATCAAAGATAATTTTATTTTAGAGTATGGTTGGTATATTTTATTTCAATAAAATTTCGATAGACTACATTTTTTTTTTTTAACATATGATGCAAAGTATAGTGTATTTTTGTATTGAGTCTTATAACTTTTAAATATAAGAGGAGATGTTTACAGGTATAATTCTAGGTGTGAATGTTTAGGTGCTTGATATTATAGTGAGTTGGTGATTGATCAGGTGATATCTTAGTGAGTTAGTGATTGCTTAGGTATCGCAATGTTTTGGTGGTGATTGATGAAGTGTCTTAATTTATTGTGAATCTAGATCCATCTTAGTGAGTTGATGATTACCTACATGTGCACCGGTGAGTTGATGATTACCTACATGTGCACCGGTGTTTTGGTTGTGATTGCTTGTAAAAAATTTATACATTTTCTTGTGTATGAGGCAATGAGTTAAACCTTCTGGAATAGTATATTCACATTGTGATGTTTTTCTTCCATAGTCTATATTTTGTTTTCTTCCTTTATATGAAAGTGTTGCCAATTTTTTTATGTTATCAAATAAAAACCCTTATTTATTGTTTAGATCTACATTACATTATTTGGATGTAAACAGAGATATATTTTTAGGTGACCTAGGATCATTCCTTAGGTTGAGTTATCTAATTTGGATTTGTGGAGTAGTATTTCATTTTGCAACATACAACTAGTCTAGTATTGCTAGTGCAGGAGTAAAGATATATCGAAAGTAGTGAGGGTGGCTACCATAACTTTCTTTTGTTACCATCCAATAAAATTTTGTGGTTTATTTACATCTCCAAAGCAAGACCTGCACATCAATTTTTTAACTTTGGTTAAATAAAAATAAATAAAATAAAGGGCTTTTATATTTTATTTATAAGTAAAGATTGGATTTTTTTAATACATCAAAGCTTAATCCCTTGGAGGTAATTATGAATCTTGTGATTTGAAATTAAATGAAAATTTTGTTTTAAATTCCTTGAGAAGGTGGCTTATTAAGAAGGCCAACATCAAGGCACGATAATAAAAAGATATCATTTTGTGTGTTCGTCATGGGTTTAGTTCTTCAAGCCTTCGTATTTGTGTGGACTATTTCTTGTTCTTTTGAGTTGTCTCTTTTTCCAACTATGGCCTCATCTTCTAACAATTCAGATTTTATGGTCACTACAAAATTGGATGATTGTAATTATACAAATTGAAAATGTTAAATTGTGTTAATTCTACAAATAAAAGGATTGGTAAAATTAGCAATAGAAAACAAACTTGAAGATGTCTATGAGTCTACAAATGGGATATAATAGATATGAATGTCCAAGCAACTATGTTTTGGTAAATTAATCTAACCATTAGGCCCCATGATGAATACTTGAAAATAATGAAATAAGTGTGGGAGAGTTTACAATCAATGTATGAGAACAAGATCAAATTAAAAGACGATTGAATCATCTAAAAATTAAAAAAGGTGATAGCATGAATGATCACATTGCACAATTGAAGAATTTAAGAAATCAACTTGCAATTATGAAGGTGAAATATGAATATTTAGAGATTATAGATTTTTTGATTGAAAGTCTTCCAAATGTGTATCATAATTTCATAGGCAAAATAGAGCTAGCATGGAAAATTGTTAACTATTAAACTAGAATATTTTTATAGGTCTTTGTTGAATGAAGAGGATATACTTAAGAATTCTGCATATGATTCTAGCAAGAGTTCTCAAGCATTTATGACTAGAGGTAAAAATAAAAAAATTCAATCAAGAAGACATTCCAAAAAAAATGAAGATAACAGAGGAATAATCAAAGATAATGGAATCAACAAAAGAAAAATAATCAAAGGAACAATTTTTAGAAAAACAAAAGGAATGGAAAAATTAAAGGAATAAACTAGAAGGAAAAAATCCATTACATGTTATATTATAGAGAGGAAGGACATAAGAGTGATCAATACCCTTGTAAATCATATGAAGACAAATTTTTTTTATCAAAGACAATCAAATTTTGTTCAAGGAGAAGAATATAGTGAAAATATTTTGATAGCATCATTTTTTGCTCAAGGAAGTTCAAACAACACATGGTATATTGATTTAGGGGCTAGCCAACACATGAATTACAACAAGAACTTTTGTGATTCTTTAGAAGTCAAATATGCAAGGATATTACTTAGTGATTATATTTCACATCAAATTGAAGCAATAGGTTCAATTCCAATGAAAAGACATTATGGCAAGGAATTGAAAATAAAATATGTGAATTTTATGCTTGAAAAAAATCTTCTCTCAATAAGCTAAATAATGTGACATGGTTATAAGGTTTATTTTATCCAAATAAATATTTGATAATAAATATTAATGATTGATTCAAGGTTGTAGCTATAATATCTGAAAGTGATGACATCTATAAATTATTAGCATCTATAGACAAGATAGCTTACCTCACTACAGGTAACTCTACGTGTAAATTATAGAATCAAAGGTTAAGTCATTTGAATTATCCAAGGTTGGATATTATTTCAAATATGAACATAGTTGAATAAATTCTTCAGATTAGAGTAAAAAAAGGGTGAGTGCAAGATGTAAGGTTGGCAAATAATATAGAGATTTTTTTTAAAACCAAATTGGAGGACAAGTGAACCCCTATATTTTGTCCATAGTGATTTATGTAGACCTATGAATCCTCCATAAAAGGGATGGGATAAGCACTTTTAACCTTCATGAACAATTTTTCAAAAAATGTTTGGTTACACTACCTTAAGCAGAAGGATGAAGTGTTTGGAAAACTTGAAATATTTAAGGTATTTTTCAAAATCCAAAGTGGGAAAAGGATAAAGAGGATAAGATCAAATAATTGTGGATAATGTACCAATGAAAAAATCAAGGATTTTTGTGAGCGTCATGGATTAAGATAGAATGATCAATAGGTATACTCATCAATAAAAAGGTATTGTTGGAAGAAAGAATAGGACCTTGGTGGAGATGGGTTGATGCATGTTATAATCCAATGATATTCCTTTATTTCTTTGGGGTGAGGTATTATATATAGTATCTCATGTTCTAAAAATATCACCTACAACTTGTTTGAAGAACATCACTCTAGAGGAAGCATGGAATCAAATATAGCTCATGTTTTTCTCTTCCTTGATAAAAAGAGTAGATTTCATATTTGGTATCAAAGCTAGATGGGATGGTCTTGGGATGGATTAATTTTATATTTATTATATTTCTAACCATTGATCATGACCAACAATAACTTCTTATTCTAAATTTTAGTGAGCAATATTATGACTACAAGAGCATTAATATGAGGATACTGTTGACTAGAAAATATCTTTCAAATATTGTTTAACGATGAGTTATTATATTGGTCTATTATCCCACATAATGATAGACAAGCAAAGAAGGATACCAATAAGAAGAGCTCTTTACCATTATTCACATTTAGTCAACTCTAGAAAAAAACTTAATTCCAAGGATTGTATATGCAAAGTTAGCCAAGGATGCTTGGAAGGTTCTACGAGAGGCTTATCAAGGTACTAACCAAGTGAAAGAGGTCAAGTTACAGATATTGAAGAGAGAATTTAAAAATTTGAGGATGCAAAAGGCTAAAAGTGTAAGTGAATATTGTGTTATATTAAATTATGTGGTTAATACAATGACCATTCTTGGAGAAACAATGGAGATGAAATTTGTGAAGAAAGTACTAAGAACTCTAACACCAAGATAGAACCCTATTACCATATTTTTCAAGAAAGTAAAGATTTAACAATATTTATGTTTGATCATCTTGTTGGTTCTCTTATGTCACATGAAAAAATACTAAGAGACACCTTAGGTGAATATGAAGAGAAGGCATTTTCCTCAAAGGTAAGATTCTCAAAGAGTGATGGTGTTAGTACAAGCAACTACGAACAAGGACAAGGTAGAGGGTAGAATAAATATAATTAAGAGGATGGGGAGAACATACTAGTAGAGGAAGAGAAAGAGGAACATTTGATGAGAGAAATGTCCAATGATACCATTTCAAATGGTATGGATATTTTTAAAAATAATGTATAGTAAAAGATGTAAATACAAAAATAGTAAATTATGCAAATGATAAAAATGATTGCTTCTCTTATCCTATGATAAGACTAAAAGAATCTTCAATATACTTGGAATATTTTGGTTGTTTCAACCAAATGACAGGTAACAATGAGTTGTTATCTACTATGGATGAGAAATTCAAGACCAAGATCAAGCTTGGTGATAACAAGGTTTTACTGGTGGAAGAAAAAGGTATAATGTACATAAATAATAAATAAGGTAAAAATAAAATTTATGATGTTTATTATTCTCTTGAAAATAATTATAGAATAGTTTTTAATGATAAACAATGTATCATATATGATAAGAAATATGTGGGAAATTTTTTTTCACTATTATTCCCATGTCAACCAATCAAATATTTACTTTAAATTTTGGATGTAATGGTAGCATATTATCAAACATTATTGTTGAAAATAAGTTTTGGTTATGGTATTTGACATATGGTCACTTATAATTTCAAAATTTTAAGAAGTTGAATTATCAAGAGTTGGCTTTTGGTTTACCCAAAGTTGAAGATCACAAGCAAGTTTGTGATGGATGTGCCAAAGAAAAGCATGCTAGGGAAATATTTCTAAGATGAAAGATATCGAGGGACCAACATCCACTCCAATTACTTCATTCTAATATTGGTGGCCCAATGCAAACCAAAGGCTTGGGTAAGTCATCTTAGTTTATTACTTTTATTGATGATTTTACTAGAAAGTGTTGGGTATATTTTTTAAAGAATAAATATGAGACTTTAAATTGTTTCAAGAGCTATAAATCATTTGTTGAAAATGAAAGTGGATATAGAATTAAGTATTTAAGAACTGATAATTGTGGTGAGTAGTGTTCAAGGTTCATAGTATTTTTTGATAAGAATGGAATCAAGAGGTAACTCATAATTGCCTATACACCTCAACAAAATATGGTGGTTTAAATAAACAACTAGATTATGGTTTAGGTGGCACAAAGTATACTTCAAACCAAGGTATTGAGCAATTCAATTTGTGTTGATGTGGTTGTTATAATAGTATACATTCTTAATATGAGTCCCATAAGTGCTCTTAATAAGGTGACTTCTTACGAAGTATGGTATGAGAAGAAACCCAATGTTAATAATTTTAAATTTTTTGGTTGTTTAGCCTATGTTCATGTTACTGATGAGAAAAGGAAGAACCTTGATCCAAAAAGTAGCCTTATATTTTGGTTGGATATTTTAAGAATAGTAAAGTTTGTAGACTCTAAAATCTAAAGACTAACAAAGTGGTGATGTCTAAAGATGTAATTTTTTTCATTGAGGTCAAGCTAGTAAGACTATTAATATTTATAATGGTAGTGTTGGTGGTGAAAATTTTACTAGTGTACCTACTATTCATTTAAGTCCTTCAAAAATTCCTTTAAGTAGTTCTTCAAACAATCATGAGCAGAGTTCATCAAGTTATTCAAGTAATTCATCATCCATTATTGATATTTTGAAGACTAATAAGGATAAGAGAGCTCCTCAAGATCATCTATCCACCAAGTTAAATGCTTGATAGTGATTTTAAAAGTAGAGTTACAATATGTGAAGCTTAAGAAGTTGATCAAGTTGTTTCAAGACTGTAAATATTGTGCATATATAGAGATGATAAAGAAATTCCTAAAAATAAGTCGATTGATAATGCTTTGATGTCTAAATATGAGTTTGAACCTTATTGTTTTGAAGATATTTAACTAATGGTGTGTGGGTGTAATCAATGCAAGAAGAGAATTTCCATTAAAAATAATGATACTTGTGAGCTTGTGAAACTTCCCAATGGTAAGAAATGTATGGATTCCAAGGGGGTATATAATACAAAAAATAAGTGATGGTAGTATTGAAGGACATAAGGATAGACTTATTGTTAACAGATTCACACAAAGGTATGAAAATAATTATGAAGAAATGTTTACACCTATAGTAAGGCAAGAAACTGAAAGCATGAGATTCCGGAAATAAAAGAACACTATGCACAAAATAGAGAAAAGAAATAAATTAGAATAACAGAAAGATGTATTAAAACACAACCCTCTTTATTCAAATTTCTTATCCTCGGTTACATGGACGTCTCCTCCCTTTTTAGGGGCTAGGAACGTTAAATGGATCTCTGTTACAGTTATGCACATTGATCTTCTTCTATCCGCATGCCCACATGCAAAGTGGGCGGGCCAACGTATTGCCGTCGCTGGTGTTTAATAAGTCTTCGCTTGCTGCTGTTTATCCTGCGTTCACAGAAACAATAAACTGTTTAGTAGCACCTGCAACAAAAAGATAGAACGTTTGTCTTTGGGAAGTAATGAAAAATGCATCTGAAGGATTGTTTATATGCGTGAATGAAATAACTCTATATAAACATGTAACTTTTATAGAGAACAGAAAATAGCATGCATTTGAAATAGCATGTATTCAACAATATAAGACGTAAACTGTTATTAAAACAGTCGGCCGATTCTAACGCTGTTGCCTGTAAATTAATATTTCATTGCATTGCACGCTAATATTCAACAAGACGTATTGCAAGATACACTCTAACATAAAGCTTGAGTTATTTAGACAACATAAAACGTAAACTTTTTAAATACAGCGCATGACGTAATAAGAAAACTATGCGATAGCAAAATAGTTTAAAATGAAATTAAAGCTTGCGGGACACCCGAGCGGGCTGCCCACTGTGAGAATCTGATTTCGGCGCCAATCCACTAGGAGTGGGCCCGAAATCTCAAAGAAAATAATTGTCGTCGAATTAGTAGGATATAATGATCCACTGTCGGGTATGAGGGTCAGATTCACACTTCTGAGAACCACCAACCAACCTCTATTTTGCAAGAGATTCTGGATGTGGAGAAGGAGAAATGCAAACTGGGGCAGTCGGGTATCAAGTTCAACAGCACTTCGTTGTGTTTTTAAAATGCTTCATGGTCCTTTTTTCATTGTATTGAGCTAGTTTTTATAGAGGAATTTTGCCTCTAAAAATTAATGTCAAACCCTAAGTCCGCCGCTGAGATTTGACCCTTGTCAGATGATTTATGAGACATGGCTCGCACTGACATCAGTAGTTATGAGGCATGGCCTCGGATCGGATTTGTTGTTGAGACTGCTCGCCTCATTACTACAGTTGGTGAAGTCCACCATTTTTACAGACCCATGTGGTCTCTTTAAAAATGGGCACGCAGGGGTGCCACGTGGCGGCCATGCCTTGGATGTTTTAATGGTGCCTCTTGAATGGTCGAATGTCTGCCTTTGAATGTTGACTTTGAATGCTTCTGCCTTTGATGTCGAAGTGTCGCGATATCGCGACACTTCGGCCGGGTCTTGGCTTGGGGACCGAAGTGTCGCGATATCGCGACACTTCGGCCGAGCTTTGGCTATAGGGCGCGAAGTGTCACGATATCGCGACACTTCGGCCCGGCTTTGGCTATAGGGCCCGAAGTGTCGCGATATCGCGACACTTCGGCCCGGCTTGGGCTAAGGGCCCGAAGTGCCGCGATATCGCGACACTTCGGCCCGGCTTGGGCTAAGGGCCCGAAGTGTCGCGATATCGCGACACTTCGGCCCGGCTTGGGCAAAGGGCCCGAAGTGTCGCGATATCGCGACACTTCGGCCCGGCTTGGGCAAAGGGCCCGAAGTGCCGCGATATCGCGACAGTTCGACCCGGCATGGGCAAAGGGCCCGAAGTGCCGCGATATCGCTACACTTCGGCCCGGCATGGGCAAGGGCCCGAAGTGTCGCGATATCGCGACACTTCAGCCCGGCTTGGGCAAAGGGCCCGAAGTGTCACGATATCGTGACACTTCGGCCCGGCTTTGGCAAAGGGCCCGAAGTGTCACGATATCGCGACACTTCGGCCCGACTTTTGACGAGGGATTTGCTTTGAAGACTTTTTCTTGCTTTGATAAGGCTTGTCTAAGATGACCATCTTTGCTCTGCTCATTTATTGACCTTCTAAACTGTTGTGTGAGTGGTTAGGACCACTGTTTGACCTCTGAGGGCTGCCCTGAAAGTCGTGTGTGTCAATGCGATCGGTGTTTGTAGTCACTTAATCGGATGGGTGCTGTTTTGGTGTCTACAGATGCCCCTTTTTGGGAAGTGTCATGGGTGATGCAGTGCTGAGCAAAAAATAGATGACCAAAGCACTAATGATTAGGGTTTCTTGGTAACCTAACCAACTTTTGATGCCCCAAGTATGGAAAGGGCATGCATTCTTTGAATCCTTGCTTCTGACGAGCTAAGGAATTTGATTTCAAGCGTTAACCTATTTTGGTGAGGTGTGACTTGAGCTTGGACATTGATCAGTCATGATTAGGCAAAGGGCGTAACCTTTTGTCCACAGGGGAACCTTGTGTTCATGATTCATGAATGCCAAGTGTTTGATCAATTTGATGATTGCTTGTTTACTGCCCCAAGCAGGAGCGTGATTGTCTTTGTCAATGATTCTTTGAATGCATGTCATTGCCTTGATTGGGTGTGTGCTTGTTGATTGGTGACTAAGTGTGACTACCCCCTCAAGCGACGAATCGATGAGGGAATGACCTTCGTGAGAAAAGCGACGAGTCACTTGACCCAAGATGACTTAGGTTAGGGTGCCTTTAGATGTTTTACCGTTTAAGCACGTGCAATTTCCCGACATTTGGACCTATTTTTGGTGGGTGCTAACCCTTTTGGTGATGCCATAATGGGGTGAAATCATCAACAACCCATCTTCCCGTGGAGCGGTCCGGCTAGGGGTAGCCTTCTTGGGGAAGTAGGAGAGTGACAATTTGAGCCCCGACATCGATTTTTTTATGCCAAGAGGTTAAGTGCAAGAGCACTTGTGTCTGGCAATGCTTATTGCAATGTTTTTGTGTTGCATTTTTATGATGTTTTTGTTGTTTTAATTTTCTTTCTTTGTGTATATGTCATGATTTTATGCACAATGATTGATGTTGATGGATGCATGCTACTTTATATTGATGGATGCATATGTTGTAATGAATGCAAATGTATGTGATATGCAGAGATGAAATGGATGGATGGACTTTGTGATGTGTGGCTATGGCACCATAGACTGTTTAGAACTCCATTATTTTGTTTTGAGGCGATTGCTGTGATACATGACTTTGTATGTATACATGTGGTTTTTCTTTTGTTTTTGTATTTTTTGATGGTTTTGTAAGGATGAAAAAGTGGTGCAGTTGGTTTAGAAATGTAGCCAAGGTTTTCTGAGACTCAGACGGTTTTAACTTACTAGCCATGACTGTACTGTATCTTACAAGACTTTTGAACAAGGTATGAATCGGACTTGTTTTTGACCAAGTTATTTCACATCCCCGTGTGTGCAGTTGAGTTCATTTATGTGGTATTTGTCGAGATACCGCCAAGTGCCGGATGGGCTTTCAACCGAACCTGTACTGAGGATCACCTAACTAGCTCCACTAACTCCTTTGTTGTATTTAGTTAGATTAATCTGCGGTGTTATCTAGGATACCATAAGCTAGCTCATCCACATGCAAACATTGGTCTGCACATACGCAAAGTGAATGTGACAGACATATCATCATGCGGGTAGGATACCACCATTGCCAGATAGGCTATCAACCAAACCTATAATGAGGATCACCTAGATGGTTTTTCGAATGCTGAGAATTCCAGGGATTCAAGTTCAGGATGTTTGTTGGCTGAATGATTTAGAGGGTTGCTCGTCTATATAGTGATGAAAATCACTGTTTATTTTCTATTAATTCTTTTTGAGCAAGGATTTTGAATAGTGGCGATGACCACTGTTATTTGATTTTTGTGTTTTGAGTATTGTGAATGGTTTTTATCCTTGTGGCCTTGGGGATGACTACCCATCCTGGTTAGGGGCGGATAGTACGAATCCTTACGACGTTGGGGACCAAGGGGATGATGGAGGTTATGGAGTAAGGGCATTGATCTGTTAGGCCTTGGGGATGACTACCCATCCTGGTTAGGGGCGGATAGTACGAATCCTTACAACTTGGAGACCAAAGGTGAATGGAAAGTGTTAGGATGATGATTTGTTGGAATTTTGTTTGTGAATGGTGTTGATCCCTTTAGGTTTTGGGGATGACTACCCATCCTTGGTAGGGACGTGTAGTACAAATCCTTACAACTTTGGGAACCAACTATGATTGGGATTTGGTAGTGGTGAAAACCACTGTATATGGAGGTGAGTGGATAGGAAAGAGCTTGTCCTTTTGTCAATTCTCAGCATTCTAGAACCATTCGCACGGGGGATGAGCAAGATAACCGTTTCGCTTATGGTGACCTGGATTACTGTGCAGGTTTCATCTTTCGTTCACACAACTTGGGAATTTTTATGTGTTTTAATTTGTGTTGGGATGTTACGTAACAAGGTGTATTTCAAGTATGACTCTACCTTCGTAAAATCTATTCGACTTGATACATTACATGGCTAAAGAGCAAAATGATGACTGAATCACGAAAAACCTTGATACATTAAAAGACCACTGACGTTAGTATGGTAAAAGCAATGCATGGTGTTTTTGTTGTTTTTTGTAAAATGGAACAGTGTGGAACAAGATGGACTAACAGAGCTATTACAGCCTATGGTGCCTTTGACCTGTACGACCACAAATATGCAATGTATGGATGCAATGCTTTAATGCAGCTATGTATTTTTGTATTTTTGATGGATTGATTTTTGTGAATATGAAGATGAAGTGCGAGAAGAACTCTCTTATTGATGAATTTGAGTATACCTAGGAATGAGATGCAAATTTTTGTTGTTTTTTGATGATTTTTGTTGTTTTTGAATTTTCTTGATTTTTGACCAAGCGATTGTGGAAATCCTTGGAGCATTTTGGGATTGACCAAGCGATTGCAGGAATCCTTGGAGCCTTTTGGGATTGACCAAGCGATTGCAAGAATCCTTGGAGCATTTTGGGATTGACCAAGCGATTGCAAGAATCCTTGGAGCATTTTTGGGTTTTGACCAAGCGATTGCAAGAATCCTTGGAGCATTTTTGGGGTTTGACCAAGCGATTGCAAGAATCCTTGGAGCATTTTGGGGTTGACCAAGCGATTGCAAGAATCCTTGGAGCATTTTGGGGTTGACCAAGCGATTGCAAGAATCCTTGGAGCATTTTGGGATTGACCAAGCGATTGCAAGAATCCTTGGAGCATTTTTGGGATTTGGCTCTCTTAGATATGAAATGGTCGCAAATGACTGATATTCAAGGGTTCTGTTTCCTTGATACCATCAAGAGAAGCGAGCCGGTATGTCTCGGGTCCTATTTTGCTATCAATGATATATGGACCTAACCAATTTGTCGCAAACTTGTCCCTTAGGTGGGACGGCAAACTAGAATTTTGCTGGTTTTCCTTCAAAACCAAATCACCAACCCGAAAGTCTCTCAGGTGAACTTTCATGTTGTAAGCTTTCTTAAGTCGCTCTTGATAAATATGTAAATGCTCGAGAGCATTAACGCGTCGTTCGTCAAGCAACGTAAGCTGGTCTAATCGGGCCTACCGCGCAGAATTATCATCGATGAACTCTTGCATGGATATGCACAGGGAAGGAATCTCCAACTCGAGAGGCATGACTGCCTCGGAGCCATACACAAGAGAAAATGGAGTGGCCCCAGTGGGTGTCCGAATGCTAGTGCGATAGGCCCATAGGGCAAGTGGGATTTGAATGTGCCAATCCTTATGACTGTCTGCGATGGTCTTTTTAAGGATGGCAACTAGCATTTTGTTTGACGCCTCTGCTTGCCCATTCGCCTACGGATAATAGGGTGTTGAAAAGCTATGCTGAATCTTGTACTTTGTGGTCAAAGCACGCACGTCTTTGTTCTTGAAAGGCGTTCCATTATCCGAGACTATTTTGGATGGAATACCAAAACGACATATGATGTTATGCAAAATGAACTCCACAATGCGGGGTCCTATCGTAGAGGTAAGCGAAATTGCTTCCACCCACTTGGTAAAGTACTCTGTGGCCGTTATGATAAACGTGTGATGACCTGACGATGCAGGGGAGATCTTTCCAATTAGATCGAAGCCCCACTGCGAGAACGGCCAATCAGACCGGACTGTCTGCAAGGCCTGAGAAGGTACGTGCATCAAATTGGCATGATGTTGACACTTCACGCACTTCTTGACATAGGTGCAACAATCTCGCTCTAAATATGGCCAATAATAGCCCATGCGAAGAATGCGCTTTGCAATGGCCATACCGCTGAAGTGGCCACCACATGTACCATCGTGCGCTTGGGCAACTGCCCAAGTGGACTCTTGCTAGTCCAAGCAACGAAGGAGGATTCCTTCATAGCTATGACGATACAAAATGTCTCCTATCAAGACATATTTAGCCGCTTTCTGCTTGAGTGCTCATTTTGCGGCATGAGTCAAATCAAGCGGAAGACTACCTAACTTGAGGTAGTCTCTGATGGGTAAATACCAGTCCTATTGATCAAAAACCTCGACAGTATGAACAGCCAATCCCTCTTGAAGTTCCTCCCTAGCAAACGTTGAATGGGATAGAACCTGCAAGAATAGCGTTGTGTTGCTATTAATGGGAGTAGGGGAGAACAAGGACCCCCAGTTGGCGCGTTTCAGACGATCTCGAATTCGAGAGAACTTATCCGAGGATGGTTCAATCTGGATCATGTGGATTCCTGGCGTCAAGTCTGAGCTTGCACGCTCCATCACGGATTGCGATAAGGTTTTGACTTGAATGGTTGTCATATCACCGGAAAGGTCCTACGGAATTAGTGACCCCAAGGAGGCCATTGTGTCCGCAAAATGATTCGATGATCGAGGGAGGGCCTCGATGTCATACCACTCAAGTTTTGCCAGGAATTTGTCCACAAGGGCTTTATAAGCCTTCAAAACTGGGCATTTGCATTGATATACCCCTTTGACTTGATTGACTATTAATAGCAAATCACCAAAGATATTCAGTCATTTGATGTTCATGGTGATTGTTGTCTGAAGACCTAGGAGCAAGGCTTCATACTCTGCATTATTGTTGGTGCATGGGAAGTTTAATTTAAATGACAGGGGCATTGGGGCACCCTACGGTGTGAAGAATACAATTCTCGTGCCACCACCTTGCTCACATTTAGAACCATCGAAGAATAGGGTTATGTCGGCTCGTGACTCAGGCTCATCAGAATCTGCGATTCTTGAGACATGGAAGACCCCATCATCGGGTAGTTCTATGACCAGAGGCTGATCGTCTTCAAGAGGAGCCTCTGCTAGTTGATCGGCTATGACTTGTCCTTTGATAGATTTTTGTCCAATAAATTCTATGTCAAATTTTGTCAACAACATGATCCATTTTGCCGTGCGACTACTATGATAAGTACGACTCATCATGTATCGCAATGGATTCTCCTTAGACACAACATACGTAGTGTTGCTCAACATGTAATGGCATAGCTTTTTAGTAGCAAACACCACTGCCAAGCAGAGTTTCTCAACGTATGCATAGTTAAGTTCATAATCGACCGGGGTGCGGCTAAGATAGTATGTAGCCTCGTTCTTTGTGAAGTTCATTCTTCTGGGCTAGCATGGCGCCCAATGCCACCTCAGTAGCTGAGATGTATAAGTAGAACGACACTCCTGGTCTAGGTGGTGCCAATACTGGCGGCAAAACCAGGTATTGTTTGATCTCGTCAAAGGCTGACTGGCACTCGTCATCCCAATGAAATGTAACTCCCTTGTGCAATAATTTGTTCATGGGTCGGCACTTGTCAGATAATTGCGCTATGAAGCATTTAATCGATGCGACCTTGCCCTGCAGACTTCTGAGCTGCTTGATTGTAGTTGGGGGAACCATTTTGAGGATTACCTTGACTTTCTTTGGGTCCACCTCGATTCCTCGTTTTGAGACTATGAAACCTAAGAGTTTTCCAGATGTGACACCAAAGACGCACTTCTTGGGGTTTAGTCTAACTTTATGCTCCATGAGGCGATCGAGGATCTTTCTTAAGTCAGTGATATGATTTGAGCACCAAAGAGACTTGGCTAAAAAATCATCCATGTAATATTCCAAAGTTTTGTGCATGTAATCATGGAAGATATATGTCATGGCACGTTGGTAGGTGGCACCAACATTTTTAAGGCCAAAAGGCATGACCTTATAACAAAATGTCCCCCAAGGCGTTGTGAACGCCGTTTTTAGTTGGTCTTCAAGATTGATATGAATCTGATTGTATCCTGAGAAACCATCCATGAGGGAGAGCATTTCGTGACCTGCTGTAGAATTTACCAAGGCGTTGATACTCGATAAGGGTAAATCATCCTTAGGACTTGCTTTGTTTAGATCTCAAAAATTGGTGCATATGCGAATCCTCCCATTGGGCTTCTTGACAGGAACCATGTTGGACAACCATGGCGGATAATCCACGCAGATGACAAAATGTGCATCTAACAGCTTTTGCAATTCGTCTTTGACCATTAAGGCCATTGTTGGATGCATCTTACATAGTTTTTTCTTTACAGGTTTGATTTTCGGATCAAGCATTAAATTATGCGTGACTAGCTACGGGTCTAGTCCTGGCATATCTTTGTATGACCATGCAAAAACCTCCTTCTTCTCTTTGAGAAGGGTAATGTAGTCGGCTTGCTCTTCGGGGGAAAGGCTTACCCCCAGCTTGAGAATCTGTGGATTCATTGGATCTATGCCGATATCTACATCAGTCGTTTCCTCGACTGACATGTGGGATCCGTCCTCCAACTGATGTGGAGTCGGGATCAAATGGATATCATTAGCTGAATTTAGATCTACGTTGGGAACCTCGGGTTCCTCTTCAGCCTAAAAAATATCCTGAGTTGTCCTTGGGATAAAATGATGTAGTTTACCGAAAGGCCAGTACTCGGATGGTGACAAAGGTGAATTGACACGATCCCAGTCGATGGCATCTATGTCTAGATGCAATGACCTTGCTGGATCGGCCGGATTGTGGATGGGTGCAGTAAAATCAATGGGGATCATGTGGATGGAATGAATTGAGTCTCCATTACCATGGGTATGATAACTTGAATCTTCTAGATGGTCCCTATACTCTGGATCTGGTTCTAGGGGAACGGGCACGAATGGATCGGCCCTATGTGCAAAAAGGAGGACAGGGTCTTCCCTTGGCACGGTTGTCATGATAGGGTCTCGGGGTGGACGGTGTTCATCATGAATTTGGAGCCATGGATCTAACACTAAGGCCCACCCCGCTGGGTATACCCACCATTCATGCCCTAACCTTATGCCCATCTGTCCCATTAGATCTTCATGAGTTAAAGGGCGATAATTTCGTCGCGTATGTCTGAGATAGATCATCTCAGTCTCATCTTCTGAATCACTTTTGGAGATCAAAAAATGTTCATTCTCTTCAGCAACTGTTACTTGCGACATTGATGGTTCTCCTTGTCCCAGTAAGTTAATTTGAAAGCATGAGATTCCGTGATCACCACTGAAAGCATGAGATTCTGGAAATAAAATAACACTATGCACAAAATAGAGAAAATAAATAAATTAGAATAAAAGAAAGATGTATTAAAACACAGCCCTCTTTATTCAAATTTCTTATCCTCGGTTACATGGACGTCTCCTCCCTTTTTAGGGGCTAGGAACGTTAAATGGATCTCTGTTACAGTTATGCACATTGATCTTCTTCTATCCGCATGCCCACATGCAAAGTGGGTGGGCCAACGTATTGCCGCCGCTGGTGTTTAATAAGTCTTCGCTTGCTGTTGTTTATCCTACATTCACAGAAATAATAAACTGTTTAGTAGCACCTGCAAAAAAAAGATAGAACGTTTGTCTTTGGGAAGTAATGAAAAATGCATGTGAAGGATTGTTTATATGCGTGAATGAAATAACTCTACATAAACATGTAACTTTTACAGAGAATAGAAAACATCATGTATTCGACAATATAAGACGTAAACTGTTATTAAAATAGTCGGCCGATTCTAACGCTGTTGCCTGTAAATTAATATTTCATTGCATTGCACGCTAATATTCAACAAGACGTATTGCAAGATACACTCTAACGTAAAGCTTGAGTTATTTAGACAACATAAAATGTAAACTTTTTAAATATAGCGCACGACGTAATAAGAAAACTATACGATAGCAGAATAGTTTAAAATGAAATTAAAGCTTGCGGGACACCCGAGCGGGCTGCCTGCTGTGAGAATCTGATTTCGGCGCCATTCCACTAGGAATGGGCCCGAAATCTCAAAGAAAAGAATTGTCGTCGAATTAGTGGGATATAATGATCCACTGTCGGGTATGAGGGTCAGATTCACACTTCTGAGAACCACCAACCAACCTCTATTTTGCAAGAGATTTTGGATGTGGAGAAGGAGAAATCCAAACTGGGGCAGTCGGGTATCAAGTTCAACAACACTTCGTTGTGTTTTTAAAATGCTTCGTGGTCCTTTTTTCATTGTATTGAGCTAGTTTTTATAGAGGAATTTTGCCTCTGAACATTAATGTCAAACCCTAAGTCCGCCGTTGAGATTTGACCCTTGTCAGATGATTTATGAGACATGGCTCGCACTGACATCAGTAGTTATGAGGCATGGCCTCGGACTGGATTTTTTGTTGAGACTGCTCATCTCATTACTGTAGTTGGTGAAGTCCACCATTTTTACAGACCCACGTGGTCTCTTTAAAAAAATGGGCACACAGGGGTGCCACGTGGCGGCCATGCCTTGGATGTTTTAATGGCGCCTCTTGAATGGTCGAATGTCTGCCTTTGAATGTTGACTTTGACTGCTTCTGCCTTTGATGTCGAAGTGTCGCGATATCGTGACACTTCGACCGGGTCTTGGCTTGGGGACCGAAGTGTCGCGATATCATGACACTTCGGCCGGGCTTTGGCTATAGGGCGCGAAGTGTCGCGATATAGCTTGGGCTATAGGGCCCGAAGTGTCACGATATCACGACACTTCGGCCCGGCTTGGGCAAAGGGCCCGAAGTGTCGCAATATCGCGACACTTCGGCCCGGCTTGGGCTAAGGGCCCGAAGTGTCGCAATATCGCGACACTTCGGCCCGGCTTGGGCTAAGGGCCCGAAGTGTCGCGATATCGCAACACTTCGGCCCGGCTTGGGCTAAGGGCCCGAAGTGTCGCGATATCGTGACACTTCGGCCCGGCTTGGGATAAGGGCCCAAAGTGTCACGATATCGCGACACTTCGGCCCGGCTTGGGCCAAGGGCCCGAAGTGTCGCGATATCGCGACACTTCGGCCCGGCTTGGGCAAAGGGCCCGAAGTGTCGTGATATCGCGACACTTCGGCCCGGCTTGGGCAAAGGGCTCGAAGTGTCGTGATATCGCGACACTTCATCCCGAATTGGGCAAAGGGCCCGAAGTGTCGAGATATCGCAACACTTCGGCCCGGCTTGGGCCAAGGGCCCGAAGTGTCACGATATTGCGACACTTCGGCCCGGCTTGGGCCAAGGGCCCGAAGTGTCGCGATATCACGACACTTCAGCCCGGCTTGGGCAAAGGGCCCGAAGTGCCGCGATATCACGACACTTCGGCCCGGCTTGGGCTAAGGGCCCGAAGTGTCGCGATATCGTGACACTTCGGCCCGACGTGGGCTAAGGGCCCGAAGTGTCATGATATCGTGACACTTCGGCCCGGCGTGGGCAAAGGGCCCGAAGTGTCGCGATATTGTGACACTTTGGCCCGACTTGGGCAAAGGGCCCGAAGTGTCGCGATATCGTGACACTTCGGCCCGGCTTGGCAAAGGGCCCGAAGTGTCACGATATCGCGACACTTCGGCCCGACTTTTGATGAGGGCTTTGCTTTGAAGACTTTGTCTTGCTTTGATAAGGCTTGTCTAAGATGACCATCTTTGCTCTGCTCATTTTTCGACCTTCTAAACTGCTGTGTGAGTAGTTAGGACCATTGTTTGACCTCTGAGGGCTGCCCTGAAAGCTGTGTGTGTCAATGCGATCAGTGTTTGTAGTCACTTAATCGGATGGGTGCTATTTTGGTGTCTACATAAACAATAAATTTTTTTATTGCTTTGGTAGCCCAAAGGAGATGGAGTTCGCATCACTTGGATGTGAAAAATACCTTCTTTATGGTTACTTATAAGAAGAAGTGTATGTATAACCACCCGATTTTGAGGTTAAATGGGAAGAATACTATATACAAGTTGAAGAAGGCCTTGCATAGCTTCAAGAAATCACCAAGGTCTTGGCATGCCTAGATAGATAGATACTTATGACAAAGTGGCTTTACAAGAAGCAATAATAAGCCTACCCTCTACTCCAAGAAAGAATATAAATATTATTGTTGTATGTTTGTATGTAGATAATTTGACTTAATAAGCAGTATCTCAAAAGTGAAAGGTGAATTTAAAAATGTTATGATGAATGAGTTTGAAATGAAGGATTTTGGATTGATGTATTACTTCCTCAGAGTATATTTTCATCAATATGAATATGAAGTTTTTATTTTACAGAAAACATATGCTAAAGATATGTTGAAGATGTTTTATATAGAAAAATATAAATCAATTCCTACATTTATTGCTCATAGAGTAGTGTTGTGCAAGAACAATAGATATGAGAAAGTAAATGTGATAAGTTATAGGAACATTGTAGGAAGTTTGATACTTCTCACTAACACTAGACTAGACATTACTTATTCTCTTGTTTCAAGGTACATGAATGTAGGGTTATGCATAAGGGGTTGGACCTAAAATATACTTGTAAAAAAATAGTGAATCCTAATAAAAATCAAGGCAAATCCTAAGCAAATCAAATCATTCATATTCACACTAAAATTTAGGGGTATTTGAAGCTCTAAAAATTAAGGTCATCTTTGGGACATATTTTGACCTATTAAATCATCTTATAACTTCATAAGCACACCACCATTATATCAGGCTCAAAAAGAGTTTTCCAATGAGTACAAATATGCCTATGTTTGGATATATATTATGACGAATATACCCTAAGATAAATTATATCCTAAAAATTTTAGGCGAATGGGCCAACGTCGAGGGTCCTCATATTCGCCAATTTCCAAAATTGAAAATCTTAATATTCACCCAATTTGTAAATATTCGCAACTATGCATAACCCTGCATGAATGGACAATTTCAAATTCATTTGTGTTAAAATATTAACATGCACTTTACCTAATTTAAAATGTATTATTACTTTTTAAGGTTAGGGTTTTGCTTTTTAGGGTTAATATTAGGGTTTTCTTTCTAAAAACCCTAATATTTTCTAAACCCTAATTTC
Source organism: Wollemia nobilis (assembly GCA_028583015.1). Lineage (NCBI taxonomy): Eukaryota > Viridiplantae > Streptophyta > Pinopsida > Araucariales > Araucariaceae > Wollemia > Wollemia nobilis. The sequence continues at coordinate 4,292,670 of JAQPPZ010001245.1, read as the reverse complement.
TCTCTATATATAATCATATATGAATAATATTGTACTATCACTTTTGGTCCTAATAATTGATATAGAGAGATATGATCCACTTGTGAGAAAGTGGTAAGATCACCTATAAAGGAGAATTTTCCTTGAGGAAATACCCCCTCCCCTCTTTACATAGCATTTATTTATGATTTCACATGCTTGAATGTTGAAGAATATTTGAAAAGTTAAAGCAAGATTTGATCAACACCAAAATGTCTCAAATCCAATGCTCACATGGTCCTGTTGATGGAGATTCAAGACTTGAGACCTAAGATCTCTGAAACAATTGTATCATGGATTGATATTTTCAAAGTATGGAGGTTTTACATGGGCAAAATTTCTTCTAAAGATAAAGAATATTCACACATAGTGGCTACTTTGTTGCACCATGGCATGCTTGCTTCTATACTTAGAAGAAGGTCACTGTCATCATCAAGAGGAGATTCAAGTGTGCAATGGTGGTAGTGTAGGTAGATCCATCATAGTACAATGGAGGTCATGGAACATAGTAGAAGCCATGTGGATTTGTCACTTTTTTGGCTTTAGTATTAGAAATTGAACGTAATTTGTGGTTTGAGTATCTTGTTGCTTTTTTGGCTTCAAGATTATAAATTGAACATAATTCCTAGTTTGAATATTATGGAAAGAAACAACAATTGATATATGTGCATCCTTTCACTCACCCTCTAGATATCTAGGCAAAAATGTAGCCTTGAGTAAATTTTTAGCCAAGATCATTGATTGCAGATAAACAATAGTTCACAAGAGGTGAACAAAAAATCAAATTACACATGTCAAGTGGTGTTTTAGTGATTCGTTTCAACAAAGCAAGGTTGTGTTAATGGTATGCAGAAGGTTTGCAGCTGCTAATTAGATTTTTTTAAATGTGTGTAGAATCATCCAAAAACTTCAAGGGAATGCCACATTTATGGGTACAACAGGGTTGACAATGATGCAGACCCCTTTGAGTCTAATTTTTTTTATTTAAAAAAAATCCAAATATTAAAAAAAAATTGTCTAGGTTTGAAGGAGGTTAAATTCCCATATTTAGTGAAGGTTTTAGCAATGGTAAATCATGTATCTAGCATCAACGACCATATTATTGCCTTAAATTATAGATTAGTAGCCTGTGATTATCTCAATTGATCAAATTTGTGTTGTGAAACAAAAGAGGCACTTGAAGGGTGCTTGGTTCCTGGTGTTGAGGCTACCTCGTAGAAAGATCGATTAAAAATAGTGGTAGCCTAGCTTAAATCAGTGGTGCATATTTGATAGACTGCATGTCAAGGCTACCTCATAGAAAGTTCAATAAAAATCAATGGAATCCTAGCTTAAATTAGTTATGCATGTTTGATAGATTGCCTCTCCAATATTTTGAATGTAAAATGGTGCATTCATAGTGAAGATAACAAAGAAGCATGCAATATTTGTGAGAGGATAAAACCTATTTGTATGCAGAATATAAGAGAAGGCAAACCAAAATTAAAATAAAATCACATCCTAAGGTTACTATCAACCAATTAGAATGTCGGATAAAAACTCAGAGGACATAGAACAACGATGTGGTTATAGTGAAGGCATAGGAGAATAATAATTTAAATGTATTTTGCAGACCTTTTTCAACCCATCGTATCAGTTTTCTAAGGTGGCTAGCACGCAGGAGATAAGCCCTAACATGAATGAGATCCAGGGTACAAATCTCATCAATGTTTTTCTCATATGATTGTGAAAGTGCTATAAATAGGGTGCACTCTAATTTACTATAAATAGGATGCACCCTAATTTATTTTTGGGGTTACATTTTTTATACCACATATATTGTTTGTAGGTATTTTTGGTGCCTTGAAGGATACCAAGAAATTCTCAAGGTATGTGAAAAGGTGCTCTTGATTTTGGTATTTATTATTATGTAACTATGAAGATAGAGTTTTATGGTTGAGTAATTCTAATTAGGGTGGTAGCTTGGATGATTGAAGTCTACTTCTAACAATTATTTATGTCTTGGTTCTATACTAATTATATGGAGCTCAAAGAATAAATTATCATTGTTTATTTACTCCATAGAAGTTGAGTATACTATAGTCACTTTAGCTAGTACAAAAACCTTGTGGCATAGGAAGGTATTGGAGGACATTGGTGAGAAGCAATGTCATTTTATAGATATTTTTTGTGATAATATGGGTGAAATTCAATTTGCAAATAAAATAATATAATTGAATTACTAAACACTTTGATTTGAAGTACTACTTTATCAAGGATGTGGTACAAAAGAAAATAATAGAATTGAGTTACTATAGTACTCAAGAGCAGCTTGCAAATGTGTACATAGAAGTTTTCAAAAATCAATTCTTAAACTTAGAGATAGTCTTGTAGGACCTCTTAGCATTAATAGGGATATTTTTGGAAATGTGATGTTGAAGAAAAATTTCATAGTCACTATTTTAAAAAAATACTTGTAATTATAGTTGTACATATTTCTAGTTGTGCTTGTAATTGTAGTTGTGCATATTCTCAGTTGTATTTGTATCTATAGTTGTACACATTTCAAATTGTGCTTGCAACTATATGGTAGAATCAATTTGTTGTAGTGAGTGTGGTTAGATTAGTTTTCGGCTTTTTTATTGTTGAGTAAATTTAAAGTGTAATGGTTGTATAAAATTTCAATATAATGGTTACTATGTAAAATTATAGTGTATTAATTATTATTGTGTAAAACTACAATGTAATGGTTGTGTAAAATTATAGTATAATGGTTGTTGCGTGATACTTGTTATGTAAAATTACATCTAGTTGTGTGTGTAATTGTGTATGTGTTCTTTACCTTCATAAAAGTATTAGATTTCACAATTGATATCCTAGAAATAAATTAGAATTGTTATTGCTAATGGAAGTATGATTTTGTACATTAATGAATTATGTGTTCTTGCCTCAATGAATGAGATGATTTTTACTATAATTGGTATCAAACCTGGTTTTATCTTGCTTGATCTTTGAGGGAGTAATTAAATAATTGGAAATTATCCCTTTTCCCCTCTCTTTTCATCCTAATAAGAGACCCAATAATTCAACATGAAGAGTTAAATGATAGCCCAAATTATAATGACTAAATGTCAATCAATCACCATGGAAAACATCCTGGTGGGGGAGTTCAACATCGATGAAGGTCAAGTTGATGGATCAAGGGCAAAAATAGGAGTTTATCTTTGTTCGAAGATGATGACAAGTGTATCATGAAAAGTTTTTATAGTTTGGCATAGGTTAAAAAAATAATGAAGCTATTAAAATTTATGGATATTATCCATGATTGGAACATTAAAGAAATGACCAGTAGGAAGATAAAAAATATTTAGAATATCTAGGAGGTATGCTTCCATTAATGCTTTTTTATTTTTTAAACTTTTGCACACATGCCTTGTGTAGGATATTCAACACCTAGGGAATTCATGCTACATAATTCCAATAGCTTTTTAACCACCTACATTGTAGTAGTTATGAACATGATTAATGTAATTGATTTAAGGATATTTTTAAGGAAATTATATGCACTTGAGTAACATCATTCATTTATCAATATATTCTCAAATCTAAATCATTATGTATTCTATGGAGGATTGCTCCTACTATTAATTGTTGGAATTTATGGCTTGCAAGGAATAATATAATGTTTAAAAATAAATCTTAAAAGTATAAGGTATGTAATATGCTCTCGAAGTATAATAGTCATAGTTATTAGTATAAAACATACCCAATAGACGTTTAAGGTATGGAATATGCTCTCGAGATGACATCTGTGATAAAATCTTCGATAATATTCTCCAAAAATCCACCCTTCGTCGTCGCCTCCCTCGCTAAGGTCTTCCACCGCAAAGCGTTCTCCATCAATTTAATGCTCACTTTGCTATCCATAACAGTCCTAATGGATTTGTCCACATCCTCCCTCCTAATTAGACCGTCTTCTCTCTTATTCAATATCAATCCCATATTCCACACCTCCTCCACATACTTTGCATTGGTCGTCTGATCACTCCACTAAGGTATGGTAAGAATGGGGACACCTGAGCTTAGGCTCTCCATTATAGAATTCCATCCATAGTGGGACAAAAACACACCCATGGTAGGATGAGAAAGGACCTCCATCTATGAACTCCATGACACCACAAGTCCCCTATCGACAGTTTCCTCCATGAACCTGACGGGAATATCTTCCACACTATTATTTTCTCCTTTGTTAGAGACTTGCCAAACCACCCATAAGAAGTGATGCCTGCTTTCTTTGAGCCCCATCGCAATTTCCTCCAACTGTTCTTTTGAAATTGGAACTATGCTACTAAAGGAAGCGTATACTATGCTGTAGTCCCCTTTGTATCGAGCCACTCTAAGCAGTTTACTGCTTCCATAGATGTGGAACGACATCTATATTTTCTAGGCAATTACCCTTTAGAAACCCCCTCAGCACAAGAGGACCCACGACCTGGATTGGAAATACCGATTTCATGGACTCTATTTCTCTCGCTTTAAGGTGCTCAAAGGAGTTCATGAGCACCTGTTACAAATATTAATCCTGATGTCATGCCTCTACCCAATTGCACTCAAAAATTGGGTGAAGCAGGAATGCACTCATGAATTTGGGCATCCTAGTAAGATTTTTGACTTGACATCACACGTGCCTTCTAATAGATGTGATGTTTGACATATTCGATCTCTGCATAAGTTAATTCCAGTTAGATGATTGGTTAGAAACCCTATTTTAGGTTCTGTCAGAACCTGTCAGAGGATAACCTCTATTTTCCTCTCCCCATGGCTATATAAGGTAGTTTGGGTATTCAGAAAAAGAAGTGGAGAGTGTGGAATTTTTGAGAAATAGGTAAGAGAAAAATAGTCATTCATAGAGCAGTAGACGAGAGTAGTTTAGTGAGCATAGTAGCTCATCTATTTAATATTCGAGTAATAGACTCGACATTTGTTTTTCGTCTCAATTTATCCTATAGCTTTAGTCTACAAAAGTTTGTATATCCTCGTTCGAGGATGTTTGTAACCCTTTATTTGAATAAATAGATTTTCCATAGTTTTTAGCAGGGTTTCTCTCTATCAATATCTGCATTTATTGTGACTTACTTCTCTATTTCTAAACTTAATTTTATTGCAATCATTTCTTGTGATTCATTTACTGCTAGCCATTCCTAGCAGGGCTCACTATTCCTCTTGTGAAACCTCTTCAATCGCTTCCTCAAATGGATCAATCTCGAATCCAAAAAGGGTCTATGCTTGAAGTGTCGAACATCGCCTCCAAAATTTTTCTCTCCCGCCAGGACAACACTTCATGAGCAAATTAAGGGGTCACCACATTTTGTTTGAGTGCCCGAATAACATATTTTTTAAGGCAAAATTTGCTTAAGTGTGGAGTTGTCCACCTGACTACGCAGCGTAGTCTGATGGTGCAATAAATCATGAGCACAGTTGGACAAGATAGCCTAAAGAAGAGCAACATTTTTGACTAAGTGTCAGCCAACCTCCCGAATTTGCAGTGCAGTAGGACTGCAATGCCTTTGACTAGCATAGTAGGGCATTGACCACCTCCTCACCTGAATTTGCATTTTATCTTTTGCGCAGCCCGACTACGCACATTTCTTGTGTGCAACCTGACTGCACACATTCTTTTGTGTGAAGCCTGATTGCGTAAGTTTCCTTGCATAGCTCGACTACATAGAATTTTTGGAGCACAACCCAAATTCGGGAGTGTAGCTCAACTTCGGGCCCTCTTCACCTTGCACTCCCTGATGGTGGCCAAACCAAAAAACAAACTACAAATGGATATCATATCCCTTGATCCCTTGACGTGGAGACCGAAGTAGAATGACTACTAGTAGCAACAACTTGCAGTTGCAAATCCCATGCTTCAATGGGAAGAACTACGATTACTGGAGCATCTAGATGAATATCCTATTCAGATCTTAGGAGCTATGGGAGTTAGTCAAGAACGGCTACCCAGAGTCAGCATATGTAGCAGTACTAGCCACTATCTCTCAAGTAGATAAGGACCTATTGAAGGAGAACACGAAGGACCAGAAGGCCCTCTTTTACATCATGCAAGTGGTCAAGGAGACCATATTCCCATGGATCACATCAGCCACCAAGGTAAATTAGGCCTGGGATATTCTGGCCAGATCATACCAGGGCACCAACAAGGTGAAGTTGGTGAAGTTGTAGATGCTCAAGAGGGAGTTTTAAAATTTGTAGATGAGTGAGTCTGAATCCATAAGTGATTTCTTCACCTAGATGACGGACATTTTAAACTACATGTAGTTAAATGGAGAAATTATGTAGATCCAGATAATCATGTAGAATATTCTCAGAAGTCTACCTACCAAGTTTGACTCAGTTGTGATAGAAATCAAAGAATCAAGGGATATATCAACCCTATTTACATATGAGCTCATGGATTCCCTACAAACACATGAGCAAAGGTTGAGCCATTCATCTCAGACCTCTCTAGAGCAAGAATTCAAGGCTTAGGTCTCATTTTGAGATAATGATAGACAAGAATCCTACCATGGCACTTCTAGTTCTCATAGAGGAAGAGACAAAGGCAGGCATGGGAAAGACAACAAGTCATGAGGTGGTCAAACCCTAGTGAGGAAGAGACCAATTTCAACTTCCATCAGCAAGGAGGAAGAGGTGGTTCAAAAAATCAACAAGCTAGATATGGTTAGAAGGACATGTCAAATGTCCAGTGCTATTACTATAATAAGTTTGGCTATTACATCTCATAATGCAAAAAATGGATGGCCAATGAGAACCAGCAGTAGGCCCATTACATAGATGAAACAATAAATATGGTAGGAGTAAACGTGTTGTTGACTTGCAATAATTAAGGAGGAGTGCCAAAAGAATATCTGGTATTTAGACATTGGGTGCAGTAACCACATGACGAGGAACAAGGAAATATTCTCATAACTGGATGAAACAGTCCAGTCGTGAATATGGGGAACAACAACAAGGTTTCCATGATGGGAAAAGGAAAGATCCTCATCTACACCAAGCACAGTGAATGAAAGTATATTTGTGATGTCTACTATGTGCATGGCCTGAAGCACAACCTGTTGAGTGTTGTATAGCTTGTGCATAAGGGACATACGATCTAATTCAAATATGTAGTATGCACCATCAGATACAAGTCACATGGGCAAATTACAACTGTGTCCATGATGAAGAATACAATATTTTCATTACAAATTTAAAATGAATTATTGATGTCTCTAAGTGTAGTTGTGAAAGATGCTACCTGGTTGTGGCATCTCATATTTGGTCACCTGAGCTTTAGTGGACTGAATCAACTGCATAAGAAGTATATGGTGAAGGGTTTACCCCTGATAGAGCAGTAAAATCAAATTTGTGAGGGTTTCTTAGTCGAAAAACAACATAGGGACTCATTCCATTTTAGACAGTCTTGGAGAGCATCACAACCACTAGAGCTGGTGCACTCAGACATTTGTGGTCCGATGCAGACTAGCACATTTATCGGCAATAAAGAATTCTTGACATTCATAGATGACTTCAGTCGTAAGACTTGGATCTATGCCATCAAGCTGAAGTCAAAAGCATTTTCCAAATTCAAGGAGTTCAAGGATCTAGTGGAGAAATATAGCGGATATCAGATTAAGACTCTCAGGATAGATGGTGGAGGTGAATACATCTCCAAAAAATTCCATAACTACTGTAAGTAGCATGGAATTCAAAGGTACCTCACTACTAGATACACACCACAACAAAACAACGTAGCTGAGAGGAAGAACAAGACCATCATGGAGATGGAACGTAGCATGATGAAGGTGAATGGATTGTCGCACGAGTTCTATATAGAGGCTGTAACATGTGTAGTCTACCTACTGAATAGATGTCCCACCAAAAGCGTGAAGAAAAAAATCCCTCAAGAGGTCTGGAGCGGTGTGAAGCCAAGTGTGGCTACTTGCGTGTGTTTGGGTGCATTGCATATGCACATGTTCCAAAAGAGAAACGACAAAAGCTGTATGATAGAGTAGAGAAGGGCATCTTCATAGAGTACAGTGAGCAGGCGAAGGCGTACATGCTGTACAAACTTGTGACGAAGAAGCTCATCATCAGTCAAGATGTTAAGTTTCTAGAAGATGAAGCCTAGAACTGGAAATTAAAGGTTGGCCAGCCTGAGCCAAAAGTAGTGGAGTCTATTGAATTGGATGAGGGTAGCGTGCAACCACTTGCAACCTCAAGTAGTAGCAGCAGTGCCAGCAATAGCACAACCTCACCATATTTGACACCTCCACTTGCAAGCAAGACCCTGAACTTGAGGGCTCTGGAAAAGATGAAAATATTACAAGAAATTTACAAGGCAACCCAAACCCACAAAGATGAAGAATACTCTGACTTTACATTCTTTACTGAAGTTGATCTAGTGGAGTTCGAAGACGCAAGTCAGAATCAAAAGTAGATGCAGGCGATGGATGAGGAGATTAAAGCCATTCAAAAAAATGATACATGGCAACTGACAGGCCTTCCAGCCAGGAATAAGACCATTGGGGTCAAGTGGGTGTATAATACAAAGTTCAACGCCCAAGGAGAAGTTGACAAGCATAAGGCCAGACTGGTGGCGATGGGTTACAAGCAGAAGTTAAACATTGATTACCATGAGGTATATGTGCCTATAGCCCAACTTGACACAGTTAGGATGATCCTGGCATTGGCATCCCAGTAGGGTTGGAATATGCACCAGATGGACGTCAAGTCAGCCTTCCTCAATGGAGTATTGGAGGAAGAGGTCTACATAGACCAGCCACCAGGTTATGAAATTGAAGGCCAGGAGGGCAAAGTCCTGAAGCTAAAGAAGGCCCTGTATGGTTTGAAGTAGGTGCCCCGGGATTGGTATAGCCAGATTGACAGTTATTTTTAGGAGAATGGTTTTGTAAAATGCCCATATGAGCACACTCTGTACATGAAGACAAATGAAGCAGGTGAGCTCATTATCGTTTGCCTATATGTGGATGATTTGATTTACACTGGCAACAACACAACATTGTTTGCCTAGTTCATAACAGCCATGAAGAAGGAGTTCGAGATGATAGACTTAGGGCTGATGAAGTATTTTATTGACATTGAAGTTGACCAATCAGAAGATGGCATCTTTATTTCTTAGAGCAAGTATGTGAAGGATATCCTAAAGTGGTTTAAGATGGAGGATAGCAAACATGACATCACACCTGTTGCCACAGGTTTGAAGCTGAGAAGGTTAGACTCTGGTAGAAATGTCGATCCAACTCTATTCAAGAGGCTAGTTGGCAGTCTAATATATTTGACTACAACTCGACCAGATCTAATGTTCAAAGTCAGTATAATCAGTCATTTTATGGAGACTTCAAAGAACACGCACTGGCAAGCAGGTAAGAGGATCTTGCACTATGTCAACAAGACATGGAACCATGGCCTATTTTACGCTAGATAGGACCATTTGGAATTACTGGGCTTCACAAACAGTGATTGAACTAGCAACACCAATGATTGAAAGAGCACCTTTGGGTATGCTTTCCTTATCAGATCAGGGGCAGTCTCATGGGCATCCAAGAAGCAACCCATCGTTACATTTTCCATAGCCAAAGAAGAATATTTCACCACCACATCAGCCGTATGCTAGGTAGTTTGGTTACGAAGAGTTTTGAGTGAAATGAACTATCCTTCGAAAGGTACAAAAACATTTTTTTGTGATAATAATCTAGTCATTGCACTGTAAAAGGATCCTATATTCCATAGACAGATGAAGCACATCAATATTTGTTATCACTTCATCAGAGAGTTGGTGAATTTTAGAGAAATTCAGCTATAGTTTTGCATATCCAAGGAGCAGTTGGCAAATAATTTCATTAAGCCTTTGAAGGAGGAAGACTTCAATATATTGTGAGAGTATCTTGGAGTCAAAGCGCTCATGAAATCAGGCTTAAAGGAGGGTGTTAGAAATATTAATCCCGATTTCATGCCTCCGCCTAATTGCGCTTCGGAATTGGGCGAAGCCGGACTACGCTCGTAAAGTTGGGCATCCTGGCAATATTTTTGACTTGACATCGCACATGCCTTCTAACAGATGTGACATATGATAGATACAATCACTGCATAAGTTAATGCCAGTTCGATGATTGGTCATAAACCCTAGTTTAGGGTCTGTTAGAACCTGTCAGAGGATAAACTCTATCTTCCTCTCCCTGCGGCTCTATAAGGCAGTTCAGGTCTTTAAAAAAAATAGTGGAGAGTGGGGAATTTTGGAGAAATAGGTAAGAGAAAAGAAGTCATTCACAGAGTAGCAGATGAGAGCGGTTTAGTGAGTAGAGTATCTCATTTATTTAATGTTCGAGCAGTAGACTTGACATTCATTTTGCCTCTTAATTTATCCTACAACTTTAGTCTGCAGAAGTTTGTATATCCTCATTCGAGGATGTTTGTAACCCTTTATTTGAATAAATAGATTTGCCATAGTTTTTGGCAGGGTTTTGCTCTATCAGTATCTAAGTTTATTGTGACTTACTTCTCTATTTCTAAACATAATTTTATTGCAATCATTTCTTGTGATTCATTGACTACTAACCATTCCTAGCAGGGCTCGTTGTTCCTCTTGTGAAACCTCTTCAATCGCTTCCTCAAATGGAGCAATATCAAATCCAAAAAGGGTCTATCCTTGAAGTGTCGAACGTCGCCTCCAGAAGTTTTCTCTCCCCCTAGGACAACACTTCACAAGCAAATTAAGGGGTCACCACATTTCATTCGAATGCTTGAATAGCATATTCTATAAGGCAAAATTTGCCTAAGTGTGGAGTTGTCCACCCGACTACGCAGCGCAGTCCGACGGTGCAATAAGTCGTGAGCGCAGTTGGACAAGACAACCTAAATAAGAGCAGCATTTTTGACTATGTCAGCCAACCTCCCGACTTTGCAATGCAGTCGGACTATGCTGCCTTTGACTAGAACAGTCGAACGTTGACCACTTCCTCCTCCCGACTTCGCATTTTATCTCGTGCGCAGCCCGACTGCGCACATTTCTCGTGCGCAACCCGACAATGCACATTCTTTCATGTGCAACCCTTCTGCGCAAGTTTCCTTGTACAGCCGAACTGCGTAAAAGTTCAAGAGTGCAACCCAACTTTGGGAGCGCCACCCAACTTCGGGAGTGCAGCCCGACTTCGGGCACCCTTCACCCTGCGCTCCCCGATAACGACCGAACCAAAAAAATAAAAAAATAAATCTACAACACCCACGTTGCTTCCGACATGGTTTCGAATTGAAGTATAAACTATCGCCCATGCGCGTAGGGGTTGGAAGGTTGCAAAAACGACGATAGCTCTGTCAGCCGCAGCGGTGAAAGTCCCGGTATTTCTACCACCTCTGCTGCTGCCTCCGCCTTGACTGAAAGCAAAATGGATTAAGCTTAAATTCGAGGGAATACATAAAGAAAGTAAATAAAGCAGTTTTTAAGAGTGTTATTTAGAATATCATCGTATCGATAATGCTACCCATTCTATTTGAACTTTCAAAACCTTCAACGTTAAACTGCTTAAACTCGTATACTAAAAATACCTTTGGATCTATGAAGTATATGAATACATGGAAGACACTTACCGAGCCCTTTTGCATAGTGATAATAGATGGAGAAAGCAGCACAAGTCTGGCACCAGAGAAAGGCCGAAGGAATGCTAATTTCCTTGTAATCTTTGAAAACCATTCGAGCCCGAAGCTGCCAAAAACGATGCATGATACGGAGTCGCCATGATGATTGAAGCTCTCTATGAGGTGCTAAAGGGATGCCCCTCCGACGGTGCGCAACTGATCCAATAACATTTGTTCATCTTTTAACGGATCGAAACTGGAAGGCAGTCCATCGGAGATTGTCTCGAATCGAAGATCTGGAACTGTTGATGACATGACAACATTATGCACCTCGAACATGCGCTTGCCCGTTGTCTCGGTGATGACGGATGTGAAACTAACTTCTTTAGAGGCGAGCCTTTTGGACAACTCCATGAGCAGATTCATATGACCCTGCTGAGGAAAGGGGAACATCATAGTGTGAGGCTTAATCCTATTATCCAATGGGCCTGTGCACTCCATTCAAATAATTATTGTGGTTTCTACAGCTCCAAAGTCTCCAAAGAGCAAGTGTTTTGGAATGTTACCAACAGTCTCCAAAGAGCAAGTGTTTTGGAATGTTACCAATGATCTCCAAGGATTCCAATAGTGGAGGAGCAGGTTCGCACGGTTCGTACCCAGAGGTATTCCGTGAAATAGTAGCAACAACAAATAAAGGTCATGTGTGCATGTCAATCATACCCTTGATTGCGGTGGTGGTAGTGCCGTAAATCAATTGTAGGTTGTGAGGTTAGGCGTATAAATCCAAAAAACTTTTTTGAATCCCAAAAATTCCAACTCTTAACCTCCTAATCTAAACCACACGTTACATATACATTTGTTTAAAAAAAAAATTATAATCTACAACTGATTATATGAGATATTTGTGTAGGCCACAATCCGCCGGAATTTTCTATCAATGTTAGTGATTACTTGATATCTCTCGCTCAGCGTCGCCAGGCTTTAGGCTACAACCCACTAAAATTTTCTATCAACGTTAGTGATCACTAGATCTCTTTGCGTCTCCAGGCCTTATCGATTGTGAAAATAAAAGATAATTTTATTTTACAGTATGGTTGCTATATTTTATTTCAATATACTATTTTTTTTAATATGATGTAAAGTATAATGTGTGGTAAATGTTTAACCTTTATTTTAGTACTAAGGCTTATAACTTTTAATATTAAGAGGAGATGTTGACAGGTGTAATGATAGGTGTAAAATTTTTAAGTGTCATAGTGGCTTGATATCATAGTGAATTGGTAATTTCTTAGGTGATATCTTAGTGAGTTGGTGATTGCTTAGGTATAGCAATGTTTTGGTGGTGATTGATAAAGCAATTTAATTTATTGTCAATCTAGGTCTATATTAGTGAGTTGATGATTGCTTAAATGTGTTTTGGTGTTTTGGTGGGGATTGATAAGTTATCCTAATTTATTGTCAATCTAGATCCATTTTCATAGGTGATGAGTTTTTTAAAAAAATTTATACATTTTCTTGTGTACGAGGCAATAATTTAATCCTTCTAGATCATGAGCCCTTGCAATAGTATATTCATATTGTGATGCTTTTCTTTCATAGTCTATCTTTTGTTTTCTTCCTTTATATGAAAGTGTTGCCTATTTAGCATTCATTGGGTTCACAAATCTAATTTGGACTTGTGGAGTGGCATTCCATTCAGCAACATACAACTAGTCTAGCATTGCTAGTGAAGGATTAAAGGTGTATCTAAAGTAATGAGGCAACTACCATAATTTCCTTTTGTTACCATCCAATAAATTTTTTTGGCCTATGTACATCTCCAAAGCAAGATGTGTGGTATGAAACTAAATGGTGCGGGAAGCAGGATCGTTTTTATATTGAATCGATTTTTGATTGTAAGGTAGAAAACCCACAATAGACTTAATTTATATATTTGTTCGATGATGCCTTATTATCATATGTGGATTGCATTTATATACCTAGTCTAATAGTTGTAAGAGTGAAGGGTTGTGACCCTAGAATATAATGAATAAATAATATAAGTAATTAGGACATGTTAGGAGGGTCCTAACATGCCACCCCCCTTAAAGGAGCTTTGTCCTCAAAGCTGGAAATTTGGAAATCGCTGCTGGATATCTTGAAAATTTTCCCACATTGTGTCTTCTAAAGGTAGACCTTTCCAATGGATTAAAACTTTCGTGATATCACGAGTACGAAGGTGACGAGAGCGGTGATCCAAGATAGCTTCTGGCTCAACTAGAAGTACTCCATCATCAAAGAATTTAGGGAGAGTGGGTTGTGTCATGATATGGGCTCCCACTACGAGCTTAAGGCAAGATACATGAAATAAGGGGTGAAGTTTGGAAGAGGTAGGAAGCTCTAGTTTGTAAGCAATGGTCCCAATACGTTGGAGAACTTTATACAGCCCATAAAATTTGGGTGCTAACTTCTGAGAACCTTTTTGTTTAAGAGAGGATTGACGGTAAGGTTGGAGATGTAAGAAAACCATATCACCCTCGTGGAAACTACGTTCGCTTCTATGTTGATCGGATTGCTGCTTCATGCAATGTTGGGCGGTGTGTAGGTTCTCTTTTAGGATCCGTAGCATGTCATCTCTATTAGCAAGTTTCGTTTCCACCGCATGGACTTTTGTAGTCCCTGTAATATAGGAAGTGAGGGATGGTGGTGTTTGACCATATAGTGCTTCATAAGGAGTCATTTTGATGGACGTATGGTATGAAGTGTTATACCACCATTCTTCTAGTGAAAGCCACTTTACCCAATGGAGTGGTTGAATAGAAACAAAACATCGAAGGTATGTTTCCAAGCATTTATTTACAACTTTTGTTTGGCCATCGGTTTGAGGATGGTAAGTAGAGCTCATACAAAGTTGAGTACCTTGTAATTTGAATAATTCCTTCCAAAAGGTGCTAGTGAAAGTTGGGTCGTGGTCACTAACAATTGTGGAGGGCATACCATGTAATTTAAAGATGTTATCTAGGAAGAGGTGGGCTATAGTGCTAGCGATATAAGGATGAGCCACGGGAAAAAAATGGGCATATTTAGATAACCGATCAATGACTATGAAAATGGTTGTTTTTCCTCCTAATTTTGGTAATCCTTTAATAAATTCCATAGAAATATCTACCAATGTTTTGGTGGGTATAGGAAGAGGTTGAAGTAATCCTGGAATAGCGAGGGTCTCCCCATTTTGTCTTTGGTAAACTTCACATTCTTTTAAAAAGTTTTTCATGTAATTTTTCATTCCTACCCAATAGAAGGAGGTAGTGGCTCTTTTATGGTTTTTAAGAACCCTGAGTAGCCTGCAGTGGGTGAGGTATGTAACTCATGAAGAAGTTTTTCATGATAAGTTGAATTGGGGGTGAGGACCATCCTCCCTTTGTATATTAATATATTGTCCTTCCAAGTGTATGGAGTTTTGCTACTAGGATTATGTTGAAGTTGTTGATTTAAGGCATGGATAGTAGGATCATTTATCCATTCTTTGTGCACCTCATCTACCCATTTAGGAATAAGGGAGGAAAGAGCATGGACTTGAGGCATATCTTCAAATTTTCTAGAAAGTGCATCGGCTGCCATGTTGTCCTTTCCATTTTTATATGTAATTTCATAATCATAGCCAAGAAGTTTAGTAACCCATTTTTGTTGTTCCAGGGTATTAGTCCTTTGTTCCAAAAAATACTTCAAGCTATGATGGTCAGTGCGTATAATGAAATGTTGGCCAATAAAGTAAGGCCTCCAATGTTGAATAGCATGGAAAATACCCAACATCTCTTTTTCATACATAGAGTAAGCTAAATTCTTAGGATAAAATGCTTTGCTTATAAAATCTAGAGGCCTTTCATCCTGCATGAGTACGGCTCCCATTCCTATTCTTGAAGCGTCACTTTCAATGATGAACGGTTTAGAAAAGTTGGGCATGGCTAGAACAGGGGTGGTACACATTGCAGTTTTCAAGGTGATAAAGGCCTCATCTACTTTAGATGACCATTTGAAAGCATTTTTCTTAAGTAATGCTATTAGAGGAGTAGCGATTTTACCATAATTTTGGACAAATTTTCTATAATATCCCGTTAGTCCAAGAAACCCACGTAGAGCTTTTAAGGTTTTTTGAATAGGCCAATTTTTCACCTCCTCAATTTTTGAAGGATCTACCATAACTCCTTCCTTTGAGACAATATGCCCTAAGTATTCAATTTCTTGTTTTCCAAAGGAAAACTTTGATATTTTTGCATAAAGTTGATTTTCCTCCAAGATTTGGAATGCTTGTCTAACATGGTCCAAATGTTCTTCCCATGTTTTGCTATAAATCAAAATTTCATCAAAGAAAACTAATATAAATTTACGAAGAAAAGGGTGAAATACCTTATTCATTAGACTTTGAAAGGTAGAAGGAGCATTGGTTAGGCCAAATGGCATCACCAAGAATTCGTAGTGCCCTTCGTGAGTGCGAAATGCCATCTTAGGAATATCCTTTTCATTGACTCATATTTGGTGGTAGCCTGACCGTAAGTCTAACTTGGAAAAATAAGCTACCCCATGGAGTTCATCTAATAGCTTGTCTATGACCGGAATAGGAAATTTATCTTTGATGGTCATTTTATTAAGCGCTTGAAAATCGACACATAAACACCACGAGCCATCCTTTTTTATAACTAAAATAATTGGAGAGGAGTAAGGGCTTTTGCTAGGTCTAATGACTCCTGCCTTAAGAAGCTCTTGAACTAATTTCTCTATTTCGGTCTTTTGGAGGTATGGATAATGATAAGGTCTAATATTAGGAGGGTGATGCCCTGGAAATAGTGGAATAGTGTGATCATGACTACGTTGTGGAGATAGTCCTTTTGGTTCATTGAATACCACCTTATGGTGGTCTAAAATATTTTGTAACTCTGGTGTCTTGTCTTCTTTGTGACTAGGTTGAATTGAAAATAATTGGGCGACCATTCCTTTGTTTCCTCTTCGGATAATTTTCTCCATTCTATGTGAGCTGACGATTTGGGAAGGTCCTAATTTTAGGCCTTGGATAATATAGGTTTGGTTCTTTGCTGTGAATTTCATCCATAGTTCATCAAATTCCCATTGGACTATGCCCAAATTTCATAACCATTGTATGCCTAGTACAATGTCGCACCCACCTAGGGGTAGGACGTACATGTCGTTTTTCATGTTATAAACCCCCATAGTTAGTTTGATATTTCTGCATTTTCCTTTGCATGCAATTTTTCCATCGTTTCCATCACTTCGAAGTTATTGCAAGGGTATATAAAATAATTTGCTTGTTTAGCCACCTCTGGATTGATAAAATTGTGTGTGCTACAAGAATCTAGGAGCATGGTAAGGTTTTGTTTCTTAAAATACCCTTTAACTCACATTGTTTGAGGGGCAAAAAATCCGGCAAGGGCATTGAAGGAAACCTTTGGTGCATTTTATTCATCACTTTCAAGTGTGTTGGATAATACCTCTACTTCGAGTTTAGGTTCCTCTTCAGTAGAATTCCCTTCCTCTATGGCATCTAGAATATATAATTTTTGTGAGGCACATTTATGATTTCTATCAAATTTCTCATCGCAATGGTAGCAAAGACCCTTAGCTTGTCTTTCCTTCATTTCCTCAAAACTCAGACGCTTAATTGGTAGAGCAGGGTTAATTTTGGGGGCTGTGTAGGAGTTTTGGGTTCTTCCATTTTGCATTGGTTTGGGGTTGGTATAAGTGTTTGATGGTTTCCCCCAAGTTGGTTTTGTGAACCGATTCCATGACTTGATTTTGTCCTCTGCTAATTTCGCCAAGCCGATGGTATCTAACATGCACAATAATAAAATGACCTCATTTTGTATGTTGGTCATGGGTTTAGTTCTTTAAACCTTCATATTTGTGTGTACTATTATTTGTGCTTTTTGAGTTGTGTCTTCTTCTAAATATGGCCTCATCATCTAACAACTCAAATTTCATGGTCACCACAAAATTGGATGGTTCTAATTATACAAATTTGAAATGTGAAATTGATTTAACTCTACAAATGAAAGTATAGGGAAAATTAGAAATAGAAAATAAACTTGAAGATGTCTATGAGTCTACAAACTGGGATAAAATAGATATGAATTCCCAAGCAACTATTTTATGAAAAATTAGGCTAACCATTAGGCCTATGATCAATATCTAAATATAACAAATGAAGTGTGGGGGTGTTTACAATCAATGTATGAAAACAAGAGCAATTTAAAAGATAATTGGATCATCTAAAAATGAAGAAAGTTGATAATATGAATGATACATTACATAATTTTACTCATCTAAAAATAGAGCTATCATAGAAATTTGATAATTAGAAAACTAGAATATTTGTATGGATCTTTGTTGAATGAAGAGGATAAACTTTAGAAGTTTGCATTTGAGTCTAGCAAGAGTTCATAAGCATTTATGACTAGAGGTAAAAATAAAAAATTCAATTAAGGAGATATTCCAAAATAAAGGAAGTTAGCAAAGGAATAATGAAAGGCAATGGAATCAACAAAATAAAAATAATCAAATGAACCATTTTTAGAAAGAACAAAAGGAATGGAAAAATCAAAGGAATAATACTGGAAGGAAAAAATCCATCATATATTAAAATTGTAGAGAGGAAGTGCATAAGAGTGACCAATACCCTTATAAATCATATGAAGACAAATAAACTTTTATCAAAGACAATCAAATTTTGTTCAAGGAGAAGAACATAGTGAAAATATTTTGACAGTGTCATTCTTTGCTCTAGGAAGTTCAAACAACACATGGTATAGTGATTTAGGGGCTAGCCAAAACATGACTTACAATAAAAACTTATATGATTATTTAGAAGTTAAAGGAGTAAGTAAATTACTTAGTGATGATATTTCACATCAAATTGAATCAATAGTTTCAATTCCAATGAAAATACATATGGCAAAAAATTAAAAATAAAATATGCGAATCTTGTGCTTAAATGAAAATTCTTCTCTCAATAATCTAAATAACGTGACATGGTTATAAGATTGAGTTCTATTCAAATAAATATTTTATAAGGAACCTTAATGATAGATTCAAGGTTGTAGCTATAAGAGTTGAAAGTGATGGCATCTATAAATTCTTAGCATCTATAGACAAGATGACTTACCTCACTACAAGTGACTCTACAAGTGAATTATGGCATCAAAGGTTTGGTCATTTGAATTATCAAAGTTTGGCTATGCTTTTAAATATGAACATAGTTGAAGAAATCCCTTGGATCAGGGTAAACAAAAGTGTGAGTACAAGATGTAATATTGGCAAATAACATAGAGAAATTGTTTTAAAAATCAAATTTAAGGGCAAGTGAACCCCTTGATTTTGTCCATTGTGATTTATGTAGGTCTATGACTCCTCCATTAAAAGTATGGACTACGCAATTATAACCTTCATTAATGAGTTTTCAAGAAACGTTTGGTTGCACTTCCTCAAGCAAAAGGATGAAGTGTTTGGTAAACTTGTAATGTTTAAGGTGCTTTTCAAAAGCCAAAGTGGTAAAATGATAAAGAGGATAAGAAAAAATAATGGTAGATAATATGTCAATGATAAAATCAAGGATTTTTGTGAGAATCATGGATTAAAATAGAATCACCAATAGGTATTATCCCCCCAAAAAAAGTTTTTTTGGAAGGAAGAATAGGACCTTGGTGGATATGGGTCGATACATACCACAATCCAAGGATCTTCCTTTGTTTCTTTGGGGTGAAGTGTTCCATATAGTAGCTCATGTTTTGAAAATATCACCTATAACTTGTTTGAATAACATCACTCTAAACGAGGCATGGAATCGAACGTAGCTCATGTTTTTATTTTCCTTGGTGAAAAGAGCAGATTTCATATTTGGTAACAAATATATATGGGATGGTATTAGGTTGGATTAATTTTATATTGATGATATTTCTAACCATTGATCATTACCAACAATAAATCCTTATTCTAAAGTTCAGTGAGCAATATTATCGCTACAAGAGCATTAAGATGAGGACATTGTTGACTAGAAAAGATCTTTGGGATATTGTTCAGGTTAGTTATGATGAGTTAATATATTGGTCTATTATCCCACATAGTGATAGACAAGCAAAGAAGGATACCAAGAAGAATAACTCTTTACCATTGTTCACATCCAGTTAGCTCTATAAAAGAGCTTATTTCCAAGGATTGTATATGCAAAGTCAACCAAGGATGCTTAGAAGGTCCTACGAGAGGCTTATCAACATAGTGACCAAGTGAAAGTGTTCAAGTTATAGATCTTGAAGAGAGAATTTGAGAATTTAAGAATGCAAAAGGCTAAAAATGTAAGTGAATATCATGTTGTAGTAAATGATGTGGTTAATACAATGTTCACTCTCGAAGAAACAATAAAGATGAAATTTGTAAAGATAGTACTAAAAAATCTAACACCAAGATAGAACCCTGATTCCATCATTATTAAAAAGAGTAAATATTTAACAACATTTAAGTTTGATTATCTTATTGGTTTTATTATATCACATGATAAAATACCAACACACACCTTTGGTAATGTAAAGAAAAGAAATTTTCCTCAAAATTATGGATATTTTGAAAAAGAATAATAATGTTAGTACAAGCAACCACTGCTTTTGTTATTTTATCCAAGTTATTTTAAGAAATAAATAGTACACATCCTCATTCTTTTAGATTTAAATATTAAAAAACAATTTAAAATTTTTATTTAAATTAATAAAATATATTATTATTGTTATTTTATTTGACATATAGTATATACTACTTATCCATTCAAATTTGAACCATGAATCATCGTTTAAAATTACAAAATATATATATATATATATATATATATATATATAAAAAGAAGAGTTGGTCACAACCACATTACTTTTAGTAATTTATAACAGCACACTACAGGCTTCAAACCAGGGTTGCTCCCACAAAACCTATTCAGCTTAGTTATTCCTATTCGGCTTAGTTATCATTGACACTTGGTGCAATGTAAGGGAGACCAATGGTCACTTGGAATTCATACCATCATCTCTGTCTAGCCCACACTCAGAAGATCGATGTGAGGGGAACCAATGGTCACTTGGAATTCATACCATCATCTCTATCTTGCCTACACTCAGAAGATCGACGTGAGGGGGACCAATGGTCACTTGGAATTCATACCATCATCTCCGCCTAACCTACAATCAGAAGATCAGATCAGACAACTACCTTTGCAAAGAGAGGACTACTACCTTTGCAAACAGGTTGCCCCCAGATTTAAACCTAGATATCTGCCTGGTAAATATCTAAACAGATAAACACTCACCAATCTACCTAACCTAAAACTAAAATCTTTAAAATATCACCACCTAACCTAAAACTAAAATATTTAAAATATCACCACCTAACCTAAAACTAAAATCTTTAAACTATCACCGTATCAATAACGAACTTTCAAAACCGTATCGATAACGAACTTTCAAAACCTTCAACGTTAAACTGCTTAAACTCGTATACTAAAAATACCTTTGGATCTATGAAGTGTATGAATACATGGAAGACACTTACCGAGCCCTTTTGCATGGTGATAATAGATGGAGAAAGCCGCACAAGTCTGGCACCAGAGAAAGACCGAAGGAATGTTAAATTTCTTGCAACCTCCGGAACCCATTCGAGCCCGAAGCTGCCGAAAACGATGCATGATACGGAGTCGCCATGATCATTCAAGCTCTCTATGGGGTGCTCAAGGGATGTCCTTCCGACGGTGCGCAACTGATCCAATAACATTTGTCCGTCTTTTAACCGATCGAAACTGGAAGGGAGTCCGTCGGAGATTGTTTCGAATCGAAGATCTGGAACTGTCGATGACACGGCGGCGTTATGCGCCTCGAACATGCGCTTGCCCGTTGTCTCGGTGATGACGAACGTGATGCGGACGTCTTTAAAGGCAAGCCTTTTGCTCAACTCCATGAGCGGATTCATATGACCCCGCTCAGGAAAGGGAGCATCATAATGTGAGGCTTATTCTTAGCCTTATTCTTATTCTCCAATAGTCCTGTGCTCTCCATCTTAAATAATTATTGTGGTTTCTACAGCTCTTTTTTCTTGCTGTACTCGCCACCAGTATTAGAATTTAAAAAAAAAATTACTTGAAAATAAGAATTAAAAAATTACTTGTAAATAAGAATTTTTTATGACAGTTAAAAGTTTTTATTTACTTTTATGTTACGGTTTAAAATTTTATTTGTTTTTTAATTTTTTTTAAAGATAATAATCAATTTATAAAATTAACAGTGATAGTAATAATCATAGAATCACAATCTAAAATATGGCAAAAGCACAACTAAACAGTTACTACATTTCTCCACTAACAGACAGCCATCAACACAAAACAAAATAAAAAAAAATATCAATTAGCTGTAAATTTAAGAAAAAATTCATCTTATAAAGTTGTTCTGATTGTGAAAACTGAAACACTTATACAAAGGCGTGCCATCAACACAAAACAAAATCAAAGAAAATATCAATTAGCTGTAAATTTAAGAAAAAACTTACCTTTAAAGTTGTGATTGTGAAAACTGAAACACTTATACAGAAGCAGAGGCCCAGATTTAATTTTTTTTTAATGTTTGTAACTATCAAACTAGATAAAAGTTATATTAGAACTAATCTTTTTCTCAAACCAAATAAAACTGTAGATGAATGAAAAGTAAGGAATGTCATAAATAAATGGTGAACCAATATTTACAATTACACATTATAAAATAAATTGATGCAATTATTATTTCAACCATCACTAATATCCCGTTCAGCCACTTGTTTTTGTGTTTTAATTTTTCTCCTTTTTCCCTTTTTTTTTTTTTAGTTTTTCCCTTTTCTCTAGTTGTGGACTTGTTCAAGATCTAAAAAACATTTAAGTTCTAAAAGACAGGACGATTTTCACACTCTTAAACAACATGCAAAATTTAATCTCTTATAGATACCTCGTCACATTTACTCACCCAGTATTAATACAATTCCGTCACATTTACTCACCCGGCATTAATACAATTCTTGTCCCCATAAATACCTTGTCACATTTACTCAGCGGACCTTAATGCAATTCTTGTCCGATGGCATATCACAAAAACAAAGCAACCCACTAAATACACATCAATCTCACACTTAAGAAGCATGCATACGTTACAAAAGTAACCCACACTGCTTATGTCCCATGGCATGTCACGAAAACAAAGAAACCCACTAAATACACATCAATCTCACACTTAAGCATGCATACGTTACAAAAGTAATCCACACTGCCCTGTCTGCTTCGATTATTAGAGAGGGAATTAATATAAATTATTATTTGTTGTTTTTGATGGGGCTGTGCAGCGAAATGGTGTATTGTATTTAATGTTAGTTCATGCCAATTATAAAGGAGACGTGTAGGTTGCAGTAAAAATAAAATTTAATATACTTAATATAAAATCAAAACAGTAATTTACAATGTCAAAGGTAAAACACAGTCATATGCCTGTCAAATTCCAGGCCTGCTCGCCACTGTGGCTGCTACTCTTATTGACGAGCCCCTTATGCCTGCCAAATTCAAGTGGTAACAATCGAATTGTAAGGGCGACGAATAATGGTAAAGGACGGAGAATTTATGGCAATTTAAAGTCAACGACAAGCAGAGTAATGTCAAACGACAAAGTATCGCAGGAAACCACTTGCGGAACATGACAACTAATATTATCAAAGCACTGACGCCATATGAGTTTCAGGACCATCATATTGAGGTTAGCCAAAGAGTAAGTGTTTTGGAATGTTACCAACGGCTCCAAGGATTCCAACAGTGGAACACCGTTCGTACCCAAGTGATGCCAAGTGATGCCAACTCTTATCCTTCTAATCTAAACCACACGTTACAAAAATATTTTTTTAAACAAATTATAATCTACAACTGATTATGTGAGATATTCGTTTAGCCGCAATCCAACGGAATTTTCTATCAATGTCAGTTACTTTATCTCACATTCTCTCAACGTCGCCAGTCCTTAGGCTACAACCCACCAGAATTTTCTATCAACTTTAGTGATCACTAGATCTCTCTGTGCGTCGCCAGGCCTTATCGATTGTGAATAATCAAAGATAATTTTATTTTACAGTATGGTTGCTATATTTTATTTCAATAAAATTTCGAATGACTATTTTTTTTTATAAATATAATGCAAAGTATAGTGTATTTTTGTATTGTGTCTTATAACTTTTTAATGTAAGAGGAGATGTTTACAGGTGTAATGTGAAGTGTGAATGTTTAGGTGTCATAGTGACTTAATATTATAGTGAGTTGGTGATTGCTTAGGTGATACCTTAGTGAATTAGTGACTTGATATTATAGTGAGTTGGTGAGTGCTTAGGTGATGTCTCAGTGAATCCGTGATTGCTTAGGTATCATAATGTTTTGGTGGTGATTGATGAAGTGTCCTAATTTATTGTGAATGTAGATCTATCTTAGTGAGTTGATGATTGTTTGTGTCCCAATATTTTTGTGGCGATTGTTTACAAAAAATTTATACATTTTCTTGTGTACGAGGCAATGAGTTAAGCCTTCTAAGTCATGAGCCCTTGGATTAGTATATTCACATTGTGATGCTTTTCTTCCATAGTCTATATTTTGTTTTCTTCCTTTACATGGAAGTGTTACCTATTTTTTATGGTATCAAAGCAAAACCCCTATTGATTGTTGAGATCTACATTGCATTATCTAGATGTAAAGAGAGATCTATTTGTAGGTTACCTAGGAGCATTTCTTGGGTGTAGAAATCTAATTTGGACTTGTGGAGTGGCATTCCATTTTGCAACATACAACCAGTTTAGCATTACTATTGAAGGAATAAAGATGTATCGAAAGTAGTGAGGGCGACTGCTATAACTTTCTTTTTTTACCATCCAATAAGATTTTGGGGCCTATGTACATCTCCAAAGCAAGATGTGAACATCAATTTTTAAACATTGGTTAAATAAAAATAAATAAAGGAAAGGGATTTTATATTATATTTGTAAGTAAATATTGCATTTTTTTAATACATCAAATCTTAATCCCTTAGAGGTAATTGTAAATATTATGATTTGAAATTTCATGAGAATTTTGTTTTAAATTCCTTGAGTGGGTGGCTCATTAAGAAGGCCTATATCAAGGCACAATAATAAAAAGATATCATTTTGTGTTTTGGTCATGGGTTTAGTTCTTCGAGCCTTCATATTTGTGTGAACTATTTCTTGTACCTTTGAGTTGTATCTTCTTCAAAATATGGCTTCATCTTCTAACGACTCAAATTTTATGGTCACTAAAAATTTGGATGGTTCTAATTATACAAGTTAGAAATGTCAAATTGAGTTAATTCTAAAAATCAAAGGATTGGTAAAATTAGAAATAGAAAATAAACTTGAAGATGTCTATGAGTCTACAAAATGGGATGTGATAGATATGAGTGCCCAATAAACTATTTTTTGGAATATTAGTCTAACCATTAGACCACATGATCAATACCTAAAAATAACAAAAGAAATGTGGAAGAGTTTACAATCAATGTAAGAGAACAAGATCAAATTAAAAGGTAATTGACACATTTAAAAATGAAGAAAGGTGATAGCATGAATGATCGCATTACACAATTGAAGAATTTAAGAAATCAACTTGCAATTTGAAGGTGAAATATAAATATTTAGAGATTATAAATTTTTTATTAAAAGTATTCCAAATGTATATCATAATTTCATATGCAAAATAGGGCTAACATGGAAAATTGATAAATATAAAACTAGAATAATTTTATAGGTATTTTTTGAATGAAGAGGATAGACTTCAGAAGTCTGCATATGAATCTAGCAAGAGTTCACAAGCATTTAAGACTGGAGATAAAAATAAAAAATTCAATCAAGGAGGTATTCCAAAATAAATGAAGTTAATAGAGGAATAATCAAAGGCATTGTAATCAACAAAAGTAAAATAATCAAAGGAACAATTTTTAGAAAGAAAAAAATGAATGGAAAAATTAAAGGAATAATACTAGAATAAAAAAATAGTTCATGTGTTAAATTATAGAGAGGAAGGACATAAGAGTGATCAATACCCTTATAAATCATATGAAGAAATTTTTTTTTTTATCAAAGACAATCAAATTCTTATGAAGGAGAATAACATAGTGAAAATATTTTGATAGCATCATTTGTTGCTCAAGGAAGTTCAAACAACACATTGTATATTGATTTATGGGCTAGCCAACACATGAATTACAATAAGAACATTTGTAATTGTTTAGAAGTCAAAGATGCAAGTGTTAGAATAAGATAATATTCTCTTAAGTTCCACTAGGATAGAAACTTGAGTTTCCACTCCTCCATGTGTCAAGAGAACTCTCAGTGGTGTCTTCATTAGGTCTAATGAGTTGTAATCCAATGACTCTCAATGATCAACTTTACTATTTATACAGAGTTGATCCTTGTAAGAAATCAATCAGTTCAACTCTTCTCTTCATATCTTGTGTAAGGCTTTGCATTTCTATTATTATGAAATTCTAACATGGTATCAGAGTAGGATAGATTTTGCTAGCATTCTGTATTGAATGTTCTAGGATCTGGTTCATTTCCTTTGGATAATTTTTTGGATATCTTCTTGAAATTATTTTAGTAGTCATTTTTTTTTCATTAGTTTATTTTTTTTAGCAAAATATTTATTGTAAAAAAAAATATATGATGCAATATTTTTTTTATTTATCTGTGTTGATTCATCCTTGAGGGTATTCAAAATATTAAAAACTCTTCCTTTGCTTCAAAATAGGTTTACTCTGTGTATATGGCACTATTTTAGCCCATTCTCAAAAGGAAGGATTTTTATATTTTTTTATTATTTTCCTCTCTTAGAATTCAAATTTCCTCTCCTTTCCATAATAGATGCTACGTTCCTATTGGAAATGCTTCTTAAGATTTTAGTCCATTTTAATTGAAAAATCTCTTTTTTATCATAAAATTAAGTGCTACTTTTATTGTGTATGAGTTTTTCATCTTCTTAGGGATATAGGTATTCTCTACATCGGTTAGAGCTTAGAGAAAGTGGTGTTTTTAATAGTGTGAAAGTTTTTCAATATTTAATAGGATAAGGGTATCCTCTTCACATGTTAAAACTTGGTGCTCACATCGTATTACATGAATCATATTTTTATACCTGTTAATGATTGGCACTCATGTCATTCTGGCAACTATGTAGATGATCCTATCTATCCAGCTGGCCTTTTGCACTCACGTCATTCTGGTTCTCACATCGTTATGGCAACTACGTAGACGATCCTCTTTATCTAGCTGGTCCTTGGCACTTGGGAAAATCCTCTCATGGTTTTCGAAGTTTACTCTCCCTATCTCTAAATTGGATTTTTTTCAAGATTTTTTCTCTCCGGTGCTCTGTCAAGTCGGCCCTTATAATATCATTTTCCAATTGATTTTTATTATAAAGTGATCTCATGCTATTCAAGTTTCATATTCAATATAAAAGCTTACTTCTGTTATAGCAAATTTTCATTTATTAACGTTTTTGCAGGTTCATCAATTTTTTTCAATAGGGATTACTAAATCTTCTGTAGGTTACCTTGATATCAAAGAACTCAGGCGTTACATATTTTTCTTATCCATCGCCCATCCTCTGCTCTCAAAGCTAAGTATATTGTATTATTTATTTTTTATATATCCTCATCTCTAGTTCATTTGTACATGCGTAGAAAGATATCTTAATAGATAGCATTGTGGTATCAAGAGGTCGATAGCATCACAACTTCAAGATGCATTAGAACATCGAGAGCGCCACTTCTTCCAGTCAGCAATAGTGCAACACCTTCAAGATATATCATTTTAGATATATTTTTTTGCAGGAATTATAAAGAAATCTCCTTTGTCTTTATTTCTTAGGGCCTTTAATCTTTTCACAAGATGCTCTCTAATTCGTGAGACAATACTGTAATCTTTTCTAATAAAAATTATTTTCTTTGGGGGGCAAGTGCAATTAATTGCACATTTTGTGGGGGTTGCAATTCCTTTTTTTTCTCTATATTCATCTATGCCCTTTACATTCTTTTAAAAGTAAATCAGTTTATAAATTATAATTTTTTAAATATAAATTTAAAATTACATAGAGAAGTTACTCAAATTCTTCAACTTTAATATTACCTTTTATATTTTTTAGAGGCCTATCTCTAAAACAGGTTGCATTTTTTTTCTTTTTGTCTATCTTCATCTATGCTATTTTAAGTTATAATTGTTCAATAATAACTTTGTTTCTTTCATACAGAAGTTACTCAAAATTATTCAAAACCTTTTTAAATTAGAATATTTAAAATGGGGTGTAATCTTCTTTATATTCCTTTATTTCCTTTTAAATAATTTTATTCTAAAAAGGTGTTTATTAATTAAAATTTTTCACTCATATATATTATATTTTTTTTTTTGGTATACATTATTTAGAAAATTTTGTTTTTATCTTTTGTAAATATAATAAACTACCTTAAAAGAAATTTCCCTCAAAATATCTTTTGCCTACGTTCCATGTATCATTACCTCTAAAAACTTATAGTTTTCCTCACATAAGGGCAGGTTTTTGGAGGTACTTGGTATAAAGTCCTCGCAGATATTTTTCATTCATCCTTTTATTTGGGACTCTCTCTCACTTATAGTTTCCCTCTCGTAAGGGTGAGTATTGAGAAAAACCAAATAAACTGGTTGATATAACTGCATTTCAAGCCAAAACCCTTGACAAATTCTTCTCTATACTTAAATTTTCCCTCAAGTAAGGGTGGGTATTGTGAGGAACTAAGAGTATTTGGTACTCTACAAGTAAATAATATTAAACCCTAATTATACTTATAGTTTCCCTCTTGTTAGAGTGGGTATATTGAGTTCTAAATATTGAAAAGCTTCATTTCTAATCCTTTTATATATTGCATTAATCAATTAATTGAAGTTCTAAGGGGGGATATTAGCTCTTGTGTTAAAATGATGAATTCAATTGAACCTCTCACCCCTCATAACTTTCACACTTGAAAACCTAAA
Organism: Wollemia nobilis; assembly: GCA_028583015.1. Taxonomy (NCBI): domain Eukaryota; kingdom Viridiplantae; phylum Streptophyta; class Pinopsida; order Araucariales; family Araucariaceae; genus Wollemia; species Wollemia nobilis. The sequence goes on along the minus strand of JAQPPZ010001245.1, from coordinate 4,263,948 downwards.
ATTTTAAATCTTATCTCTCAAAAAGGTCTTACTCATTTGTTAGAAGAAAAGCAACCAAAATTTGATAAAGAATATGAATTTTTTGTTCATAAAGGAAAAATGCATGAAACAATGGGTATTATTAGCTCTAATGTTCATGAAAGTTTGTGGTTTCATATTACAAATTGTAAAACTCCTCATGAAAGGTGGGAGAAACTAAACACCTTATTTTGGAAAGTAGATCAGATGAGATCAATGCAACTAGAAGTTGAACTAACATCTTTGTCTCCTGAAGATATTAGTAATATTATTTACTTCATCACTAAGTTTAAATAAGTCCTTACAAAGGTAGTGGGAAGATTAAGACTAAAGAAGAATACGTTTATCTAATCTTTTCTAAGCTAAATGGTGTTTTTCAAATTTTTGCTACCACCTTTATATCTACCAAATATGCTCTTAGTGCAACCTTTAAAATGCCTTATTTAGAAGAATTTTGTGATAGATTAACTAGGGAAGAAACCAAAATTGCTAGATATGAAATCTCTTCTTCTTCCTCTTCTTCAAAATCCTTAGTAGCCTCCACCTCTTCTAAAGAAAAAATTCAAAAAGAAGGAAAAGACTCCCATAACCTATACACATTGTAAAAAGAATGGTCACTCTGTTAACAAATGTTGGAAAATATTACAGTAACTAGAGGCAGTTATGAAGGATCAAAATATAGAAACTAAACATCAAATAGGAAAATTCCTTAATGTTCAAGGAAAAACCTCCAATTCTTCCTCTAATTATCGGGTCCTATATTCTAGAGCTACTCATCACATGACTACTTCAGATAAGTCTTTCTCAATATCTACTTGTATCATAGAAGTGGGTGAATCTTACTTCATCTCTGTCAAATGAAAAGGGAATATAACCATTTATGGTGGCGCCATAAACAATGTTCTCTATGTTCTAGACATTGCCACCAATATCCTATTCGTCTATTAGATTTGTACTTCTGGAAATGGGAAAACTATTCTCTTCTCTCCAATAGGAGTTGAGATAAGAGATTTTCAAGATCCCCATTCTCTTATAGCCAAAGGGAATATTGATCATAACTCTCATATTTTTCACTTCAAAGGTTTTCAAAATCCAGAAGGAGCCTCTTGTTTTGTGGCTCATGGTGATATTGAAAGTCAAATATGGCATAAAAGGTTTGGTCGTCTTAATTACAACTACCTAAAGGATTTAAGCACCCATGAAATGGTTACAGGATTATCCTAAGTCTCTTCTAGTGATGGAGTTTGTCCTGGATGTTCTCTTAGAAAGCAACATCAAGATCCTTTCCATCCAAGTAGTTCTCAAAAAATCTCATCCCCTCTAGATTTAATCCATAGTGACTTAATGACCTTTCCTGAACCATCTTTCAAAGGATCAAAGTATGCTCTAACCTTTATTGATGATTTTTCTAGAAGGTCCTAGGTCTACTTCCAAAAATATAAGAGTGATGTTCTATCCCACTTTAAGGTTTTTAAAGCCTTAGTTGAAAATACGACATCTTGCAAAATCAAGAAGATTCACACAGATAATGGGGGGAATACTGTAGTAATGAGTTTTCCATATTTTTATCCAGTCATGGCATCATTCATCAACACTCTGTCTCCCTTAATTCTCAAAAAATGGTATTGCAAAAAGAAAAAACCGGACATTAAAAAATATGGCTAATTGTATGCTCCATTCAAGAGATATTCCAAAAGTTTTTTGGGTAGAAGCTATTAACTGTGAAAATTATGTTTAAAATTGCACACCTCATAAATATCTTGACCATTTAACTCCTAAAGAAGCTTGGTCTGGATTAAAACTAGATGTTTCATACTTCAATATTTTTGGGTGTACTACTTGGGCTCACATCCCAAAGAAGAAAAGGAATGCTATTGATAAGAAAAGCAAAAATCTCATCTTTGTCAATTATTGTGAAGAATTGAAAGAATACATGCTTCTTGATCCCTCAACTCATGAGGTTTTCTTTCATAGGAATGTCCAATTTGATAAAATATTCCCTCAAAAAGATCCTTAAAATTCCTCTCCCTCCATAGAGCCTTCTCATATAGTAGAACCTCAATATTATAAAGAGACAATTCTTGGAGTTAACTTGGTCATTGATAATCAAGATGAGGAACTTGTAACTCCATCTCAATGTCTTTCAACTCCTTCAACTCCTTCCTCTATGCCAAAATGGGCCCGCACCATTGTTAAAGAAGCTACTCCTTACATCTAAAATCTTCCTTCAACTAGATCATCCAACCCCATAGGAACTGGTCTTATATGTCATTCTATTTCCTCTGATCCTCAATCCTTCGAAGAAGCCTCAGGTATTAAGGAATGGGATGATTTCATGGAAAATGAATTTTCTTCCTTGATAAAAAACAAGACTTGGAATTTAGTTCCCTTACCTAAATGAAGGAAATTAGTTCATTGTGAAAGCACGAGATTCCAAAAAACAAAAAGGGAAAACTCCAAACACGATGCAAGAACGAAACTAAACTTGATGCTACAAATTAGAAATGCATAAAATGGAGAAAGCATAGACAAATTGGAACCAAAATGGAACAAAACAACCCTCTTCTTTTATTGATGTATTTCAAATTTAGTTACAATTAACTTCCTCCCTTTTTAGGGGAAAGGAGCATCAAACTTGTATCTTGGTCACATCAATGGAAAGTCATCTCTCTTCCGTGTGCCCACATGCAAAATGGGCGGGCCAAAGTGTTGCCGCCGCTTGTGTAAATGAATCCTTGATCCTTGCTGCTCCTCCTGCATTCAAAGAAACAACAAAATTGTTAGTAGCACCTGCTGCAAATATGAAACATTTATTCTCTAAAAATGATGAAGGATGTATGCATAAAACTTAATAAAATGATGAATGAACTGATTCTAAACAACTTGCAAGTTTGACAGGAACCAGGGAACATTACCAGAGGGCCACTTCCATCAAAATAGTCAGACAAAACACTGTCGATTAAAATTTTACTGTAATTCATCCCTAGGTAGGACGAATTCTACTGTAATTCGTCCCCAGGTAGGACGAATTCACCTACGATAAAGTGCCAAACTGATGCTGCCCAAATGTTGCATCTCGGGATCTCCAAAATACCTGCAAACATAGGGGTTAGCTAATTGAGGACATTTTGGGACGACCTAGATGGTCGGATTTCCCCAATTTGACCTCCACCAATGGGAATTTGACGTTGCCACCTGCAAGTTAGTGAGGACAACAAAAGCAACAAAACATGATAAGATTTGATCAAAACATTATGAAATCGAAATTACAAACTATTTAAAAAGCATAAAATGGAATGCAAACTAAATAAATGATGAAAAGAACAATCTGCAATGAATTCCCAATCGTTCTTAGAAAAGAAGATTAGGCTCGTGGCAGTGCAGGGTGCCCAGGCGGGCCGCCCACCATTGGAACTTGATTTTGGCACCAATCCACTAGGGATGGGCCCAAAATCTCTTGTAATGGGTTTTCGGTGAATTGGTAGATCAATGTGGTCAAATGTCGGGTTTTGGATCCGGATTCACACTTCCAATAACCACCCAATGACCTCCCTTGCGAAAGAGATCAAGGATGTGGAAGAGGTGAATCGAAAGGTAAGAACATGGTATCAAATTTGGCAGCACTTCGTTGCTTGAAAATTCTTCCAACCTATCCTATTTTTGGTGAGAAATTTCACCATTTTATAGACCCAAGGGGTCTCTTTTGGATGGGCATGCAGGGGTGCCATGTGGTGGCCATGCCTTCCGAAGAGGGAGGAGACTCCTCCCTGACTTGGGCTTCCATGACTGCCCTTGTGACAGTCCTCTAACACTCACTCTGCCTACCTACATGTGCATGCAAGGCAAAAGGCATTAATGGACTGTCCTTAGCTGCCACTTTTCAAGATTTTTCTTTTTACCCGTTGAACCTGGAATTCATCCTACCCTAGAGCGAATTCAGAATTCGTCCCTGGGTGAAGCGAATCCCATTCTGAATTCATCCCAGGGTGGGACGAATACTAAGCAAAGTGCCTAAATGTTCCAAATTGATTTCTAACCTTCCAAAATTGCTGCAAAAGTGGTTAGGACCGTTGTTTAACCTCTGAGGGCTGCCCTAGGGGTTGTGTGTGTCAAAGCGATCAGTGTTTGCAGTCACATAATCATATTGGTGTTGTTTTGGTGTCTACAGATGCCCACTTTTTGGAAATCACTGTGGGTGACACAGTGCTGAGCAAAAATAGATAACCAAAGCACTAATGGTTAGGGTTTCTTAATAACCTAACCGACTCTTGATGCCCCAAGCATGGAAAGGGCATGCATTCTTGAATCCTTGCTTATGACGAGCTAATGACTTTTATTTCAAGTATTAACCTATTTTGGTGAGGTGTGACTTGAGCTTGGACATTGATCAGTCATGAATAGGCAAAGGGCACAAAATTTTGTCCATGGGGAACCTTGTGTTCATGCTTCGAGAATGCCAAGTGTTTGATCAATTTGTGATTATTGCTTGTTTGCTGCCCCAAGCAGGAGCATGATTGTCTTTGTCAATGATTCTTTGAATGCATGCCATTGCCTTGATTGGGTGTGTATTTTTTTATTGGTGACTAAGTGTGACTATCCCCTCAAGTGATGAATCGATGAGGGAATGACCTTCATGAGAAAAGCGACGAGTCGCTTGACCCAAGATGACTTGTGCAAGGGTGTCTTCAGATGTTTGTCCGTTGAATGTTCAAGCAGTTTCTCGACATTTGGACCTATTTTTGGTGGGTAAAAACCCTTTTGGTGATGCCATAATGGGGTGAAAGTGTCAAAAATTTGTCTTCCCGTGGAGCGGTCCGGCTATGGTAGCCTTCTTGGGGAATAGAATAGTGACAATTTGTACCTCGACATCGATTTTTTTTTTTATGCCAAGAGGTTAAGTGCAAGAGCACTCTTATCTGGCAATCTTTATTGCTCTTGTTGTTGCTTTTTTGTGATGTTTTTGTTGTTTTGATTGTTTTGATTTTTTTTTTGTGACGCCATTTGGGATTAAAATTGGTGAAAATCTGACCTCCCATGGAATGGTCCGGCTATGGTAGCCTTCTTAGGGAGTAGGATAGTGACAATGTAAACCTCGACATCGATTTTTGCTATGCCAAGAGGTTAAGTGCAAGAGCACTTGTGTCCGACAATTTTTATTGTTGTGTGTTTGTGTTGCATTTTTTGTTGTTTTTGTTGTTTTTGTGATGCGTTTTGGGGGTGAAATTGGCTAAAATCGGTCCTCCCGAGGAGCAGTCCGGCTATGGAAGCCTTCTTAGGGAGTAAGATAGTGACAATGTAAACCTCGACATCAGTTTTTCTATGCCAAGAGGTTAAGTGCAAGAGCACTTGTGTCCGGCAATTTTTATTGTTGTTTGTTTGTGTTGCATTTTTTTTGTTTTGTTGTTTTTGATTGTTTTTTTTTTTGCGACACCATTTGGGGATTAAATTGTCGAAAATCCATCTTCCCGTGGAGTGGTATGGCTATGGTAGCCTTCTTAGGGAGTAGGATAGTGATAATTTGTGACCCCGATGTTGGTTTTGTATGCCATTGAATGTCAGGCGCAAAGGTGCCTTTGTTCGGCAATTTTATTGCTTGTCATCTGTGGATATTTGTTGTTTTTGTTGTTTTGATTTTCTTGTTTTGTGTATATGTCATTATTTTATGTTATGCACAATTATTGTTGTTGATGGATGCATGCTTATGGTAATGGATGTATATGGTATGATAAATGCAAATGTTTTTGATATATATGTGATATGCAAAATGTAATGGATGAAATGAATTTGTGTTGTTTGGTTAGGGCACCATAGACTGTTTAGGACTTTGCGATTTTGTTTTTATGTGATTGTTATGGTAAATGAATTTGCATGTATACATGTGGTTCTTTGTATTTTCTTATGGTAATGTGAGGATGAAAAGTAGCGTAGTTTGTTTAGAAATGTAGTTATGGTTTTCTGAGACTCAGACAATTTTAACTCACTAGCCATGACTGTACTTTATCTTACAAGACTTTTTAACAAGGTATGAATTAGACTTGTCTTTGGCCAAGCTATTTCACATCCCTGTGTGTGCAATTGAGTTCATTTATGTGGTATTTGTTAGGATACCGCCAGTGCCAGATATGCTGTCAACCAAACCTATACTAAGGATCACCTAATTAGCTCCACCAACTCCTTTGTTGTATTTAGTCAGATTAATCTGCAATGCAATCTAGGATACCATAAGCTAGCTCATCCACATGCAAACATTGATCTGCACACAAGTTAATGTGGCAGATATATCGTCATGCACGAGGTTTGCCACGAGTGACCGATAGGCTATCAACCAAACCGGTACTGAGGTTTATCTCATGACCTTTTGAATGCTGAGAGTTCTAGGGATTCAAGTTCAACTCCCTTCTTTTCTTCAATTGTATTGGGATACTTGCTCGTTTGTAGTGATAAAAATCACTGTTTATTTTTATATATTTTTCTTTTGAGCAAGGGATTTGGATTTCGAGTGATAAGAATCACTATTGTATGTGCTTTTTGATGTATGCACTCTGGTGGTGATGTCAAATTTTTGGAGTTTTGACTTTTTGCAAAATTTTGATGTTTGCAACTTTTTTAGAACTCGGGATTCTTGGGGAATTGGGTAGGGAAGCTGCTTGTCCTTTTGCCAACTCTCAACATTCTTGGGGTCATTCGCACAGGGGGATGAGCAAGATAACTATTTCACTTATGGTGACCTAGATTACTGTGCAGGTTTCATCTTTCATTCACACAACTTGGGAATGTTTATCTGTTTTAATTTGTGTTGGGATGCTACGTAACAATGTGTGATCCAAGTAGAACTCTACCTTCATAAAATCTATTGGACTCGATACAGTTTCAGTTAGAAAGCTATTGACAGCTGAATGAAAAAAACTCTTGATACATTAGAAGACAACTGACTATAGTATGGCAGAAAGATGGATAGCGTTTTATTTTTGATGGATTGTTTATACAACGGAGAGATATGGAATGAAGATGGACTTTTCCAAGTAATTACATTCTATGGTGCCTTGACCTGTATGACCACAAATATGCAAATGTATGGATGCGATGCTTAATGCAGCTATTATTTTTGTGTTTTTGATCTTGAAGTATGCATGAGAATGAGATGCAGATTTTTTTGTGATTCTTGATTATTTGATTGTTTTTTTTTTTAATTTTCTTGATGATGACCAAGGGATTTCAAGAATCTATTGGGGCCCTTTTGGGGTGACCAAGCGATTGCGATAATCCTTGGATATTTTGGGGTGACCAAGCAATTATGATAATCCTTGGAGCTCTTTGGGTGACCAAGTGATTTCGATAATCCTTGGAGATTTTTGGGTTTTGACCAAGCAATTGCGAGAATCCTTGGAGCTTTTTGGTTTGACCAAGGGATTGCTGGAATCCTTGGAGCTTTTAGGTTTGACCAAGGGATTGCTGGAATCCTTGGAGCTTTTAGGTTTGACCAAGGGATTGCTGGAATCCTTGGAGCTTTTGTGCAATGAAGTGCTATCTTTGTGAGGTAATATTTCCCAAGTTTTGAATGAGAACTGGTTTGATCAAGCTTGGCTCTCCATCAATAAACTCTCATTTTGTGGCTATATAGCCAAAAAAAACACAAAAATTAAAATGAGTCGGATGGGGCCCAAAATTGGGGTGCGCATCCCTCTTATAATAGACAAGCCAAAAATAATTTTTTAAGTCCTAACTCTAAATACATTAGGAGATATAGACCTCCAAACAGCTCAAAAAGCATAAAAAATTAGGTGAGTAATTTTAAAACCTAATTTCGGGGCACTAGATGATGGAATTTGGCCCTAAAAACTAGGTTTTCTAGGCAAATAGGACTCCAAGGAGTCATATTTGTTTAAAAATCTCCCAAATATCTCCCTGTCAAATTTCACATCAATTAGAGCTACGGTTGAGAAGTTATGGCTCCGACAAAATGCACTAAAATTTAGGAAAAAAATAAAATTTCCCAAATTTTGTTGGATGCTCCTACATCATTTATGGGCACCGTTGGGGCACTTCTAGGTTGACCAAAGGGGTAATGGACACATTTGGGGCATTTTGGGGATGACCAAGCGATTATGGGAATCCTTGGAGCTTTTTGGGTTGACCAAGCGATTACGGGAATCCTTGGAGCTTTTTGGGTTTTGACCAAGCGATTGCGATAATCCTTGGAGCTTTTTGGTTTGGACTATGGATCTTCAGGGGATAGAGGTACCCCCAGATTGATGATATTTGTGCTTTGGATCTGGCTCTGAAGGTATGGGCACCAATGGATCGACCCTATGCATGGATAAAAGGACGGGGTCTGCCCTTGGAACTGATAACTCTATGGGGTTGTTGGGCAGAATTAGCTTTCCGTATGCCCAAAGTAGTAGATGCAACACTTGGTTTCACTGTGCTGGGTTAACGCACCACTCATGCCCTGGCCTTAGGTTTAGTTGTTGAAGTGCATCATCAATATCCATGGGGTGTTGATGCTGTCGCATGTGATTGTTGTGGGCTATCTCTTTTTTATCCTCACCTTCGGCCAGTGAGTCCATCTCATCAGAATCTAGTGATTCTAATAAATGGAATATTGCCTCATCAGGTAGCTCTACGGTTAGAGGCTAATCCTCTTTGAAAGGAGCCTCATGTAAGTTGGGCTTTTGGAGCTCCAAAATCTTGGTTTCTACCAACTCTAAGTTCTCTAGCGTTTTGCATGTATCAGGGGATTTGAGATCCTCCTCTTTGGTTGGTTCCTGTTGAGGAACGTGGGGCCTATGGAGGGGTAGCCGGGTAGCACCCCCCTACCTTGGTAGTGCGTTTCAGCCCGCTCTTTTTCTTGCTCATATTCCTCAAAGGCTTCTTGAGGGATTTCTGAGGGTGGCCCATGGACTTGGGTGTGTGCCTGAGGAATCGGGGGAGTAGCCTCCCGCTTCTGTCTAGGAGGCATTGGGGGTAGTGCTTGATAAGGTCATGGAGACCTGTCTCGCACCCAGGGGTTGTGCCTCTCATAATATTTTGTCTTATGCATGTGAAGGGTTGGAGTCCCCACCTGCATAGTGTGTTGGAACAACTCATCCTTCTGGCACTGAATGCACTCTTTATTTAGAAGATACAGTTGCTCTAACTGTAGTCACTCTAGCTCAAGTCGCATGAGTTGCACCCGATGGGTGACATGTTTGGAGAATTCTAAGATAGTTTGTCACGTCATCTCATGTCTAGAAGGGCTAGATGCCTCTCCGACATATCTATCTCGATCGTGACGATCTGAGATCTCTATAGGCTACCTCTCTTCATTGAGGTGAGCAGCATTTCCTCGAGGCTTTGGTATCAGTATGCGATCCTGATAGCTAGTAGGTGCGAAAGTGCATTGCTCCCGCACTGTATATTGCTCTCAAGGAAGGTATGGGTATTCCTCGTGCTCTCTTTCATAAGTGAAAAATGTATGGACAAAGTTGGATCGCCCTGCCTGAAGAGCCATGCACTTTAGATTTGATCGGTTGTTGCTAACAGTGATGCGGGGTGTAGGAGGGATGGCATAATCATGTGGACCCCCCTTATGGACCCCCTACAATTCTAGCACTTCATCGCGCGGTGGCCACTTATATCGGGCGTCTAAGGGAGTTCTCCCATGGGTATACCTCTCCTAAACGGGTGTGTGATGGGTGTTGTGCTGGCAGGGAGTGCCCCTAGAAGGGGTGCCCTTATAGTCCCATTCTGTCAGGGCATGGAGGGGACTGCCTTGTGTGTCAGGTCGCCAAGGTGGTATGACCAAATCCTTGGGGCTATACCGGAGGCAACTTGTGCCTCCGTGGATATTCCCCACAGCATCCGCCCATGATTGGGCTTGGCTACGGGTGAACACCATTGTGATACTTCTCTACAATATGTGTAAATTTTTGTCTTTTGTTTATGATTTTTTTTTACTTTTATGCTGCATAAAATAGAAAATATCACACACATGCAAGCGATTATTATCTATTTTAAAGATTAAAAGTGTGCCTTAAATCTGGTTTCATGTGTTTTAATGTTTTTTTTTGAAAACTTTTTGAAGAACATTTAAATGCAGTATGAAGGCTCTTATGACTCCCATAAATGGTTGCCCCTTCGATATACCATTGCCAGGCCGATATACCAACCTCTCTATATACCTGCACTTACAAGAAGGAAACTATAAATACGTGAGAGCAGATGGTACATGGTACATATGCGGTACAAAAGGGGGATTGCCCTGTTTATGACACCTACCATAGAAGACTTATCCTCGCATGCTGGGAATCACCCCAGTGACACTCGGTCCCATCGTGATCACCACTGAAAGCACGAGATTCCAAAAAACAAAAAGGGAAAACTCCAAACACGATGCAAGAATGAAACTAAACTTGATGCTACAAATTAGAAATGCATAAAATGGAGAAAGCATAGACAAATTGGAACCAAAATGGAATGAAACCAAAATGGAATGAAACAACCCTCTTCTTTTATTGATGTATTTCAAATTTGGTTACAATCAACTTCCTCCCTTTTTAGGGGAAAGGAGCATCAAACTTGTCTCTTGGTCACATCAATGGAAAGTCATCTCCATTGATGGGCCAAAGTGTTGCCACCACTTGTGTAAATGAATCCTTGATCCTTGCTGCTCTTCCTGCATTCAAAGAAACAACAAAATTATTAGTAGCACCTGCTGCAAATATGAAACATTTATTCTCTAAAAATGATGAAGGATGTATGCATAAAATTGAATAAAATGATGAATGAACTGATTCTAAACAACTTACAAGTTTGACAGGAACTAGGGAACATTACCAGAGGGCCACTGCCACCAAAATAGTTAGAAAAAACACCACTGATTCAAATTCAACTGTAATTCATCCCTAGGTAGGATGAATTCTACTGTAATTCATCCCCAGGTAGGACGAATTTGCCTACGATAAAGCGTCGAACTGATGCTGCCCAAATGTCACATCTCAGGATCTCCAAAAGACCTACAAACATAGGGGTTAGCTAATTGAGGACATTTTGGGATGACCTAGATGGTTGTATTTCCCCAATTTGACCTCCACAAATGGGAATTTGACGTTGCCACCTGCAAGTTAGTGAGGACAAAAAAAGCGACAAAACGTGATAATATTTTATCAAAACATTATGAAATCAACATTACAAACTATTTAAAAAGCATAAAATGGAATGCAAACTAAATAAATTATGAAAAGAACAATCTACCACGAATTCCCAATCGTTCTTAGAAAAGAATATTAGGCTCGCGATAGTGCGGGGTGCCCAAGCGGGCCGCCCACCATTGGAACTTGATTTCGGCACCAATACACTAGGGATGGGCCCAAAATCTCTTGTAATGGGTTGTCGTCAAATTGGTAGATCAATGTGGTCAAATTTTGGGTTTTGGATCCGGATTCACACTTCCAATAACCACCCAATGACCTCCCTTGTGAAAGAGATCAAGGATGTGGAAGAGGTGAATCGAAAGGTAAGAACGTGGTGTCAAATTTGGCAGCACGTCATTGCTTGAAAATGCTTCCAACCTATCCTCTTTTGGGTGAGAAAGTTCACCATTTTATAGACCCAAGGGATCTCTTTTGGATGGGCATGCAGGGGTGCCATGTGGTGGCCATACCTTCCCAAGAGGGAGGAAACTCCTCACTGACTTGGGCTTCCATGACTGCCCTTGTGAAAGTCCTCTAACGCTCACTCTGCCCACCTACACGTGCATGCAAGGCAAGAGGCATTAATGGACTGTCCTTAGCTTCCACTTATCAAGATTTTTCTTTTTTCCCGTTGAACCTGGAATTCGTCCTACCCCAGAGCGAATTCAAAATTTGTCCCTGGGTGAAGCGAATCCCTTTCTGAATTTGTCCTAGGGTAGGACGGATACTAAGCAAAGTGCCTAAATGTACCAAATTGATTTCTAACCTTCCAAAATTGCTGCAAAAGTGGTTAGGACCACTGTTTAACCTCTGAGGGCTGCCCTGGGGGCTGTGTGTGTCAAAGTGATTAGTGTTTGCAGGCACATAATCAGATTGGTGTTGTTTTGGTGTCTACACATTGTAAATGGATCTTCAAAATAAAATATGGGACTAATGGATAAATAGAAAAACACAAGGATCATCTAGTGGTAAAAGGTTTCTCTCAAATTGAAGTCATATATTATGCAGAAACCTTTGCTCCAGTTGCTAAAATAGATTCTTTAAGATTGGTTCTTGCTATAGCTACTTTCCATAAGTGGCTTGTCTATCAAATGGATGTAAAATGTGCTTTCTTGCATGGAGACTTAAAGGAAAATATATTCATGCAACAACCTGTTGGTTTCACTCAAGACTCCTCTCTTATTTGTAGGCTCAAAAATTCTCTCTATGGCCTCAAACAAGTTGCTATAGATTGGTATGAGAAGATGAACTCCTTCCTTATTTTAGCATGTTTTTATCATTATGAGTCTGATAACATAGTTTACATTTGGATAAATGAAGACAACATCACCATTCTTGTTTTATATGTTGATGATCTTCTTCTCACTGGTAGTAACTTGACTCACATACAGACTATACAAGACTCCATATTTAAAAAGTTTGAAATGGTTGATCTAAGTAAAGCTCATTACTTCCTTGGAATCCAAATAAGTTCAACCAATGTAGGTATTTCTTTGTGCCAACAAAAGTACACTCTAGATCTTTTAAAAAGATTCAAAATGACATATTGCAAACCTTCTCCTACACCCTTTCAATCTGGCATTAATCTTAGTACTTCCTGCTTATCCCCTCTATGTGATGCAACTTTATATCGTCATCTTGTAGGGAGTTTGCTATACATTATACATACTTTCCTAGATATCTCATTTGTAGTTGGCCTCATAGCTATATTCTCTCATAAACCTCACTTCATTCATTGGCAAGAAGAAAAAATGATCCTTCGTTACTTGCAAGGCACTACTCACTTTGGGCTCTTCTACAAGGGCAAATCCATGGATATTATTGGCTACACAAATTCAGATTGGGCAGTTTTAATAGAAGATATATTTTCCACATCAAAATATGTCTTTTGCTTTGGAACTTCACCAATAGCCTGGTTATGCAAAAAATAACAAGCAGTTGCTCTATCTTCTACAGAGGTAGAATATAGGGAAGTAGTTTTGGCTAGTCAAGAACCTCTTTGGATTCATAAAATTTTGAGATAATTTATTTTCACCCATGAGAAGCCTATAACTCTTTGGTGTGATAATAAAAGCACAATTCGTATTGCATGAAATCTAGTTGAACATCAGTAAACCAAGCACATTAATATACACATGCACTTCATAAGGCAGCGTATTCAGAGCAGGGACATACACTTGGAATATATGTCAACCGAGAATCAAATTGTAGATATTTTCACCAAGTCATTTCCTTTTCCATGTTACCTTCAGTTGTGATATAATCTTGGAGTTATACAAATGCATTGATTGCTTTCAAGAGTACAATTCTCACCATACGAAGACAAACCTCTCATTGTTGGTTTTTCCCACAAGGGTTTTTTCACCAAAAATATTATGTAAATGAGTACCTAATCACACCAAGTTTTCAGGACTCATATTTCTTTCTTGATAAAGAGGACAATCTTTGCCATAGGAAGACATGCCTCTCTTCTTATCATTAAATAAAGGGGTAAAAAAATTATTGATTAAAATTCTAGATTACAGAGTACAACTAAGCTTCCAACCCAGATTCAAATAAATAACCAAACATACTAAAACCTCTATACAAGAATGAAAACCGAAAAAGACAACAAGAATAAACTACATTAAGTATGTACATCCTTGTGGATCAACTCCCACAGGCGTTGAGAGTCCCCAGACAGGATACTCTCCTAATTATCAATACTCCAAGGATCTAGTAGCTCAGAAACCCTTTTGGCCAAGTAATAAGCAACCACATTCCATTCCCTTGGAATGTGCACAAAGGATATAAATTTAAACTCTTCATTCATTCTGAGAATCTGAATGACTATAGAGGCCAACTACTAGTTAATTTCCTCCACCCTTTTACTATTTAAAATATTAACCATAATTTGAGAGTTAGACTCGTAGATAATCCTATGTCATCCAAGAGAAAACCACCTTCGCAAGGCCTCAAGAATTGCAATATCTTCCATAAAATTGTTAGAGTGAACACCTTTATAAATGGAAAATAAAAAATTGACACCACCAATAGAATCTCTCTTCTTATCATAGTTGGTATTCCCCACAAGTTTTTTTTACCAACTATCTATTGTATTAGGAGGACAACCTTTACCACGTGAAGACAAACCTCTAACTTCCTTTTGATTTATGGTTTTTTCCCACTAGATTTTACCATCTCTTCGAAAGAAGTCATTGTACATGAGTACCTCATCAGGCCTTGTTGCCATGACTCATTTGTATGATTCACCCCTAGTATCACTTAAGGGGGGTGTTAGAATAGGATAATATTCTCTTAAGTTCCACTAGGATAGACACTTGAGTTTCCATTCCTCCATGTGTTAGGAGAACTCTTAGTGGTGTCTTCATCTATTCTGATGAGTTGTTGTAATCCAATGGATCTTAATGAGCAACTTTGGTATTTATACAGAGTTTATCTTTGCAATAAATCAATTAGTTCCACTCTTCTCTTCATTTCTTGTGTAATGGTTTACATATTTATTATTGTGAAATTCTAAAATCAAGGATATCACTTAGTGATGAATTTTCACATAAAATTGAAGCAATAGGTTCAATTCCACTGAAAAGACATGATGACAAGGATTTAAAAATAAAATATGTGAATCTTGTGCTTAAATGAAAAAATATTTTCTCAATAAGCTCAATAATGTGATATGGTTATAAGTTTGAGTTATATCCAAATAAATATTCAATGTTATAGCTATAAGAGTTGAAAGTAATGGTATCTATAAATTCTTAGCATCTATAGACAAGATGGCTTACCTCACTACATGTAACTCTACAAGTGAATTATAACATCAAAGGTTTACTCATTTAAATTATCAAATATTGGCTATTCTTTCAAATATGAACATAGTTGAAAAAATTCCTCGGATTAGAGTAAAAAAAGTGTGAGTACAAGATGTAAGGTTGGCAAATAACATAGAGAATTTATTTTAAAACCAAATTGGAGGGCAAGTGAACCCTTAGATTTTTTCCATAGTGATTTATGTAGGCCTATGAATCCTCCATCAAAGGAACGGGCTAAACACTTTTAACCTTTATAAATAATTTTTCAAAAAACGTTTGGTTACACTTCCTTAAGCAAAAGGATGAAGTGTCTGGAAAATTTAAAATGTTTAAGGTACTTTTAAAAACCAAAGTGGGAAAAGGATAGAGAGGATAAGAACAAATAATGGTGGATAATATGTCAATGACAAAATCAAGGATTTTTGTGAGCATCATGGATTAAGATAGAATTACCAATAGGTATACTTCTCAACAAAAATATGTTGGAAGGAAAAATAGGACCTTGGTGGAGATGGGTCAATGCATATTATAATCCAAGGATATTCCTTTGTTTATTTAGGGTGAGGTATTCTATATAGTAGCTCATATTCTAAAAATATCACCTACAACTTGTTTAAAGAACATCACTCTAGAGGAAGCATGGAACTGGATGTAGCTCATGCTTTTATCTTCCTTGATAAAGAGAGCAGATTTCACATTTGATATCAAATCTAGATGGGATGGTCTTAGAATGAATTAGTTTTATATATATAATATTTCTAACCATTGATCATGGCCAACAATAACTCCTTAATCTAATGTTTAGTGAGCAATATTATGACTAACAAGAGCATTAAGATGAGGACATTGTTGACTAGAAAAGATATTTGGAATATTTTTTAGGTTGGTTATGATGAGTTAGTACATTGATCTATTATCCCATATAATGACAGATAAGAAAATAATGATACCAATAAGAAGGAATCTTTACCATTATTCACATATGGTTAGATCTAGAAAAAAACTTAATTCCAAGGATTATATATGCAAAGTCATCCAAGGATGCTTGGAAGGTTCTACGAGAGGCTTATCAAGATAGTGACCAAGTGAAAGTGGTCTCTAGATATTGAAGAGATAATTTGAAAATTTACAGATGCAAAAGGCTAAAAGTGTAAGTGAATATTATGTTATAGTAAATTATGTGCTTAATAAAATGTCCACTCTTGGAGAAACAATGTATATGAAAGTTGTCAAGAAAGTACTAATAACTCTAACACCAATATATAACTAGGTTACCATATTTATTAAAGAGAGCAAATATTTAACAATATTTGTGTTTAATCATCTTGTTGGTTCTCTTATATCACATGACAAAATACTATGAGACACCTTTGATGAATGTGAATAGAAGGAGTTTTCCTCAAATGTAAGAGTCTCAAATAGTGATGGAGCTAGTACAAGCAACTAAGAACAAGGACAAGGTAGAGGGTAGAATAAAAAAAATTAAAAGGATGAGGAGGACCTACTAGTAGAGGAAGAAAAAGAGGAACATTTGATGAGAGAAATGTCCAATGATACCATTCCAAAAGGTATGGATATTTTAAAAAAGAATGTACAGTAAAAGATGTAAATGAAAAAAAAAAGATTAAATTATGCAAATGAGAAAAATGATTACTTATCTTATCCTATGACAAGACTAAAATACTCTTCATTATACTTGGTATCTTTTGGTTGTTCCAACCACATGATAGGTAATAATAAGTTGTTATCTACTATGGATGAGAAATTCAAGATCAAGATCAAGCTTGTGATAACAAGTTTTTAGTGGTGGAATAAAAAGGTATAATGGACATAAATACTAAATAAGGTAAAAATAAAATTCATGATGTTTATTATACTCTTGAAAATAATTATAGAGTAGTTTTTTATGATAAGCAATGTATCATATATGATAAGAAATATGGAAAAAAAGTTGTAATTATTGGTCCCATATCAACCAGTCAAATATTTACTTTAAATTTTGGAGTTAATGGTAGCATATTATCAAATATTATTTTTGAAAATAAGTTTTGGTTGTGGTATTTGAGATATGGTCACTTAAAATTTCAAAATTTGAAGAAGTTGAATTCTCAAGAGTTGGCTTTTGGTTTACCCAAAGTTGAATATCACAGGTAAGTTTGTGATGGATGTGCCAAAGGAAAGCATGCTAGGGAAATATTTCTAAGATGAAATATGTGGAGGGACCAACATCCACTCCATTTACTTAAGTCAGATATTTGTGGCCCAATGCAGACCAAAGGCTTGGGTAAGTCATCTTATTTTATTACTTTTATTGATGATTTTACTAGAAAGTTTTGGTTGTATTTTTTAAAGAGTAAAGATGAGATTTTAAAGTTTTTCAAGAGATTTAAATTCTTTGTTGAAAATGAAAGTGGATATAGAATTAAGTATTGAAGAACTGATAATGGTGATGAGTAGTGTTCAAGGTTCATAGTATTTTTGATAAGAATGAAATCAAGAGGTAACTCACAATTGCATACACACCTCAACAAAATATGGTGGCTTAAAGCAACAACTAGATTATTGTTCAACTAGCATAAAGTATTTTTCAAACCAAGGGGTTAAGCAGTTAGTTTTGTGTTGATGTGGTTGCTACAATAGTATACATTATTAATATGAGTCTCATAAGTACTCTCAATAAGGTGACTTCTTATGAAGCACAGTATGATAAGAAATCCAATGTTAATCATTTTAAATATTTTGGTTGTTTAGCCTATGTTCATGTTAGTGATGAGAAAAGGAAGAACCTTATCCAAAAAGTGAGCCTTGTATTTTGGTTGGATATTGTGAGAATAGCAAAGCGTGTAGAATCTACAATCTAAAGACTAACAAAATAGTGATATCTAAAGATGTAATTTTATTCATCGACGTCAATCTAATAAGACTATTAATGTTTATAATTGTAGTATTGATGGTGAATAACCTGTTGTGACCTATTCACAATGACCCCAAAATTAGGGATCCACCAGAATTTTTATTGAAATTTTGATATTTTATTTTTTTTGGTTAACACCATTCAATTGGTTGTTATTTTGTTTTGTTGATCTTCTTTTGAAAATTTCAAGATTTGATAATTGTGATTTTAAATGTTTTAATTTTAAAAAACTTTTAATTTTAATGTTTAAAATAAATCATTTAAAATAATTAAATAAAACACTTTAGAATATAATTTTAATGTTTTAAATCATTCATTTTAAAATTTTAACTAAAATATTTAAATTTCATTTTGAATGTTTTTATTTCAAAGTGTATTGTAAATGTTTTAATTGAAATATTTAAAGTATATAATTTTAATTTTTTAAAACATTCATTTTAAATTTTAATTAAAATATTTAAAATTCATTTTGAATGTTTTTATTTTACAGTGTATTGTAAATGTTTTAATTAAAATATTTAAAAATACATTATTAAAAATATCTCGAAACGATTGAAACTGAATGAACATAACAAGAAAAGGAAACCAAAAATGAAAGAATGCTTTAAATATAATATTGGGATAATTTGCAAAGGGTTGGAAAAATTGGAAAGATAAGATCGAGAGAGAAGATATATTGGATAATTGAAGAATAGATTTACTACATGGAAGGACATCATCCATTGTTACGAAGTTCAGGTTTTCTAAAGTCTAATATTTTAATTGAAATATCAATCACATTTTACCTTATTGTTTTATTTAATAAAATTTATGCATGTGGATGGTAATTTTATTAAATAATTTAATGTCATTCACTTCATTACCCTAGAATATTGCATCTATTTTACTATTGATAGTGCTTTTGCAGATCACAGTAGAGTAGAGTAGGCTAAGATTTTCAAAAATATATTTTTTGTAAATGCAAGGTTGACAAATTTCATTTTAGTAATTTTTCTCTCTCCTCCAATTTTCTACATGTCTTAATTTTATTTTTATAACCTTAATATTTTTAATTTTATTTAATTTCATTTCACGTATAAACCAAAACCCTAATTTTTAATATAAAGTTTTCAATACTATATTAGGGTAAATATTATTTCATTTATTAAACTCTCAATATTTCATATTCTGAAATCAACATTAGAGTTTAATTAATTAAATGTAAAATCAAAACCCTAAGTTCTTGCAAAGTTTCAATTTGAGATTAGGGTAAATATTATTTCATTTATTAAACTCGGTATTTTATGAAATCAACTTTAGAGTTTAATTAATTAATTGGAAAATAAAAACCCTAAGTTCATGCAAAGTTTCAATCTGATATTAGGGTAAATGTTATTTTATTTATTAAACTCGGTATTTCATATTTTTAAATCAACATTAGAGTTTAATTAATTAATTGGAAAATCAAAACCTTAAGTTCATGCAATGTTTCAATTTGATATTAGGGTAAATTTTTTTTTACTTATTTAACTCTCAGAATTTCATATTATAAAATAAACATTAGAGGTCCAAGGTGTAGACCAATTGGTTCATCCAAACCCCATAATGGGGGCGGAGGTCCAAGGTTCAAATATCGAGCCTCGCCAGACTGAACGCTTGTCCCTTTCATGGTGCTTTCAGCGGCGTAAAAGGTTTAAAATGATTGTGGCATGGTGGTTATAGGGGCGGACTACGTGAAGATCTGTGTGGTGGCTTTTGGGGTAGACAACACAGAATACTATGGCGGCCATAAAAGGTTGGACAGCCTGCCCGAATTTGTGGCGGCTACCGATTCCACCATGTAAATTAAAAAAAAACAAAAAATAAAATAAAAAATAAAAAATAAACATTAGAGTTTAATTAATTAACTTTTTCAAATAATTATAAATTTCCAACATTGATTATTTGAATAATTTAATTTAAATTATTTTCCTAAGGTTTAATTCAAATATTTTCATTTCATAAAGTTTAATGGCAATATCTGATTTTTAATCTTACTTATGGCGAATTAATTTTATGAACAATCATTTGCATGACATCATAAAATATTACCAATACAGGCCCATTGTTATCAGTTACTCGCAAACCACAAAGGTAGTTTGAGCATGTATTTTAATACATTTTTATGATACTTAAACATATTCATTGAAAGAACCTTGGAGAAATACGTCTTTCTTTGCAAGAGAGGATTTCAATCCTAAATGTAGGGTGATTTTGTAATGGGACAAACTCATACCTCAACAAAATTGGTGCTAGAGGGAGGGCCTGAAAGGGAATATTTTTAATTTTCAAAATTTGAAAATTGTTCAAATTAGTTTTTTTTTTTAAATGTTTTTTTTTATTTATGCTGCATCAATTTTAATCTATCATAAATTCAAAAATTAGGTTATGATTCAATTTTTATCAAATTTTCATACATAGCCTTGCATATTAAAACCGGTTCAATGGTAAAAAATGATGTACCCCATTATAAGCATGA
Source organism: Wollemia nobilis (assembly GCA_028583015.1). Classification (NCBI taxonomy): domain Eukaryota; kingdom Viridiplantae; phylum Streptophyta; class Pinopsida; order Araucariales; family Araucariaceae; genus Wollemia; species Wollemia nobilis. The sequence goes on along the minus strand of JAQPPZ010001245.1, from coordinate 4,243,536 downwards.
TGAAACAATTATGGTTGAGGAACATATTCAGGCATATAAAAACATTATGTTTCACTTTCAAATCATGCATGAAGATGTTCTTTGTGGAATATTTCCATACACATTGGATGAATTTACTCATAATTGGTTTATTAATTTACATGTAGGTTCTACCACTTCTTGGGATCAACTAAAAACAATATTTCTAGAACAGTTTGAAGAATTTGTTGACACGAATATAATATCAAATCAATATTCCTTTATCTATAAAAACCTAATGAAATCATGAGTCAATTTAATGATAGGTTTCATAAGTTGTATACTGAAATAGAGACACATTTTATCATTTCAGAAGAGAAAGTTGTTCAAATATACTTGGAAGCCTTAGATCATTTTATTGCTAAGTTGTTAGTAAATATTCTTAAAGATTTATCTTTGTCTAACACTTATGGTGGGGCAATAGTTACAGAACAATGGTTGATTTTCGAAGGAATTAATATGGGTAAGTTATCATTACTTAATCCTAAGGTTTTAAATCGAATAATACCTATGAGTCGTGATACACATTTTTTGACACTATCAAATGAAATTGAATGTCTTAGTTTTACAACCACTTTTGATATTGTCCAAGAGGAAGTCCAAGTTTTAAATTTAATATCCACCAATAAAGATTGGGATAATCAAGCCTATCAAAATGCAAAAATACATGAGTCTTCAGATATTGGAGGAGTTCTAGATCTAACTAGTTTTGAAACATATGATAGAATAAAATCTACCATAGAACTGAATGAAACAATTAAAGCTCCAAAATTGAAATATTATAGAGATCATTTCATTATGACTGATCATAAAAGTTTAATACTTGAGGAAGATGAATTTTTTATTGAAGATAATTTTTTTGAAAGTGATGAAAATTAATTTGAAAAAAATTCGATTATTGAATTTACAGATTGTGAAGAAGTGGTTGAAAATCACTCTCTAATTTTAGAAGATGATTATTTTTGATGGAATAAATGGGAGAACTTTACTGCTATTTCTAATGAAGTACTTATTTCACCTAAAATGTAGAAAAAATTGTAAATATTAGTTCTACCACTTAAAAGAAACATTGCTCAAGTATAGTGACAAAGGCATCAAGATACATATCTTGATAATTATATAAATCATTCTCATGAGACAAAGATCGAAGATGCTAAAAGTGATATTATTTTAGACAATGGAGAGAATATAGAGTGGACTAATTTTGAAATACATGATAAATTAGGACCTTCTACAAATTTGGATGGATTTGTTGAAAATAATGATCAAAATTTTTAGTATCCTCAAAATAATAATCAAGAAGAAATGAAGGAAGGGATACAATCTCATCAAATATTTCAAGAAGATGATTATTATAATGGTTGGAGAAGATATGCAAAATTATTTATTTCTCATTACCCTATTGATTAATTTTCTATTTCACTTGATATGTAGTATGTTGAAACCTCTATCTTGCATGAAGATATGGCAATTTCTATCCAACTGGAAAATGACGTGCCAATTTTAGAAGTAGAGAATGTTCCAAAATTTGATCATTTTGAACATGAGTTTGTAGAACACATTGTTGAACTAGAAAGGGAAGAAATGGTAAATGTTTCTTATGATTCATTTGTTTTAGATGAAGAAGAGGTAAAATATTTTATTTCATTCTTGAATACTGAAGATTTAAGTGAAAATTTTAGTGATTGTATTGAATATTCAAATAAAGAAACTTCATGTATGGCTGACAAAGAGCTAGAATTTCCTATTCTCCAAAACAAGATTTATAGTTTGAAAAATATGGATATATTCTTGATTGGATGCCTAATTTTGATGTTTTTGAAAAACAGGTCATTGATGAAGGAATACGAAATGATGATGATGATGATGATAGAGATCATGAAGAAAAAGAAAAGACTACAATGACTCATCAAGTAGTGGTAAATGAAAGTGTACAAGAGGTAGAATCTTATCCATTATGTCTAAACATTCAAGAATTAGGTAAAACTTCATATAATCATTTATTAAATTCAAAGGTTGTTTATGATCAAATGCCATTGAGGGTTGATAAAGAACTAGAGTGGATTCCTATTCCCACTACAAATAAGATTGTATTGCTAAATAAAAAAGAAGATATGCTTGAATTATTAAACCATGTTCATCAACAATTGATAAATGAATTTAGGATACAAACTTATATAGATCCTCATTTAGTAGATATCCTAGATTCTTGCAAAGTGTTGCATGAGCATGATTGGTCTAAAAGCATAGATGATGATTTTGCTTTAAAATTTTCAGAAGTAGTTTCTTATTTGAAAGAAATATTATATGCTTATGAAAATGAAAACTTAAGTCAAAGTGAACAATCCGATTTGGAAAATTACATCTCATTGGATAATCAAGAGATAATTGAAGATCATGTATTCACTTGCAGAATTAATGAATCACATTCTAAACATCGAATTGCTTATAAACTTGAATCAAATTGGTGGGATGAAAAAGGCAAATTGAAATTTGTTGTTTGCGATATTTTTGGTATTTTCTCTTCTTTTGATGTAGTTGTGGTAGTTACAATAAACACTTGATGATTTTGTTTGATATTTTTTCTTGTGTCATTTAGGACAAAATTACCTATTTTGAAAATATCTAAAACTTGAAGAAAGGAAAATGAGATGGTTAATATATTTCTCATGAATTTGAATCAAGACAGTAAAGTTTGAAAATACTAAAATCATTTTTGTAAATGCTCCACATGTACTACACATCTTAAAGGAATATTCTCTAAATGCTTGAAGGATGAAATTATTCAGTTTTGCAAGTGAATGTAAAAATCCAATGAACTCAATTTTTAGCCTCACTTGATCTCTAACCCAAATGGCATGTGAATTTTGTGAAAATAATATAAATATTGAATAAAATACAAGCAAAGCAAATGCAATGGAAAGTAAAGCTATATTATTCACCATGATATAAATAACCTTCATCGGGGCTATAGATGTCTGACTAGTAGTGGAGCTAGGTTTAGACTGAGATAAAAAAAAGAATGCAAGATTCACCTAATATTTGGGAGATTCAAATAACCTCTATTGGGGCTATAAACACCCGATCGATAGTAGAGCAATGGTTAAAGATATCAATGTAGAGGTATACTTCAAAGAGAAAAAATCTAATAGCCTAAATGCAAAAGCTGATAAATGAAATCCAAATAGCTTTAGGAATATAAAAATGAACCACATTACACACACCGAGCATAAGCAAATATTTTAGTTGTTTCAATTTGAATTTATCTATTCATATTCTCTAGATATTACTAATGCTCATGGTTCTAATTTTTTAGTTTTTTTGGTTTCAGAGTTAGGTTCTTGAATCTAAAATGTTCAAGAACATTTCTCAATAGAGTCACCATTTGTTGTGACCTATTCACAATGACCCCAAAATTGGGAACCCACAAAAAAATTTATTGAAATTTTGATATTTTATTTGTTTTGGTTAACATCATTCAATTGGTTGTTATTTTGTTTTGATGATCTTATTTTGAAAATCTCAAGATTTGATAATTGTGATTTTAAATGTTTTAATGTTAAAAAAAAAACAATTTTAATGTTTAAAATAAATCATTTAAAATCATGAAATAAAATACTTTAGAGTATAATTTTAATGTTTTAAATCATACAGTTTAAAAGTTTAATTAAAATATTTAAAGTTCATTTTGGATGTTTTTATTTCAAAGTGTATTGTAAATGTTTTAATTAAAATATTTAAAGTATATAATTTTAATGTTTTGAAACATTCATTTTAAAGTTTATTAAAATATTTAAAGTTTATTTTGAACATTTTTATTTTAAAGTGTATTGTAAATGTTTGAATATTCATTACCCTAGAAGATTGCATATATTTTACTATTGATAGTGCGAATGCAGGTCACAGTAGAGTAGGTTAATATTTTTAGGAAATTTTTTTCTATAAATGCAAGGTTGACAAATTTCATTTTAGTATTCTATCTCTGTATTCCAATTTTTTGCACATTTTATTTTTATTTTTCTAACCTTAATATTTTTCGCTTTGTTTAATTTTATTTCACATATAAATAAAAGCTCCAATTTTTAATATAAAATTTTCAATCTTATATTAGGGTAAATATTATTTCATTTTTTAAACTCTCGGTATTTCATATTCTAAAATCAACATTAGAGTTTAATTAAATAAATGTAAAATCAAAACTCTAAGTTCATGCAAACTTTCAATTTGATATTAGCGTAAATGTTATTTCATTTATTAAACTCGGTATTTCATATTTTTTTTTGAAAAATTTGAAAAAAACTTGTATTAAAACATTGATCAGTTACAATTGGGATAAGACACATCCCAGCCAAAAACAATGAAAGCACATGATTACAAGAGAAGAGGAAGATTTGCACTGGATCCAAATCTCTTGAACCAATACCAAGCTAGCTAAGAGAGCTGATAGGTCAGTTACAACAACTTATCGCGAAAACACGCAGCAAACACCAACTTCACCTCTATCCGCAAAAAAGCTACAAGTCACAAAATCGTGACACAAGACTCCTCTAACCGCAAAAAATTCAACCTGTCACGAAATCGTGACATGTTGTGAAATCGCGACATGTCACGAAATCATGACAAAAATCTATCCTTGGCTACGATGGAGCAACATGTCATGATATCGCGACAAAAATCCACCAGCAGCCACAATGACGCAACATGTCGTGATATCACGACAACTTTCCTCCCTTGGCCACGACGACGCAACATGTCGCGATATCGCGACAATTTTCCTCCCTTGGCCGTGTCGGCGCAACATGTCGTGATATCGTGACAACTTTCCCTCGACGGCAGCGACGGCGCAACATGTCATGAAATCACGACAACTTTCCTCCCTTGGCCACGACGGTGCAACATGTCACGAAATCGTGACAACTTTCCCTTGATGGCAGTGACTGCGCAACATGTCGCGATATCGTGACAAATTCCCCCCTTGGCCGTGACGGCACAACATGTCGTGATATCACGACAACTTTCCTCCCTTGGATGTGATGGTGCAACATGTCACGAAATCATGACAACTTTTCCTCGACGGCCGCGATGATGCAACATGTTGCGATATCGTGACAACTTTCCCACATCGGCCGCAACAACGCAACATGTCATGATATCACGACAACTTTCCCTCGGTGGCAGTGATGGTGCAACATGTCGCGATATCGTGACAACTTTCCTCCTTTGGCCGTGACGACGCAACATGTCGCGATATCGCGACAACTTTTCCTCGACGGCCGCAACGGCGCAACATGTCACGATATCGTGACAACTTTCCCGCATCGGCCGTGACAGCGCAACATGTCACGATATCGCGACAACTTTTCTCCAGTAGCCGCGACGACATTAGAGGTTAATTAATTAATTGGAAAATCAAAACCCTAAGTTCATGCAAAGTTTGAATTTGATATTAGGGGAAATGTTATTTCATTTATTAAACTTGGTATTTCATATTCTGAAATCAACATTAGAGTTTAATTAATTAATTGGAAAATCAAAACCTTAAGTTCATGCAAAGTTTCAATTTGATATTAGAGTAAATGTTATTTCACTTATTAAACTCTTGGAATTTCATATTCTGAAACAAACATTAGATTTTTATTAATTAAAATTTTCAAATAATTATAAAGTTCCAACATTAATTATTTGAATAATTTAATTTAAATCATTTTCCTTAGGTTTAATTCAAATATTTGTGTTTCATAAAGTTTATTGGCAATGTTTTATTTTCAATCTTACTTGTGGAAAATTAATTTTATAAACAATCACATGCATGGCATCATAAAATATTACCAATACAGGCCCCTTGTTATCAGTTACTTGCAAACCATAGAGCTAGTTTGAGCACTTATTTTAACACATTTCATGATACTTAAACATATTCAGTGAAATAACCTTGGAGAAATACATATTTCTTTGCAAGAGAGGATTTCAATCCTAACTATAGGGTGATTTTATAATTGGACAAAATCATACCTCAACACAACCTACTAGTGTACCTACTCTTCATTTAAGTCCTCAAAGCAGTCCTTTAATCCTAAGGAGATTTCATCAAGTTCTTCAAGTAATTCATCACCCATTATTGATCTTGTGAAGACTAAGAAGGGGCAAAGAGCTCTTCAAGCTCATCTATCCACCAAGTCAAATGCTTGATAGCGATTTTAAAAGGAGACTTAAAAGAGGTGAAGCTTAATAATTTGATCAAGTTGTTTCAAGATTAGAAATATTGTGCATATATAGAGATGATGAAGAAAGTCCTCAAGGTAATTCAATTAATAATTCTTTGATGTCTAAATATAGGTTTGAACCTTATTGTTTTGAATATATTCTACTAATGGTGTGTGGGTGTAATCAATGAAAGAAGATAATTTCCATTCAAAATAATTATACTTGGGAGCTTGTGAAACTTCCCAATGGTAAGAAATGTGTGGATTCCAAGTGGGTCTACAAGACAAAAATAATAGTTATGGTAGTATTTAAGGACATAAGGATAGACTTATTGTTAACGGATTTACCCAAAGGTATGAAAATGATTATGAAGAAATGTCTGCACCTATAGTAAGGCAAGAAACAATCAAATTTTTTATTGCTTTGGTAGCCCAAAGTAGATGGATTTTGCATCACCTGGATGTGAAAATTACCTTCGTGATGGTTACTTAGAAGAAGAAGTGTATGTATAACCATCCGATTTTGAGGTTAAATGGGAAAAAGACTATATACAAGTCGAAGAAGGCCTTGCATAGCTTCAAGTAATCACCAAGGGCTTGGCATGCCTAGATAGATATATACTTATGAAAAAGTGGCTTTACAAGGAGCAAGAATAAGCATACACTCTATGCAAAGAAATAACATAATGATATTATTCTCTTATGTTTGTATGTATATAATTTGATTTAATAAGCAATATCTCAAAATTAAAAGGTGAATTTCAAAATGTTATGATGAATGAGTATGAAATGAAATATTTGGGATAGATGTATTACTTACTCAGAGTATATGTTCATTATTATGAATATGAAGCTTTTATTTTCCATAAAACGTATGCTAATGATATGTTAAAGAAGTTTTGTATAGACAAATATAAATCAGTTTCTACATTGATTGCTCATAGAGTAGTGTTGTATAAGAACAATAGAGATGATAAAGTAAATGTGATAAGTTATAGGAACATTGTGGAAATTTTACTACTTCTCACTAACACTAGACTAACATTGCTTATTATCCTATTTCAAGGTACATGAATGGACAATTTCAAATTTATGTGTTAAAATATTAACATACACTTTACCTAATTTAATATGTATTATTACTTTTTAGGATTAGGATTTTGCTTTTTAGGGTTAATATTAGGGTTTCCTTTCTAATAAACTTAATATTATCCAAACCCTAATTTATCCCTATATGTACTCATTCATGAACAATATTGTACTATCACTTTTGGTTCTAACAATTGATATAGAGCGGTAATATCCACTTGTGAGAAAGTGGTAAGATCACTTGAGAAGGGTGATTTCCCTCAAGAAAATCCTCATTTCCCTCTCTCTCCATAGCCTTTATTTATGATTTTACATGCTTAAATGATGAATAAGGTTTGAAAAGTTAAAGCAGTATTTGATAAACACCAAAATTCCTCAGTTCCAATGCTCACATGATCCTGTTGATGGAGATCTAAGATTTGAGACCTGAGATATCTGAAACAATTGTATCATGGATTTATGTTTTTAAAGAATGGAGGTGTTATATGGGAAATGTTTCTTCTAAATAAAAATAATATTCACACATAGCAGCTACTTCGTTGTACCATGACATGCTTAATTCTATACTTAGAAGGTCATTGCCATCGGCAAGAGGGGATTCAAGTGTGCAACGGTGGTAGTAAATATAGAGCCATCATAGTATAATGAAGGTCATTTAATATAGTAGCAGTCACATGGATTTGTTTTTTTTATTCAGTATTATAAATTTAATGTAATTCCTATTCAAATATCTTGTTGCTTTTTTGGATTTAGTAGTAGAAATTGAATGTAATTACTAGTTTAAATATCATGGATAGAAACTGTAGACACCAAAACAACACCAATCCAATTATGTTATGACAAGCACTGACCGAATTGGCATACACAGCCCCTAGGGTAGCCCCCAGAGGTTAAACAGTGGTCCTAACCACTCCCACAATAGTTTTGAAAGTTCAAAGGTCAATTTGGCACATTTCAAGCACCCTGATCCTTATTCGTTCCACCTTGGGATGATTAGAATGCTATTCTACCCACCCCAGGATGATTAGCAGCAATCGCTCCAAGGTGGGGCAAATAGCAGGTTTGACGGGCAAAAAGTGAAACCTTGACAAATGGCAACGCAGATCCACCACTCAACTCCACCTTCAATGCATGGGAGTACGAGTGAGTATTTCAAAGCTTAAATAGGTAGTCATAGAGGAAGTCATGGAGCCCTTAATCAGTGAGGAATATCCTCTCCCCCGACAAGGCATGATGGCCAAGTGGCACCCCTGCATGCACATTCAAAGCAAACTTTCACGTCTATAAAATGATGAGTATTCTCACCCCAAAGGAAGAATAGAGCAGGATAATTTGGAGCAATGAAGTGCTACCAAATTATACCCTCACCTTCGTTTGTGCTTCCTACATCCTTGATCTTTCTTTTGGAAGGGAGGTTATCGGGTGAACATTAGGAGCGCAATCTGAACCCAAAATCCAAAAAATTGGCCACAATACCACACCCAATTTTCTAAAACAACCCTATAGGAGTTTTTAGACCCATACCAAGTGGATTGGTGTCAAAAACAAGCCCCAAATGGCGGGTGTCCTGCCCTCGGGTGCCCCTCCGCACTGCTGCAGTCCTAATCACCCCACCCCAAAATGATTAGAAATATACAAAATATTTATTCACTATTTCTTTTTAATATTGTTTTATGTCATTCCTATATGCTTCCATTCAAATTTCATGCCATTCTGATAAGTTTTGACTGTGTTTTCATTGTTTTACGCTTTCACTAACATACAGGGATCGCCTTCATATATAGGGTGATAAGGGAAGAATATTCCAAATCCGACCTTCTGGGTCATTTCAAAATGCCCCATTTTGCCTAATCCCAATTTTTTAGGTGTTTTGGAGGCCTCTGGATGGGACATTTTGGAGCTCTCTTTCAAACATTTTATGACAGTCCTAATCGTCCCACCCCGGAGTGATTAGAAATCTACAAAAAAAATCATGACTATTATTTTTGTAGTGTTTTCATGATGATGTTTACATGCTTCTATTCAATTTTCATCTTATTCTGACATGTTTTTATTATTGTTTTAATTATTTCATGCATGCATTAATTGGAGGCCTTGGGGATTGCATGTTTCCCTCCATCCGTAGGTGCTATTAATCATTTGTTATTTCTCTGAACATAGGATATCAACACTAGATGGGCAGAAAGGAAATATAGATTCATTCATGCTAGCGACGGTGAAATTTGGCCCGCCCATTTCAAATGTGGGCACATGAAAGATCCCAAAGGGAAGCGTATCATCCGTTGGTGTAACAAAACTATATCTAATGCTCCGAGCCCCTGAAAATGGGGGGGAAGATGTATTGTAACATGATCACAATAAAAATTAATAAAAGAGTGTACACTTTGCTTTTGCTTTACATCTCATTTCATTTCGTTTGCTTTCCCTTCTCATGCACTTTAGTTCTTTGTTCATTCATAGGACTTAGCATTTCGTATGCTTTTGTTTGCATCACTATCGATATGCCTATGCTTCCGTAGACAAGCTTTCAATGGTGCTCATAGTGGAACTTTGTCCCCTACTATTGGGATCAATTTTTTGATCAAAAAGCTGGTGTTTTGCTTGCAGGTATTAATCCTTTAGGTGTTGGACTACTGCTCGTGCCACCCTATGACAAATACAGAGCTAGAATTCATTTCACCCAAATATGAATAGGAATTCATCCCACCCTATGATTAATATAGATATTCTATTCATCCCACCCTAGTACGATTAGCTCTCTGTGCATTTTTTAAGCAGAAACTCAGAGGCATTTGGTGTGGGCAGAGAAGAGGTAGGTTGTCTGAACACTCTCTATAATTTTATGTCTCTATTTCTATGATTTTTTTGTTTCTTTGCTTGCATATAAAATTTTACTATATGTTTTATTTCTTTGCACAAGTAAAAATAACCCCACATACCACATGATAATATAAACATCAAGGAGTTGGTCATAAAACCCCAACATTTGATCAAGACCAACGGTGGATTTCATCACCACATTGACTTGAATTTTGTATACATAACCCCGATCATGACTGTTGCTAGATGTAAATCCTGACGAAAGCTGACCAAGTGTAGTGGGGGTGATTCCCAGCACATGAGGATAAGTCTTATATGGTAGGTATAAAAAATAGAGCAATTCCCCTTCCGTACCACCTATGTTCCATGTACTGTTCTACTCTCATGTACCAATAGTTTTCCTCACATAAGGGCAGTTATATTGAGAGGCTCAATATAATGGCTTTCCAGTGGTATATTGAAGGGGCAACCATTTTGGGAGATATAATAGCCCTCATATTGCATGTACACAAAATTTTTTTTACAAGGTTTTCAAAAAAAAAATCAAAACACAGTGAACCAGATCTAGGACACACCTTTAATCTATAAACGAGATAATCACTTCTTTGTGTGTGTGTTCCCATTTGTTTGGTGTAGTATAAAAAATTGTAAAGAAGATAAAAACATACGCATGTTTTAGAGAACCACTACTATGGTGTACACCCGTAGCCAAGCCCAATCATGGGAAGAAGCTACGAAAAGTGTACAAGGGGGCACAAGTTGCCTCTGGTATAGCCCCAAGGACTTGGTAATACCACCTTAGAGGCCTAACCCACAACATAGTCCACATCATGCCATTATAGAATGGGACTATAAAGGCACCCCTTCGAGGGGTACTCCCATTCAACATAGACCCTTTCAGGAGGAGTACATACATGTGGCACTCAACATAGATGGGAAAACCCCCTTAGACACTCATTATGAGTGACCATAGCATGATGAAGTGCTAGAACAACATAAGGTCCATAAGGAGAGGCCACATGATTATATCATCCCTCCTCTACCCCTCATTGTTGTCAGAAACAATAGGCCAAATCCAGAGCGCAAGGCTCTTTAGACAGGGTGAGCCAACTCCACCCGTCCCTTTCACATATATGAAAGGGAGCATGAGGAAAACCACAATATTCCTCAATAGCAATACACAACATGGGAGCAATGTGCCTCTGCAAATTCTATTTATCAAGATCACCTACTGAGGCCAGAGCCTCGAGTGAATGCTGCTAACCTCGATAGAGGCAAGCGACCTATAGAGATCTCGGATCACTATGATCGAGATAGATATTTAGAGGAGGCATCTAGTCCTCCTATACCTAAGACGGAGAAACCAATCTACTTGGAATTTTCCAAACATACCACTCACAAAGTGCAAATCATGCAGCTTGAGCAAGATCAACAATAGTTAGAGCACCTGTACCATCTTAGCAAAGAGCGCATTCAGCATTAGATGGATGAGTTGCTCCAAAAAACTATGCATGAGAGGATTCCAACCCCTCGCACACATAAAAAAAAGCTTTATGAGAGGCACAACCCCTTAGTACGATACAGGTCTCCACGACCTTATCAAGCGTTTCCTCCAAGACCTCATAGACTTGAGCAAGAGACCACTCCTAGAACCAATGATGGGCACCCTCCTTGGGCACCCACCCATGTTTATAGGTCATGCCTAGGAACTCCTAAAGAAGCTTATGAGGTATTTGAGCAAGAAGAAGAGCAAGCTGAAATGCCCTACCAAGCCAGGGGACGCTATCTGGCTACCCCTCCATAGGCCTCAAGTGCCCCACAATTCACAATGAGAACAAACCAAGGAGGAAGAGATCAAATCTTTTGATGCATACAAAGCATTGCTAGAGCGCTTAGATTCTATGGAGACCAAGAATTTTGGGCCCCAAAAGCTCACTTTATGCCAGATCCATACTCACCCTGTGCATCCTTCAGTGTTGGCACCCCCATACCCTGAACACTTCAAAATGCTTTAATTTGCAATTTTTAGATGGGATGAGGATGCCCAAGAGCACATGACAATATTCTTGAGTAAATGCTTTGGCATTCAGGATAACGATGCTTTGCTTCTAAGAACATTTATAACCATGTTCATAGGCCATGCCTCGGATTGGTTTACCCAATTTCCAAAGCATAGCATCAGCAACCTGGACTAGCTAGTTGATGCATTTTTTGAACATTTCGCATTCAACACCAATAATAAGGCATCATTAAGCAACCTAGCTAGCCTCAGGAAGTATGAGGAAGAGACCATGGTGGCTTATGGAAATCGGTGGAGGAATTTGCTTTCAAGGCTTCCTTACCTCCCTCCCATGGCCTACCTGACCCAAATGTTCTCAAAAAGTTGCCTAAAGTCGATCTCCATGCTATTGTAGCTGTAGCAATATGCCACTCTTGAGGAATACCTGGTGCAAGCCAGAATAATTAAGGAGATCAATATATAGGATGGCAAGATTACCAAGCCACACAAGAAAGAGTGGCCCAAAAACACAAAAAATGGGTCCATGCAATCGAAACCCGTCGTGGTCAATTAGGTTGCCATAAACATACCAAAGCCTACACAGATGACACAGCCCCCAAAGGTTAACTATCAAGCAGTTCCTCTTGATAGCTATGAAAAGGAAAATCATAGGCAAGAGCAAAATCAGTAGCATCACCCTAGGCAAAAATTCACACCCTTCACAGAGTCTAAAGACTCCTTGTTTGACCGCTTGTCCGTGGCAAACTTGATAAACCTGCCAAAAAGTCAACCCGTAGACCCCAACGTGCCAAAACCCAAGGGCTATAGGGAAGACTTGTACTATAGGTTTCACCAGTAGAAAGGACATGATCTTTATGTGTGTTGGAAGTTCAAAATATTAGTGCAAGACCTAATAGACAACAAAATGCTAGTGGTGGATAATCCCATAGCACCAAGCAACCAACAAATGGAGGTCTTCAAAGACCCCCTACCTGCCCATGATGCGCAGGAAAAGACTCTATAAGTCAATGAGGTGACACAAAACTACCCCATGCAGAGGTATGTAGGGATGATAAGCATAGTGACATGGAACAAGAGGTACCCAAGCACAACTACCCTCGTTGTAGCTATAGGAGAGGTTCATCAAAATCACAACCTCAACATCACCCTACACAACCTCCCCCACCTAGACCAGTGGCTACGATTCAAACTAAAATTATCCAAATTCTAAGGACCACGTTGGCTAGGCTCTCCATCTATGAGCTCATCCAACAATCACCACCCCATCAGGAGGTTCTAATAGAGATACTCAAATCCATCGAGCTATAGCCCCACGAAGCAAACTCTTTCATAAACTTTGTGGGACATGTAAAATGATGTACAGAACCAGTCATCACCTTTAGAGAATATGAATTGAAATCGATGACTGGTGTTATGGCGGATCCACCCCTACACGTCATTGCATGGGTCAATGGGATTCCATTTAAGAGGGTGTTGGTGGACACTAGCTCATCCAATAATATAATCACAACGACAATGTTGAAACATCTTAAGATGTCAGCATCTCATATTGTGGCCTCCACCTATACTCTTCGAGCATTCAACGACGTGATATGCTCCACGGTTAGAACAATTTTCGTACCCATCCAAGTGGTACAAAAGACTATTCCTACATCGTGCCATATCCTGGAAGGTGAGATGGCCTACAATATCTTGATGGATCAGACTTGGATCAAGGACATGAAGTGTGTCCCTTTGATAGCCCATAAATTCCTAAAGTACACATATGAGGTAAAGTGCATGTAGTCCTCACAAACTTAGAGCCCTTCAAGTATTGCAATACAGTGTAGCTAATTCCCCAATCGACCCTTCCATCGACACATTTGGACTTTCAATTGAATTCGTCCAAACAGGGCCTGATTTCGCATACATCCTCACTGTTAAGTACCTAAAATCACCAATCGGGCCCATCTTAATTGTCTGGTCCTTCACTAATGATTCCACCTATGATGGACACATCAAAGGACAACGAGAATAATCCCCTATAAGAGATACCACCATTGGTCTCAACCATCTCAATCGAAGAGGTGCCTAGCCGAATGGAAGTCGAGATGCTTGTTTCACCCTACATGGAGTGGAACCAGGAAGAACTCTCATTCCCTCTCCATAAACCACAAATTATCACCATTGAGATGGCCAATACGAGCCTGGGGGAATATCTAGTGCAAAAAATTGTGGCAACACCCACGCTTGAGTCCATACAGGACATGGGGAGACCTTGCCTCCCCATCGGCACTATTGTACCTCTAGGCTACCCATAAAATTAGACAAATTTTTTATATTGGGGCCTCGACAATGGCATTTAACCTTACCTACAAGAGGAAGAGGACAAAGATCCCTTTCCTTAGGATGTCAATTATCTATCCAACCCAAACTTTGCTTTGAAATACCTTGGCCAATGTAATTGGCATGGATATGGGTTAGGCAGATATGAACAAGGGGTGCATGTTCTTTTTCAACCAAGATATCAAATGCCATACGACAAATTAGGAGTAGGGTTAAACCACCCTCTACCCCTTGACATCTTGGTAGAAAACATGCAAGGCCTAGGGCTAGGTAACAAGGATGGTTTGGCACAAGATCCATATGCCAATCCTAACACAACATACACATTAGGGGATTATCTCCCATTTCTAAAAACCAACCTTATGGGCCTCAACAACTCCTCCTCTTCGATCGAGAAAGGGGAAAGTCCAAGAACTTTCCTCCAAGAGGGATATAGAAGAGGCCAAGAAAGATCTTCAAAAGACAATTCAGAGTATTAGGTAGCACCTTGGGACCATTTTGATTTCGATAGCAATCACTCGCAAGTGACACCCATATATGACTATTAGGAGAACTTTGAGGTGATGTTGCCCTTGAATGCTCCAATCGCGTAATTACCACCTCAAGAGAACCAGGTCCTCTCGCAGATATTGGGACAACCCCGATGGGACCAAATTAAATTGCTCAAACAGAATGAGCATCACATGCCACAAATAGTTGTTAGATTCAATGAAGGCCTATGGATCTCTGATAGTGATTATTAAGATGAGATTGAGATGGCATATCTCAACCATATGCAATAGCAGCAATATCCCATGGACACTAATGACATTTTTGAATAGCTAAACATGGGGCCAAGGCATAGGTGGCATTTGAACCAAGCACAGTTGGACCAAGTGCTACATTTGCCACTTTAGGCATACAGAGAGCAGCTTAAACCCATAGAACCTATAGAGCCATCAGTGCCAAGGGCATACCCTGTCCTTTTATCCATACATATGGCTGATCCGTTTGTGCCAATACCCATAGAGCCAGATTCGGAGCACAAAGATCATGAAGGATGTCTGAGTCACTTCATCAACATGATCTCCATTGAATTAACCGCATCCATCCACAATCCAGTCGATCTAGCACAACCATTATATCTAAACCTAGATGCCATAGACTAGGATCGCACTAACTCACCACCATCCCCATCAGAGTACTAGCCTTATGGTGAGATGCTTCATTTCACCCCAAGACAAACTCAGGATACCTTCCACACTGAAGAGGAACCCGACGTTCCAAACTTAGATCTAAATTTATAAAATGATATCCACCTGATCCCAACTCCACACCAGTTGGAGTACGGGTCCACATGTCAGTTGAGGAGATGACTAACGTAGACATCGGCTCTAATCCAATGAATTTGCAAATTATCAAGCTGGGGGTAAGTCTATCCCCTGAAGCGAAATATGATTACATTGCCCTTCTCAAAGAGAATAAGGAGGTTTTTGCATGGTCCTACAGAGACATTTCGAAGCTAGACCCACAACTAGTCATGCACAATCTAATTCTTGATCTGACAGTCAAGCCAGTCAAGCAAAAACTACGTAAGATGCACCCAATAATGGCCTTAATTGTAAAATAAAAATTACAAAAGCTTTTGGATGCATAGTTTGTCATCTACGTAGATTACCCACCATGGTTGTCCAACATGGTGCCCATCAAAAATTCTGAGGGGAGGATTCACATATGCACTAATTTTTGAGATCTAAACAAAGCGAGGCCCAAGGATGATTTCCCCTTGCCTAGCATTGATGCATTGGTAGACGCTACAGTAGGCCACGAAATGCTTTCCCTTATGGATGGTTTCTCGGGATACAACCAAATTTGTAACAATCCTGATGATCAACTCAAAACGGTGTTCATGATGCCTTGGGGGACATTTTGTTATAAGGTCATGCTCTTTGGCCTTAAAAATGCTAGAACCACCTACCAACGCACTATGACATACATCTTCCATGATCACATGCATAAAACTTTGGAAGATTATATGGATTATTTTTTGGCCAAATCTCATTTGCGCCTAGATCATCTCAATGACCTAAACAAGATCCTTGATCACCTCATTGAACATAAAGTTAGGCTAAACCCCAAGAAGTGTGTATTTGACATCACATATAGAAAATTCTTGGGTTTCATAGTCTCAAAATGAGGTATCAAGGTAGATCCAAATAAAGTCAAGGCAATCCTTGAAATGCTTCCCCCAACCACCATCAAGCAGCTCAGAAGCTTGCAGGGTAAGGTTGCATGAATCAAGCACTTCATAGCGCAGCTATCTGACAAGTGTCAATCCATGAATAAATTATTACACAAGGGGGCAACATTTCATTGGGATGACAAGTGCTAGTCATCCTTTGATGACATTAAACAATACTTGGCTTCACTGCAAGTATTGGCACCACCTATACTAGGATTGTCATTCTATTTATACATCTCAGCTACTGAGGTGGCACTGGGTGCCATGCTAGCCCAGAAAAATGAACTACATAAAGAATAGGCTACTTATTATCTTAGTCGCACCTTGGTTAGTTATGAACTTAACTACGCATACATCGAAAAGCTATGCTTAGCAGTGAAATTTACCACCAAAAATCTATGCCATTACATTCTAAGCAATACGATGTATGTTGTGTCTAAGGAGAATCCATTATGGTACATGATTAGTCATGCTTATGATAATAGTTGCATAGCAAAATGGATCATGTTGTTGATGAAGTTTGACATCGAATTCATTGGATAGAAGTCCATCAAAGTTCAAGTCATCACTGATCAACTAGCAGAGGCTTCTCTTTAAGATGATCAGCCTCTGACCATAGAACTACCCGATGATGGGGTCTTCCATGTCTCAGAATTTCCAGATTCTGATGAGCATGAATCACAGGCTGACATAAACCTATTTTTTTATGGTTCTAAATGTGAGCAAGGGGGTGGCATGGGAATCATATTATTCACACCGCAAGGGACTCCAATGCCTCTATCATTTAAACTTGATTTCTCGTGCACCAATAATAATGCTGAATATGAAGCCTTGTTCATAGGTCTTCAGACAGCCATCACCATGAACATAAAATGCTTGAATATCTTTTGTGATTCACTATTAATTGTCAACCAAGTGAAAGGGGTATTCCAATGCAAATGCCCAGTTCTACAGGACTACAAATCCCTTGTGGATAAATTCCTGGCTAAGCTTGAATGGTACGACATCGAGGAACTCCCTCGATCATCGAATCATTTTGTAGATACTATGGCCACCTTGGGGTCACTAATCCCATAAGACCCTTCTGGTGAAATGATAACCATTCAAGTAAAAACATTATCACAATCCACGATGAAGCATGCAATATCTGACCTAACACCAGGAATCCACCTGATCCAGATTGAACCATCTTTGGATAAGTTCTCTCAAATCCATGATAATCTAAATCATGCAAATTGGGCATCCTTAGCTTAGCTTTGCGTGTGACGAAATGTCTATCGAATTAGCTTTGCGTGTGAGTAGACCAATGTTTGCATGTGGATGAGCTAGCTTATGGTATCCTAGATTACCCCATGGATTAATATTACTAAATACAACAAATGATTTAGTGGAGCTAATTAAGTGATCCTCAGTACAGGTTTGGTTTACAGCCTATCTGGCACTAGCGGTATCTTGACAACTACCACATAAAAAAATTCAATCGCACACATAGGGATGTGAAATAACTTGGTCAAACTCAAGTCTGATTCATACCTTGTTCAATTTCTTGTAAGATAAATGTACAGTATTGGCTAGTTAGTTAGAACATATGAATCTCAAAAAAATCTTAACTACATTCTAGAACACCTGTGGTACATTCCATTCTTACATCACCATCAGAAAATACAAACAAAAACAAAAATATTACATGAAAAGTCATCTCACAAAGCAATCACATAGCACAAAAAGCTAGTAAATCCTATACAGTCCATGGTGCCACCACCTGCATACCAATAAATCATTCCATCCATTCCATATGCATACATCCATATAGTCAAGAACATCCACATTCATAATAACATATGCATACATCAACATAAATAAATGTGCATGAATAAACCATAAACCATAACAAGGAAATAATACAAAAAGAAAGTCATGTATATATTAAGTCAAAAATACCCTCAGGCTACAATAAAATGGTCCTCTGACCTCACAAAAAAATCAAAAATTCAAAAACCCCAAAGCCTAGGGAGTTGGCCACCATGATCACATAGGATCGGTGTGACTAGAACTACCCCCAGTGGTGTGGGTCCAATGGGACCTCTCAGGGTAGCTCCTGCCAGCCCCCTTATCATGCCCACTAGTGCTACCCTCACCCACCTACCTGCGATGAGAGGAAGCAGATTGCTCAGTCTCAATATCTCTCGTACGACATGATGATCCACCTCCAGTGAGATCAGGTAACTGTCCATCGAGGCGAATAATCTTAGCCTCAAAATTCACTCAAAATCGACCCCACTCCACATCCCATCGGTGGTATGCAACCAATTCTTCATCCCACTGCACCAACTGAGCCCACATTTGATCCTTATCGATGTTGTGCTCCTCATCCTATCTCTAAATTAGATCCTCTAACCACGCTATATTAGTGTAAAACCTAGCATTCATATCCCCTGTGACTGCCTAAGGTATGGGCATCTCCGATATGGCATGCTGCTCTAGCACCCACTGCTCCAGGATGTCTTGGACATCTGACCACTTTGAAATCCTTACATCATCCCTATTGATTTCATCTACCTCCACCATATCTGCATCATCATGTGGATCCCCCCAACCCTCCATTGGTGCATCTGCACCCCGACTACCTACTACTACTACATCCAGACCTCCTAGAGGCCCCTCACCCCGCCATCACAGCATCATCCACCACTGGTCGTAATCTACAGTCACCCCAATATTTTCCATGTTAGGAACATCAATTACTACATCAGAATCTTCGTCCAGTGGCTCAATAATCGGCTAGGCTAGAGTCCCATCATCATCTCGATGCTAATAGATCAAGGGATCACTAGGAAATCCTTGGTGCACCCCAAACTATCAAGTCACTCGGATGTACGAGAAGTACTCCTACTCATTCTCGTGTCACCTGATCAACCATCTCCCCCTACACACCTGCCAAAGCCACTCTCCATTCTCAATCCAGGCTAGACAGTCCTAGTATGACTGCCAGAACACCTCCCCTGGAGCAAGATGTGAGAAGGCATCAGTATAGTGCCCTACGACACCTGCCCACCATCGACTCTACCCCTGCTCCTCTGAACTCCACCATAAAGCAGCATACCCAATATCCTTGTCCACCATCTCTCTCCAAGTGGTCTAAGGCAACCCTTGCAGCTACTCTATAGCTATGTGCTACCACCCCTAGCACTACAATAGGTAGCTACACCCAATCCCATTTTGCCTCTGACAACAGACCTCGTACAGCTCATCACACATCTATGACAATAGCGTCTGACACCACATCATAATTAGTGGTGCTACTGTCAAACACTCCATAATTCTACACACTACCTCAAGAAGATTCCAAGGGAACCTCACACCTGAGGAGTCAGGAAGTAGCATGTTGGAGATGAGGGTCATGAGTAATGCATGCCTCAACCCCAACATGCCCTTCTCAAACCACCACTTCACTAGAATCCTGCCAATTAGGTAGTCCCCCTCTGCCCTCTCCACCGCCCCATCCACCCCCATCTCTGTTGCATGCCCAAAGCACTGTATTAGCACTGTCGTTCACTGATCATGAGGAGTTGTCCGAATGGGTAGCCCATCTATTAAAATTTGTAGAATCTGATACATGTCCTCCAGAGTCACTGTCATCTCCTCTATTGGGAAATGAAAGTTTTTGGTGTGGGGATCCCACAAATTGATCAGGGCAGTCAGATATTCCTGATCCCCCACCACAGGATCCAACTACATCACTTTCTTGAACACAAGGGCATCAAGCCAATCCCAATCTTCCACAGTCAGCACCTCTCGAGCATCAAAGAATACCATCGGCTGATGATACCGACTCTTCATGTAGACACCAAAACAGCACCAATCCGATTATGTGACTACAAACACTGATCGCTTTGACACACACAACCCCAAGGGCAGCCCCCAGAGGTTAAACAGTGGTCCTAACCACTCTCACAATAGTTTTGGAAGGTCAAAGATCAATTTGGCACCTTCAGGCACTTTGCTCAATATCCGTTCCACCCTGGAATGAATTCAAACTGGGATTCGCCCCACCCAGGGACGAATTCTAGATTCGCTCCAGGGTGGGGCGAATTGCAGGTTTGATGGGCAAAAAGTCAAATCTTGACAAATGGCAGCTCAGATCCGCCACTCAACGCTTCCTTCATCGCATGGGAGTATGGGTGAGCGTTTTTGAGCGTTAGAGGCAATTACAAGGGCAGTCATGAAGTCCCTATTCAGGGAGGAATCTCCTTCCCCCTGGAAAGGCATGATTGCCAAGTGGCGCCTCTGCATGCCCATTTCAAGAGACCTCTAGGTCTATAAATTGGTGAGTTTCCTCACCCCAAAATAGAGAGAGAAGGAGCATTTTAGAGCAATGAAGTGCTGTCATTTTATTGTCATACCTCACACCTTTTGGATTTGCGCCTTTCACATCCTTGATCTCCTTTAGAGGGGAGGTCATTGGGTGACTATTGGGAGGATGAATCTTGAGCCCAAAACCCAACATTTGGCCACAATATCCCACCAAATTTTCCGAAAATACCACACAAGAGGTTTTGGACCCATCCCAAGTGGATTGGTGCCGAAATCAGGCCTCAAACGACGGGCGGCCTGCCCCATGGGCGCCCCCTCCCACACTGCCACAGTCCTAATCGCCCCCTTCGGAGCGATGGGAATTCCATGGTAGACTTGCTTTCTTTCATTTTTGCATTCAATTCTATGATGCTTAGATAGGTTGTCATTTAAATTTCGTCTCGTTTTGAACAATTTTGATCATATTTCTATCTTTGCTCGCTTCCACTAATCTACAGGTAGCATCATTAAATTCCCATTGATGGAGGCCAAATTGGGAAAATATGACCATCTGGGTCTTCCCAAAATGCCCCCAATTAGCTAACCCCAAGTTTGCAGGTCTTTTGGAGCTTCCTAGGTAGGACATTTGGGACAGTACCTTTTCGGCATTTTGTTGCAGGTGAATTCGTCCCACCCCGGAGCGAATTCAAATCGGTGAGGAATTTCCTGACTATTATTTTTGCAGGGCCTTCCTGGTGGTGTCTTGATGCCCCTATCAAATTTTTAGAGCATTTGGACCTATTTTAGTCATAGTTTAATTCATTTTTCTCATTCACTTATCGTAGGCTTGGGGATTGCATGCTTTGTTTTATCCGTAGGTGCTACTGACCATTTCTTGTTCCTTTGAACATAGGGTTTGGACATCGGAGGAGCAGCGAGGAGTCAAGACTCATCAACGCAAGTGGCGACGATGTTTGGTCCGCCCATTTTACATGTGGGCACGCGAAAGAAGGAAAGGCACCCATGGATGTAACAAGAACGCATACTTAAACGCTCCTAGCCCTTGGAAGGGGAGGATGCGCATTGTAACCGAGTTGTGAAACATATCAATAAAAAGGGTTGTCTTCTTTATTCACATTTGTTTCATTTTGATTCGCTCATGCTTTTCCCTCTTTTCATGCACTTTCAAATTCCTAGGATTTAGCGCTAAGTCCGGTTCTATTTGCATCGCATATTCGCTTTCCTTTTTGCTTCCGTATCCTCGTGCTTTCAGTGGTGATCATGGTGGGACCTTGTCCTCTATTTTTAAGATCAGATATCTGATCCAAACTTGGTTGTTTTTGCTTGCAGGTACCGCATTTTCATACGCTGACTGTTGTTCGTTCCATCAGAGGGCGAATACAGAGCTGTAATTCGTCTCACCCAGGGACGAATGGGAATTCGCCCCACCCTAGTGATGAATACAGTCCCGTAATTCATTCCCCCCTAGGATGAATTCTAGTCTATGAAGTTTTCGAGCGTAAACTCGAACCGACGATTCGGGCAGAGAAGAGGTAAGAGTCCTAAACTTTTCCTGTCATTTTCTGTTATTATTTTTCTATTTTTCTGGTTTCTTTTTGCGTGCTTAGGAAAAGTTTTTTCTGCATGTTTATTTTGTTCCATGCAAAATAAAAAGAACCCCACACACCACGTGGAAAATTAAACACCAAGGAGCTGGTCGTAAAACCCCAGCCCTTGATCAAGACCAACGGTGGATTTCATCACCACCTTGGCTTGAATTTTGCATTCATAAACCCCGATCGCTATTGTTGCTAGACGTAAATCCTGATGAAATCTGACCGAGTGTAGCTGGGGTGATTCCCAACACACGAGGATAAGTCTTCTATGGTAGGTGTCATAAACAGGGTGATTCCCCTTTCGTACCGCCTATGTTCCACGTACCATCTGCTCTCACGTACCTATAGTTTCCCTCACGTAAGGGCGGGTATATAGAGAGGTTGGTATATCGGCTTGGCAATGGTATATCGAAGGGGCGACCAATTTTGGGAGTCATAAGAGCCCTCATTTTGCATTTAAACATTCTTTACAAAAACCTTCAAAAACAAAAAAAAAAAAACAAAACACACTAAACCAGGTTTAGGACACACTTTTAATCTTTAAATGAGATAATCACCGCTTTGTGTATGTGTGTGCTCTTTTCTGTTTAGTGTAGCATAAAAAAATCATAAAAAGAGATAAAAATCTATTTAGCTTGTAGAAAAACAACACCATGGTGTACACCCGTAGCCAAGCCCAATCAAGGGCAAAAGCTACGAAAAGTGTACAAGGGGGTACAAGTCGCCTCCGCTACAGCCCTAAGGACTTGGTCATACCGCCTTGGCGGCCTGACCCACAAGAGAGTCCGCATCATTCCATGTCAAGGTGGAACTATAGGGACACCCCTTTGGGGGACACGCCCGTTCATCATAGCCCCTTTCAGGAGGAGTCCTTACACGTGGCGCTCAACATAGACAAGAAAGCTCCCTTAGAAGCTCGATATGAGTGGCCACCACGTGATGAAGTGCTAGAGCGGCATAGTGTCCATGAGGAGAGGCCACATGACTATGGCATCCCTCCTTTGCCCCCCATCACTGTTAGAACCAATAGACAAACCCTAGAGCATAGGGCTCTTCAAGCAGGGCGAGCTAACTCCGCCCACCCCTTTCACACATACGAAAGGGAGCACGAGGAAGACCATTACATTCCTCGAGAGCAATGTACAATGCGAGAGCCATGCGCTTCCACACCCGCTATGTACCATGGTCACCCATTGAGGCCAGAGCCTCGGGTAAATGCCACCAACCTCGATAGAGGGAAGCGACCCATTGAGATCTCGGATCATCATGACCGAGGTAAATGCATAGGAGAGGCATCCAGGCCTCCAAGGCTCAAGATGGCAGAACAAATTGACTTGGCAGTCGCCAGACATGCCACCCACCAAGCCCAGATCACGTGGCTTGAGCAAGATCAGCAGTAGCTAGAGCATCTATACCGCCTTAGCAAGGAGCGCATTCAGTGCCAAACAGATGAGCTGCTTCATAACCCAGCTGAGAGGGTTCCAACCCCTCGCACCCAAAGAGCGGAACCATATGAGAGGCATAATCCCTTGGTGCGAGATAGGTCTCCGTGACCTTATCAAGTTTTGCCTCCGAGACCCCCTAGACCTGAGAGGGAGGCCACTCCCTAGAACAACGATGGGTACCCTCCATGGGGACCCACCCAGGGTCATAGGTCTCATCCAGAGACTCCTCAGGAAGCTTACGAGGAGTATGAACAAGAAGCAGAGCAGGCCAAAATGCCCTACCAAGGTGGAGGGGTTGCTATCCGGCCACCCCCCATAGGCCTCAAGTCTCCCACAACCCACAATGGGAGCAAACTAAAGAGGAAGAGATTAAATCTTTCGATGCATACAAAGCGTTGCTAGAGCATTTGGAGTCTATGGAAACCAAAGCTTCAGGGCCCCAAAAGCCCATGTTACACCAACTCCATAGTCATCCTGTGCATCCGTGCGTTCTTGCACCCCCTTACCCCGAACACTTTAAGCTGCCTCAGTTGGCAATATTTAAGGGTGAGGAGGATGCCCAAGAGCATGTGACCAGATTCTTGAGCCAATGTTTTGGCATTCAGGACAATGATGCGTTGTTGCTAAGGACATTTATAACCACATTCGCGGGCCCTACCTCGGATTGGTTCACTCAATTGTCGAAGCACAACATCAGTAACTTGGATCAGTTAGTGGATGCGTTCCTCGAATGCTTCGCCTTCAACACCAAGAAGAAGGCATCACTAAGTGACCTGGCCAGCCTCAGGCAGTATGAGGAAGAGACCATGGCGGCCTATGGGAATCGGTGGAGGACTCTACTTTCCAAGCTACCCTACCTCCCTCCTATGTCCGACCTTACACAAATGTTCTCACGAAGTTGTTTGAGATCGATCTCTGTGCTATTGTAGCTGCAGCAATATGCCACCTTAGAGGAAGCTCTGGCGCAAGCCAAAATTATCGAAGAGATCAAGATACAGGATGGCGAGATTGCCAAACCTAAGAAGAAAGAATGGAACAAGAACACAAAAATAGGGACTACGCAACAAAAACCCACTACGGTCAATCAAGTTGCTATAAATGTCCCTAAGCCTGCACAAGAAATACAACCTCAAAAGGCTAACTATCAGGCAGTGCCTCCTAATAATTATGAAAGAGAAAACCAAAGCAGGAGCAAAATTAGCAGCGTCACCCTAGGCGATAGTACACACCTTATACGGAGTCTAGGGACTCCCTATTTGACCGCTTGTCAGTGGCGAACTTGATCAACCTTCCAGAGATTCAAACCATAGATCCCAATGCTCCCAAGCCTAAGGGGTACAGGGAGGACTTGTATTGTAGGTTCCACAGGCAGAGGGGACATGACCTGAATGCATGTTGGAAGTTCAAAGGATTGATACAAGACCTGATTGACAATAAGACGTTGGTAGTGGACAACCCCGTAGCGCCAAACAACCAATAGATGGGAGTTTTCAAAGACCCCTTGCCTGCCCATGAGGCATAGGCAAAACCCCTTCAAGTCAATGAGGTGCAACAGAATTGCCCCATGCAAGGGTATGTAGGAATGATAAGCATAGTGACTAGGAACAAGAGATACCCAGGAGTTGCCCCCGAGGCAGCCACAAGAGAGGTTCCATCGACGTCACAACCTCAACAACACCCTATGCAGCTACCTCCGCCTAGACCCGTGGCCACGATTCGGACCAAACTCACGTAGAGTTTGAGGACCACGTCGGCTAGGCTCTCCATATACGAGCTTATACAACAATCAACACCCCATCGGGAGGCTCTAATGGAGATATTGAAAGCCATCGAGTTGCAGCCCCATGAAGCGAATTCCTTCAACAATTTCGTGGGACATGTCAAATGATGCATGGAGCCAGTCATCACCTTTCGAGAGGATGAAGTTAAATCAGTGTCTGATGACATGGCAGATCCACCCTTGCACGTTATCGCATGGGTCAATGGGATCCCGTATAAGAGGGTGTTGGTAGACACTGGCTCATCCAATAACATCATTACCACAGCAACATTGAAACATCTAAAGTTGCCAGCCTCTCACATCACGGCTTCCACCTATACACTACGAGCATTCAATGATGCGATATGCTCGATAGTTGGCACAATTGTCCTACCCATTCAAGTAGGACAAAAGATGATACCTACATTGTGCCATATTTTGGAAGGTGAGATGGCTTATAACATCTTGCTAGGGTGGCCATGGATCAGGGACATGAAGTGTGTCCCTTCGATAGCTCATCAGTGTTTGAAGTATACATTTGAAGGGGAAGTACATGTAGTCCCGACGGACTTAGAACCCTTCAAATATTGCAATGCGGTGCAGCTGATGCCGCAATCGACCCTCCCATCGATGCACTTGGATTTTTAGTTAAATCCATCTAGACAGGGTCCGATGCCGCAAGCACCACTGGTGATAAATCCATCAAAACCCCAGCCAGGTACATCTTCATCATCCGGTCCTTCACCAACAATGCCACCTATCATGGCTAAATAGAAGGACAAAGGGAAGCAAACCCTGGAAGAGGCTCAACCCCTAGAAGAGGCACTGCCAATAGTATCAACCATCTCTACCGAAGAGATGCCTAGCACAATGGAAGTTGAGGCTCCTAGTTCACCCAACATGGAGTGGACTCAGGAAGAGCTTCCATTCCCTCCCTCTCAATCACCAACAATCATTGTTGAAATGGCCAATACGGGCCTGGGGGAGTATCTGGTGTGGAATGTTGTAGCAACGACCACGCTAGAGTCCATGCAAGACATGGGGAGACCTCGCCTCCCCATCGGTACAATTGTTCCTTTAGGCTACCCGCCAAACCAGACAAATTTTGTGTATGGGGGCCTTGATCATGGTACCGAGCCATGCATGCAAGAGGACGAAGATGAAGAGCCTTTTGCAGAAGATGTCAACTATCTGTCTAACCCGGACTTCGCTCTGAGATATCTTGGCCAATGCAATTGGCATGGATATGGGCTAGGTAGGTATGAGCAAGGAGTGCGTGTCCTTTGCCAGCCAAGATACCAAATGCCTTATGACAAGTCGGAGTAGGGTTCAACCACCCCCTGCCCTTGGACATCTTGGTGGAAAACATGCAAGGCCTAGGGATAGGCAACAAGGGTGGATTGGCATCGGATCCTTATGCCAACCCAAACACAATGTATACATTGGGAGATTACCTCCCATGGTCAACAACCACCCTTGTTAACCTCAATAACCCTTCTCCTTTGCTAGAGAGAGGCGAAAGTTCGGGGACTCACTTTCAAGGAAGGTATAAATAGTGTCAAGAGGGATCTTCGGAGGATGAATCAGAATATGAACCAGCATCATATGATCCCTTCGAATCCGATAGTGATCACTCACAAGTGATCCCCATGAATGACTATCAAGAGAGCCTCTTGACAATGTTCCCTCTAGAGGCTCCAAGCGAGCCAGTGCCACGTCAAGAGAATCAGGTCCCCCCACGGAGAGTGGAACAACCACAATGGGGCCAGATTAATTTGCTCGAGTAGGACGAGCCTGTAATGCCTCAAACAGTTGTCGGAGCCAACGAGGGCTTTTGGATCTCCGATAGTGATTACGAAGATGAAACAGAAATGACATATCTTAATCACATGCGATAGATGCCGCAACCATACCCCTTGGAGATTAACGACATATTTGAATAGATGGGCATAGTGCCAGGGCACGAGTGGTACGTAGACCCAACGGGGTGGGACCAAGTGTTGGATCCGCCACTCCAGGTATACGAAGAGCACCTTCCACCCCGAGACCCTAGGGTGATATCAATGCCGAGGGTAGACCCTATCCTCCTATCAACACATAGGGCCGATCCATTCATGCCAATACCTCTAGAGCCAGATCCAGAGCACAGAGAACATCCAGAGTGTTCGAGTCATCACACCCATGGTAATGGAGACCAAAATCATTTCATCAACATGATCTCCATTGACTTAACCGCCCCCATCCGCAATCCGACCGATCCAGCACGGTCCTTGCATCTAGACATAGATGCCATTGACTGGGATCACGTCAATTCACCTCCATCCCCATCAGAGTACTGGCATTTCGATAAAATGCTTCATTTTACCCCAGGGGACAACTCAAGATATCTTTCATGCCGAAGAGGAACCCGAGGTTCCCAACGTAGATTTAAACTCAGCAAATGATATCCATTTGATCCCAACTCCACATCAGTTGGAGGATGGATCCCACATGTCGATCGAGGAGATGACTGACGTAGACATCGGCTTGGATCCAATGAATCCACAGATCATCAAGATGGGGGTAAGCTTATCCCCTGAAGAGCAAGCCGACTACATTACCCTTCTCAAAGAGAAGAAGGAGGTTTTTGCATGGTCATACAGAGACATGTCGGGGCTAGATCCATAGCTAGTCACGCATAATCTAACGCTTGATCCGACAAGTCAAGCCGCTTAAGCAAAAACTACGTAAGATGCACCCACAAGTGGCCTTGATGGTCAAAGATGAATTGCAAAAGCTGTTGGATGCACAGTTTGTCATCTGCATGGATTATCCACCATGGCTGTCCAACATGGTGCCCATCAAAAAGCTCGATGGGAGGATTCACATATGCACTAATTTTTGAGATCTAAACAAAGCGAGTCCTAAGGATGATTTCCCCTTGCCAAGCATCGACGCATTGGTAGACGCTACAACAGGTCACGAAATGCTATCCCTCATGGATGGTTTCTCGGGATACAATCAGATTCGTATCAATCCCGAGGACCAACTAAAAATGGCGTTCACAATGCCTTGGGGGACATTTTGTTATAAGGTCATGCCCTTTGGCCTTAAAAATGCTGGCGCCACCTACCAACGTGCCATGACGTACATCTTCCATGATTACATGCATAAAACTTTGGAAGATTACATGGATGATTTGTTGGCCAAGTCTCTTTTGCGCCCGGATCATCTCGATGACTTAAGCAAGATCCTCGATCGCCTCATGGAACATAAAGTCAGACTGAATCCCAAGAAGTGCGTATTTGGCGTCACATCTGGAAAACTCTTGGGTTTCATAGTCTCAAAGCGAGGCATCGAGGTGGACCCAAACAAAGTCAAGGCAATCCTTGAAATGCTTCCCCCAACTACCATTAAGCAGCTCAGAAGTCTACAGGGAAAGGTCACGTCAATCAAGCGCTTCATAGCGCAGCTATCTGACAAGTGCCGACCCATGAACAAATTATTGCACAAGGGGGTAGCATTTCACTGGGATGACGAGTGCCAGTCAGCCTTTGATGACATCAAACAATACTTGGCTTCGCCACCAGTATTGGCACCACCTAGACCAGGAGTGTCATTCTACTTATACATCTCAGCTACTGAGGTGGCACTGGGTGCCATGCTAGCCCAGAAGAATGAACTTCACAAAGAATAGGCTACTTACTATCTTAGCCGCACCCTGGTCAGTTATGAACTTAACTATGCATACATCGAGAAACTCTGCTTGGCAGTGGTGTTTGCTACCAAAAAGCTATGCCACTACATGCTGAGCAACACTACGTATGTTGTGTCTAAGGAGAATCCATTGCGGTACATGATGAGTCATACTTATCATAGTAGTCACATGGCGAAATGGATCATGTTGTTGATGGAATTTGACATAGAGTTTATTGGACAGAAATCCATCAAAGGATAGGTCATAGCCGATCAACTAGCAGAGGCTCCTCTCAAAGATGATCAGCCTCTGGTCATAGAACTACCCGATGATGGGGTCTTCCATGTCTCAGAATCACCAGATTCTGATGAGCCTGAGTCACAGGCCGACATAACCCTATTTTTTGATGGTTCTAAATGTGAGCAAGGTGGTGGCACGGGAATTGTATTCTTCACACCGCAAGGGGCTCCAATGCCCCTGTCCTTTAAATTAGACTTCCCATGCACCAACAATAATGCAGAGTATGAAGCCTTGCTCATAGGTCTTCAGACAACAATCACCATGAACATCAAATGACTGAACATCTTTGGTGATTCGCTGTTAATTGTCAACCAAGTCAAAGGGGTATTCCAATGCAAATGCCCAGTTCTGTAGGCTTACAAAGCCCTTGTGGACAAATTCTTGGCAAAGCTTGAGTGGTACGACATCGAGGCACTCCCTCGGTCATCGAATCATTTTGCGGACACTATGGCCTCCTTGGGGTCACTAATCCCGCAAGACCTTTCTGGTGATATGACAACCATTCAAGTCAAAACACTATCGCAATCCATGATGGAGCGTGCAAGCTCTGACTTGACGCCAGGAATCCACATGATCCAGATTGAACCATCCTCGGATAAGTTCTCTCGAATCCATGATCGTCTAAAACATGCCAACTGGGGGTCCTTGTTCTCCCCTACTCCCATTAATAGCAACACAATGCTATTCTTACAAGTTCTCTCCCGCTCAGCGTTTGCTAGGGATGAACTTCAAGAGGGATTGGCTGTTCATACCGTCGAGGCTTCCGATCAACAGGATTGGTATTCACCCATAAGGGACTACCTCAAGTTAGGTAATCTCCCACTTGGATTGACACATGCCACAAAATGAGCATTCAAGCAGAAAGTGGCTAAGTATGTCTTGTTAGGAGACATTTTGTACCATCATAGCTATGAAGGAATCCTCCTTCGTTGCTTGGACCAGCAAGAGTCCACTTGGGCGATCGCCCAAGCGCACGATGGTACGTGCGGTGGCCACTTCAGTGGTATGGCCATCGCAAAGCGCATTCTTCGCATGGGCTATTATTGGCCATCTTTAGAGCGAGATTGTTGCGCATATGTAAGGAAGTGCGTGAAGTGTCAACACCATGCTAATTTGACACATGTACCTTCCCAGGCCTTGCAGCCGATCCAGTCGGCTTGGCCATTTTCATAGTGGGGCTTAGATCTAATCGAAAATATCTCCCCTACGTCATCAGGTCATCACATGTTTATCATAATGGCCACAGAGTATTTCACCAAGTGGGTGGAAGCAGTTCCGCTTACCTCTACGATAGGACCCCGCATTGTGGAGTTCATTTTGCATAACATCATATGTCATTTTGGTATTCCATCCAAAATAATCTCGGATAATGGGACGTCATTCAAGAACAAAGACGTGCATGCTTTGACCACAAAGTACAAAATTCAGCATAGTTTTTTGACACCCTATTATCCGTAGGCAAATGGGCAAGCAGAGGCGTCAAACAAAATGCTAGTTGCCATCCTCAAAAAGATAGTCATAGATAGTCATAAGGATTGGCACATCCAAATCCCACTTGCCCTATGGGCTTATCGCACTAGCATTCGGACGCCCACTAGGGCAACTCCATTTTTGCTCGTGTATGGCTCCGAGGCAGTCATGCCTCTCGAGTTGGAAATTCCTTCCCTACGCATATCAATGCAAGAGTTCATCGATGATGACACTACATGGTAGGCCCAGTTAGACCAGCTTACGTTGCTTGATGAATGACGTGTTAATGCTCTCGAGCATTTACGTATCTATCAAGAGCGACTTAAGAAAGCTTACAACATGAAAGTTCACCTGAGGGATTTTTAGGTTGGTGACTTGGTCTTAAAAGAGAACCAACAGAACTCTAGTTTGTCATCCCATCTAAGGGACAAGTTCATGGCAAATTGGTTAGGTCCATATGTAATTGATAGCAAAATAGGACCTGGAACATACCGGCTAGCCTCTCTTGATGGAATCAAGGAACTAGAACCCTTGAACATCAATCATTTGTGACCATTCCATATCTAAGAGAGCCATATCCCAAAAAAAATGCTCCAAGGATTCCTACAATCACTTGGTCAATCCCAAAATGCTCCAAGGATTCCTACAATCGCTTGGTCAATCCCAAAATGCTCCAAGGATTCCTACAATCGCTTGGTCAATCCCAAAATGCTCCAAGGATTCCTACAATCGCTTGGTCAATCCCAAAATGCTCCAAGGATTCCTACAATCGCTTGGTCAATCCCAAAATGCTCCAAGGATTCTACAATCGCTTGGTCAATCCCAAAATGCTCCAAAGGTACCCATTATCGCTTGGTCAAAAATAAGAAAATTCAAAAATAGTAAAATCATCAAAAATAACAAAAATTTGCATCTCATTTCTAGGCATACTCCAACTCATCACAACAATAAAGAGCTCTTTTCACATCTCATCTTCATATTCACAAAAAAATCAATCCATCAAAAACACAAAAATATGTAGCTGCATTAAGCATCACACCCATACATTGCATATTTGTGGTCATACAGGTCAAAGGCACCATAGACTATAATTACTCCGCCAACCCATCTTGTTCCACATTTCTCCATTCTATAAGCAGTCCATCAAACATAAATGCCATTCACTTCTTTTTACCATACCAGAGTCAGTGGTCTTCTAATGTATCAAGAGTTTTCATCCTTCAGTCGTTATATAGCTTTCTAGCCACGTACTGTACCAAGTCAGATAGATTTTACAAAGGTAGAGTTCTACTTGGATCACACCTTGTTACGTAGCATCCCAACACAAATTAAAACACATAAAAATTCCCAAGTTGTGTGAATGAAAGATGAAACCCGCACAACAATCCAGGTCACCATAAGCGAAACGGTTATCTTGCTCATCCCCCTGTGCGAATGACCCCAAGAATGCTGAGAGTTGGCAAAAGGACAAGCATCCTCCCTACCCAATTCCCCAAGAATCCCAAGTTCTCAAAAAGTTGCAAACATCATAAAATTTTGCAAAAAGTCAAAACTCCAAAAATTTGACATCACCACCAAAGTGCATACATCAAAAGGCACATACAATAGTGATTCTCATCACTCAAAATTCAAATCCCTTGCTCAAAAGAAAAATATATAAAAATAAATAGTGATTTTTATCACTACAAAAGAGCAAGTATCCCAATACAATTGAAGAAAAGAAGGGAGTCGAACTTGAATCCCTGGAACTCTCAGCATTCTGACAGGTCATGAGGCAAACCTCAGTACCGGTTTGGTGGATAGCCTATCGGTCACTGGTGGTAAACCTCCCGCATGACGATATATCTGT
The DNA here is from genome assembly GCA_028583015.1 of Wollemia nobilis. Taxonomy (NCBI): domain Eukaryota; kingdom Viridiplantae; phylum Streptophyta; class Pinopsida; order Araucariales; family Araucariaceae; genus Wollemia; species Wollemia nobilis. The sequence continues at coordinate 4,210,432 of JAQPPZ010001245.1, read as the reverse complement.
CACATTAACTCGTGTACAGATCAATGTTTGCATGTGGATGAGCTAGCTTATGGTATCCTAGATAGCACCACAGATTAATCTAGCTAAATACAACAAAGGAGTTAGTGGAGCTAATTAGGTGATCCTCAGTACAGGTTTGGTTGACAGCCTATCTGGCACTGGCGGTATCCTAACCAATACCACATAAACGAACTCAATTGCACACACAGGGATGTGAAATAACTTGGTCAAAGACAAGTCCGATTCATACCTTGTCCAAAAGTCTTGTAAGATAAAGTACAGTCATGGCTAGTTAGTTAAAATCGTCCGAGTCTCAGAAAACCTTAGCTACATTCTAAACCAACTGCGCTATCTTTCATCCTCGCATTGCCATCAACAATCGCCAAAAAAACCACAAAGGTCTAAACAGTCTATGGTGCTCTCGCCAAACAACACAAATTCAATTCATCCATTACATTTGCATATCCTAAAATTTAGAAACATTTGCATTTATCATAACATATGCATCCATCAAAATAAATTAACATGCATACATCCATACTCATCACTCATCATGCATAAAATCAAATCATCACTCGCATAAACAAAATAAAGTCATCTGTATATATCATCAAAAATGCCCGTAGGCTACAATGAACTGGTCCTGTGACCCCGCAACAAAATCCAAAAGCTCAAAAACCCCCAAGCCTAGGGCATCGACCACCATGATCATGCAGGATCGGTGCGATGGGAACTACCCCCGTGGTGTGGGTCCTATGAGACCCCTCAAGGCGGTTGCTGCTAGCCCCCGCATCATGCCTACTCGCCCCCCTCATCCAGTCGCCTACGTCGAGAGGATGTTGATTGCTCAGTCTCTCTCCCTCTCGAGTGGCACGATGATCCACCTCCACTGAATGTAGGGACCCACCCACCAAGGTGGCTAATCTCTACCTCCAGCTCCAACCGCTGCCACACCGAGTCCATCTCCCACTGGCGATACGTCGCCAAGTTCTCCTCGCACTACACCAAAGCCCTATCCCTCTCTGCCAGTTGCATCCGTAGGAGATCCCTCTCCCGTGCAGCATCAGTACCCCCATCCTATCGATGGTAGGCAGCCAATGCATTCTCTCACTCTACCAGCTGCATGCGTAGGAGATCCCTCTCCTATAACATGTCCCCCAACTCCTCATCATGCCTCCACAATAGCCCCTCCAATCATGCAATCTCAATGCATAGCCTGAACTCCGTGTCCTCCGCATCCGCCTGAGGCATAGGCATCTCTGGAATAGTAGCCTACTCTGGCTCCCACTGCTCCGTGATGTCCTGCATCTCCGGCTGATCCAGAACCCCCAAATCCACATCCTCATCCTCCACCTCCACCATGTCTGCATCCTCCCGAGGAGCTCCCCAATCATCTCCTGGTGCCTCGGCACCCTCCCCGCCCACTACTACTGCCTCCGCACCTCCCAGTGGCCCCTCTCCCCGCCATCATCGTAGTACCCACCATTGGTCGTACTCTATGGTAGTCCCGATGTCATCCACATCCGGGACGTCGATCACTGCATCTGAATCCTCGCCTAGTGGCACGATGACCGGTCGATCTAGAGTCCTCTCATCCCCCCGATGTCGATAGACCATGGGCTCACCAAGCAACCCCTGGCGCACCCCAAACTATCGTGTCACCCGACTATAAGGGAAGAACTCATGCTCGGTCCCATGCCACCCAATCAGCCACCACTCCCTGCATACCCATCGAAGCCACTCTCCAGCCTCCGGCTAGGCTGGACAGTCCCGATAAGGGCGCCAGAACACCTCCCCTGGAGTAAGCCGAGCGAAGGCATCGGCATAGTGCCCTACGACACCTGCCCACCGTCGACTCTGTCCCTGCTCCTCAGACCACCGCCATAGAACCGCATAGCCTATATCCTTATCCTCCATCTCCGTCCGAGTCATCCATGGTAACCTTGCTGGCCTCTCCACCGCTATGTGCTGCCAAGCCCAGCTCTGCAATAGATAGTTGTAGCTAATCCCCTTCTGCCTCCGGTAGCAGACCTCGTACATCTCACCATAGAGCTATGCCAATAGTGTCTGTCCCCACCTCATGATCAGTGGTGCCTCCATCGGGCACTCTACCAACCGCCAGACCACATCCAACAGGTTCCATGGGAACCTCGCACCTGACGAGTCAGGTAGCAGCATGTTGGAAATGAGGCCCATGAGTACTACGTGCCTCACTCCCAACACCCCTCTCTCAAGCCACCATCGGACCAGAATCCCACCAATATGGCAGTCGCCCTCTACCCTCTCCACTGGGCTCTCCACACCCAGCTCCTCCCCATGCCCGAAGCATCGTATCAGTATAGTTGTCCGTTGATCATGCGATGACGTTCTGATCGATAGTCCATCTATCGAAATCTGCAGAAGCCGATAGACATCCTCCAAGGTCACTATCATCTCCCCTGTTGGGAGATGGAAGGTGTTGGTCCGAGGATCCCACAGGTTGATCAGGGCCATCAGATAGGCCCGATCCCCGACCACAGGCTCCAATCGAGCCACCTACTTGAGCCCAAGGGCATCAAGCCACTCCTAGTCAGCCACAGTTAGCGCCCCCCGTGCTTCAGCAAAAGTAGTAGGTACACGATACCGGCTCTTCACAACCTACAAAAGAAAACAACACAAAAACATTAAAATCATGAAAAACTGTACAACAATAACATGAATATACAGCACTGCCTACCAACGTATAACTCAAAAACAACAAAATTCACAAAAATTCAAAAAAGATAAAAAAACAATTCAACAAATACCGTTTGTCAGTCTTAGGGTTTGTACTCTAAGTTTAAAACTGACAACAACATAAAAACACAAAAACATTTTTTTTAGAAAATACAATTTTCAGTCTTAGGGTTTCTGTACTCTAAGTTTAAAACTGACAACAACATAAAAACACAAAAACTTTTTTAACTACAGTTGTCAGTCTTAGGGTTTATGTATTCTAAGTTTAAAATTGACAAAGTCTGCACAAACAAAACAAAATTAAAATAACAGTTTTTTTAACCTAGGGTTTTCACCTACGTTTTAAAACTGACAAGCTCAACCTAAAAAACTAGGGTTTTACGTTCCGTTTATCCTAGGGTTTTAGTTTAGCAAAAATCAAAATTTTTCCTAGGGTTTACTTTAGTGCAAACCAGGACAGTAAATTTCTGTTCCATTTTAAAAAGAAAAAAATAAAAATTTTCCACCTAGGTTTTAACTACGTTTTCCGTTCAGTTTTAAGCTAAGTCTTGGTTTGTGTTCAGCTCAGTTTTAGGGTTTCCATTTTAATTTTGGAAAAACAACATCACAAAGAAAATTAAACAAATCACTTGCAGTTTTAAAACATATAACAAAAGCAATAACGCTAAGGAGCACTTACTGGTCTCGCGTCGGCTCCACCGCTCGATCCGGTTTGTGCACTCATGATGTAGGGAGAAATTCGGTAGCGCTTCGCTTCGCAGAATTAACCTCCTCCTCCCCAGAGCTCCAAATCGTAAGAAAATTTGAATGCAAATGAGCCCAAACCCTAGTTTTGGCCTTTAAATAGGCTTTTTGAGCTTATATTCGTTCCTCCCTGGGATGAGCACTCTGGTTAGTGCTCGTCCCACCCTGGGATGAATACTAAACTGGTATTCGTCCCACCCCGGAATGAATTCAGGGCAAAAATTTCAAAAACAACAAAAAATTGAACAAAAATGCACCAAAATAGCTAATAAACCTGTCCAATGAGAGTGCTTTTGCACTTGACATTCCGGGCATGCAAAACAGATGTCGGGGTCACAAATCCTCACTATCCTATTCCCTAAGAAGGCTACCATAGCCGGACCACTCCACGGGAAGACGAATTTTTGAGAATTTCCACCCTAAATGGCGTCAACAAAAGGGTCAAAACCCAACCAAAAATAGCAATAACATTGCCGAACGAAGGCGCCTTTGCGCCTGACATTCTTGGCATCCAAAATAGATGTTGGGGCTACAAATTGTCACCATCCTACTCCCTAAGAAGGCTACCATAGCCGGACCGCTCCACGGGAGGACGGATTTCTACCAATTTTAGCTCCAAAAAGCATCACCAAAAGGGTTAACACCCACCAAAAATAGGTCTAAATGTCAAAAAACTGCACACGCTTAACGCTAAAACATCTAAAGGCACCTTTGCACAAGTCATCTTGGGTCAAGCGACTCGTCGCTTTTCTCATGAAGGTCATTCCCTCATCGATTCGTCGCTTGAGGGGGTAGTCACACTTAGTCACCAACCAACAAGTACACACCCAATTAAGGAAAACGACATGCATTCAAAGAATCATTGACAAAGACAATTACGCTCCTGCTTGGGGCAATAGACAAGCAATAATCACAAGCTGATCAAATCACTTGGCATTTCGTGAATCATGAACTCAAGGTTCTCACAGACAAAAGGTTGCGCCCTTTGCCTATTCATGACCGATCAATGTCCAAGATCAAGTAACACCTCACCGAAAAATGTTAACACTTGAATTGAGTTCCTTCGCTCGTCAGAAGCAAGGATTCAAGAATGCATGCCCTTTCCATACTTGGGGCATCAAAAGTTGGTTAGGTTATCGAGAAACCCTAATCATTAGTGCTTTGGTTATCTATTTTTGCTCGATGCTGCGCCATGCACAGCGCATCCCAAAAAGGGGCATCTGTAGACACCAAAACAACACCAATCCGATTATGTGACTGCAAACATTGATCGCTTTGACACACACAGCCCCAAGGGCAGCCCCCAGAGGTTAAACAGTGGTCCTAACCACTCTCACAATAGTTTTGGAAGGTCAGAGATCAATTTGGCACCTTCAGGCACTTTGCTCAATATCCGTTCCACCCTGGAACAAATTCAAACTGGGATTCACCCCACCCAGGGACGAATTCTGGATTCGCTCCAGGGTGGGGCGAATTGCAGGTTTGATGGGCAAAAAGTCAAATCTTGACAAATGGCAACTCAGATCCGCCACTTAACACTTCCTTCATCGCATGGGAGTATGGGTGAGCATTTTCGAGCGTTAGAGGCAATTACAAGGGCAGTCATGAAGTCCCTATTCAGGGAGGAGTCTCCTTCCCCTTGGGAAGGCATGATTGCCAAGTGGTGCCTCTGCATGCCCATTTCAAGAGACCTCCAGGTCTATAAATTGGTGAGTTTCCTCACCCCAAAATAGGGAGAGAAGGAGCATTTTAGAGCAATGAAGTGCTGTCGTTTTATTTACATACCTCACACCTTTTGGATTTGCGCCTAAAAGCACGAGGATACGAAAGCAAAAAGGAAAGCGCATATGCGATGCAAACATAACTGGACTTAGCGCTAAATCCTAGGAGCTCGAAAGTGCATCAAAAGAGGGAAAAACATGAGAGAATCAAAATGAAACAAATGTGAATAAAGAAGACAACACTTTTTATTGATATGCTTCACAACTCGGTTACAATGCGCATCCTCCCCTTTCAAGGGTTAGGAGCATTTAAGTATGTGTTCTTGTTACATCCATGGGTGCCTTTCCTTCTTCCGCGTGCCCACATGTAAAATGGGAGGACCAAACATCACCATCACTTGTGTTGATGAGTCTTGACTCCTCGTTGCTCCTCTAATGTCCAAACCCTATGTTCAAAGGAACAAGAAACGGCCAATAGCACCCGCGGATAAAACAAAGCATGCAATCCCCAAGCCTACGATAAGTGAATGAGAAAAATGAATAAAACTATGACTAAAATAGGTCCAAATTCTCTAAAAATTTGATAGAGGCATCAAGACACCACCAAGAAGGCTCTGCAAAAAGAACATTCAGGAAATTCCTCACTGATTTGAATTCACTCCGGGGTGGGACGAATTCACTTGCAACAAAATGTTGAAAAGGTACTGTCCAAATGTCCTACCTAGGAAGCTCCAAAATACCTGCAAACTTGGGGTTATCTAATTGGGGGAATTTTTGGAAGACCTAGATGGTTAGATTTTCCCAATTTATCCTCCATCAACGAGAATTTGATGATGCTACCTGTAGGTTAGTAGGAGCAAGTAAAGATAGAAATATGGTCAAAATTGTTCAAAACAAGACGAAATTCAAATGACAACCTATATAAGCATCATAGAATTGAATGCAAAAATAAAATAAAACAAGTCTACCATGGAATTCTCATCACTACAAAATGGGGCAATTAGGATTGTGGCAGTGTGGGAGGGGGTGCCCATGGGGCAGGTCGCCCGCCGTTTGAGGCCTGATTTCGGCACCAATCCACTTGGGATGGGTCCAAAACCTCTTGTGTGGTATTGTCAGAAAATTTTGTGGGATATGGTGGCCAAATTTCAGGTTTTAGGCTCGAGAATCATCCTCACAATAATCACCCAATGACCTCCCCTCTAAAGGAGATCAAGGATGTGAAAGGCACAAATCCAAAAGGTGTGAGGTGTGTAAATAAAATGACAACACTTCGTTGATCCAAAATGCTCCTTCTCTGTATATTTTGGGGTGAGGAAACTCACCAATTTATAGACCTGGAGGTCTCTTAAAATGGGCATGTAGAGGCACCACTTGGCAATCATGCCTTCCCAAGGGGAAGGAGATTCCTCCCTGAATTGGGACTTCATGACTGACCTTGCAAATGCCTCTAACGCTCAAAAACGCTCACCCATACTCCCATGCGATGAAGGAAGTGTTGAGTGGCATATCTGAGCTGCCATTTGTCAAGATTTGACTTTTTGCCCATCAAACCTGTAATTCACCCCACCCTGGAGCGAATTCATAATTCATCCCTAGGTGGGGCGAATCCCAGTTTGAATTCGTTCCAGGGTGGAACAGATATTGAGCAAAGTGCCTGAAGGTGCAAAATTGATCTCTGACCTTCCAAAACTACTGTGAGAGTGGTTAGGACCACTGTTTAACCTCTGGGGGCTGCCCTTGGGGTTGTGTGTCAAAGTGATCAGTGCTTGCAGTCACATAATCAAATTGGTGTTGTTTTGGTGTCTACAGATGCCCCTTTTTGGGATGCACTATGTATGGCATAGTGCCGAGAAAAAATAGATAACCGAAGCACTAACGATTAGGGTTCCTCAGTAACCTAACAAACTTTTGATGCCCCAAGTATGGAAAGGGCATGCATTCTTGAATCCTTGCTTCTTGACGAGCGAAGGAACTCAATTCAAGTGTTAACATTTTTCGATGAGGTTACTTGATCTTGGACATTGATCGGTCATGAATAGGCAAAGGGCACAACCTTTTGTCTGTGAGAACCTTATGTTCATGATTCACAAAATGCCAAGTGATGTGATCAGGTTGTGATTATTGCTTTTTTACTATCCCAAACAGGAGTGTAATTGTATTTTTCAATGATTCTTTGAATGCATGTCGTTTTCCTTAATTGGGTGTGTACTTGTCGGCTGGTGACTAAGTGTGACTACCCCCTCAAGCGATGAATCGATAAGGGAATGACATTCATGAGAAAAGAGATGAGTTTCTTGACCCAATATGACTTGTGTGAGGGTGCCTTTAGATGTTTTAGCATTAAGCGTGTGCAGTTTTTTTGACATTTAGACCTATTTTTGGTGGGTGTTAACCCTTTTGGTGACACTTTTTGGAGCTGAAATTGTCAAAAATTTGTCTTCCCGTGGAGTGGTCCGGCTATGGTAGCCTTATTAGGGAGTAGGATAGTGAAAATTTGCAACCCCAACATATTTTTTGGATGCCAAGAATGTCATGCACGAAGGCGGATTCGTTCAGCAATGTTATTACTATTTTTGGGTGGGTTGTGACCCGTTTGGATGATGTCGTTTGGGGATGAAATTCTCAAAAATATGCCTTCCCGTGGAGTGGTCCAGCTATGGTAGCCTTCTTAGGGAATAGGATAGCGAGGATTTGTGACCCTGAAATCTGTTTTGCATGCCCATAATGTCAAATTCCAAAGAACTCTCATCGAGTAAGTTTATTAGCTGTTTTGGTGCATTTTTGTTCAATTTTTGTTGTTTTTTGAAATTTATGCCTTGAATTCTTTCTGAGGTGGGATGAATACTAGCTTAGTATTCATACTAGGGTGGGACGAGTGCTAACCAGAGCACTCGTCCTAGGGAGGAATGAATATAATCTCAAAATTCCTATTTAAAGGCCAAAACTAGGGTTTGGGCTCATTTGTAGTCGAATTTTCTTGCGATTTGGAGCTCTGGGGAGGAGGAGGTTATTTCTGTGAAGCGAAGTGCTACCGAATTTCTCCTGACATCATGAGTGCACAAACTGGATTGAGTGACGAAGCCGAAGTGAGACCAGTAAGTGCTCCTTAGCGTTATTGCTTTTGTTATATGTTTTAAAACTGTAAGTGATTTGTTTAATTTTTTTTTGTGATGTTGTTTTCCCAAAATTAAAATGGAAACCCTAAAACTAAGCTGAACACAAACCAAGAATTAGCTTAAAACTGAATGGAAAATGTAGTTAAAACCTAGGTGGAATTTTTTTTTAACTAAAACCCTAGGATAAACGGGACGTAAAACCCTAGTTTTTTAGGTTGAGCTTGTCAGTTTTAAAATGTAGGTGAAAACCCTGGGTTAAAAATTGTTATTTTAATTTTGTTTTGTTTGTGCAGACTTTATTAATTTGAAACTTAGAATACATAAACCCTAAGACTGACAACTATAGTTAAAAAAGTTTTTGTGTTTTTATGCTGTTGTTAGTTTTAAACTTAGAGTATAGAAACCCTAAGACTGACAACTATATTTGCTGAAAAGAAAATGTTTTTTGTGTTTTTATGTTGTCAGTTTTAAACTTAAAGTACAAACCCTAAGATTGACAACTGTATTTGCTGAATTGTTTTTGTATCTATTTTGAATTTTTGTGAATTTTGTTGTTTTTGAGCTGTACGTTGGTAGGCAGTGTTGTATATTCATGTTATTATGTTGTACAGTTATTTTTTTTGTATGATTCTAATGTTCTTGTGTTGTTTTATTTTGCAGGTTGTGAAGAGTCGGTATCGTGTACCTACTACTTTTGCTAAAGCATGGGGGGCGCTAACTGTGGCTGACTGGGAGTGGCTTGTTGCCCTTGGGCTTGTTAGTCAAAAAGTGACTAACTACAGAAAATAGCTAATGCACCTTTTTTGCATATTTCCTAAGAAGACCAAAGTGGCCCATATGCTAAAGATCAAAGAAAAAGCAAAACATCACAAGAAGGAAAAAGTGTCACGATATCACGACATGTTGCATTTTTGCAGTTCATAGCGAGGAGAAAGAGCAAAGGGTAAAAAGTGTCGCGATATCACGACATGTATTTTTGTAGCTAAAGCAAATAGAAAGATCCAAGAGGAAAAAGTGTCACGATATCGCGACATGTTGTAGTTTCACAGTTTATAGCGAGGAGAAAGAGCAAAGGGCAAAAAAGTGTCACGATATCGCGACATGTATTTTCATGGCTAAAGCATAGAGAAAGATCCAAGAGGAAAAAGTGTCGCAATATCGTGACATGTTGCAGTTTCATGGTTCATAGCGAGGAGAAAGAGCAAAGGGCAAAAAAGTGTCACGATATCGCGACATGTTGTATTTTCGTGGCTAAAGAAAAGAGAAAGATCCAAGAGGAAAAAGTGTCACGATATCGCGACATGTTGCAGTTTCACGGTTCATAGTGAGGAGAAAGAGCAAAGGGCAAAAAGTGTCACGATATCGCGACATGTTGTATTTTCGTGGCTAAAGAAAAGAGAAAGAGCCAAGAGAAAAAAGTGTCGCGATATCGCGACATGTTGTAGTTTTGCGGTTCATAGCGAGGAGAAAGAGCAAAGGGAAAAAAGTTTCACGATATCATGACATGTTGCATTTTCATGGCTAAGAGCAAGAGAAAGAGAAAGTAGGAAAAAGTGTTGCGATATCACGACATGTTGCTTTTTCACGGGAAAAATCAAAGAGAAAGAGCCAAGAGGAAAAAGTGTCACGATATCGTGACATGTCTCATTTTCACGGCTAAAGATCAAGAGAAAGAGCCAAGAGGAAAAAGTGTCATGATATCGCGACATGTTGCTTTTTCGCGATCCAAAGCAAAGAGAAAGAGCTAAGAGGAAAAAGTGTCGTGATATCGCGACATGTCTCATTTTTGCTGCTGGAAGCGACAGAAAAGCAAAGTAAGGAAAGAATGTCACGATTTTATGACATGTCTCATTTTCACGACCGGAGGCAAAAAAAGGAGCAAAGGAGGAGACGAATGTCACGATTTCGTGACATGTATCGTTTTCGCAGCTGGAAGCGGCAGAAGAGCAAAGCAAGGAAGAATGTTGTGATTTTGTGACATGTCTCATTTTCACGGTAGGAAGAAAAAAAAGAGCAAAGGAAGAGACGAATGTCGTGATTTCGTGACATGTCTCATTTTTGTGGTTGGAAGCGGCAAAAAAGCAAAGCAAGGAAAGAATGTCACAATTTCGTGACATGTCTCATTTTCACGGT